>CM022297.1:267165949-267616425 GCA_011799875.1 Thinopyrum elongatum
TTATTGTTGGGGACATGCATATCCCCATTAAGGTAACCTAGTGTTATATGAAGATTCTCCGGTTTCATGTCGTTCGGAAGAAGTTTGTTAATAAGACTTGATCAACCTTGTTAATGGATTCCTTTTGACGGGCATGAGAAGGATGAATTTAGTAAACACAACCTTATGTACCCACTTTTTATTCTTTGTTATTTAGAGTAAATAAAGCAAAAAATACTATTATTTTTCTGTTTTCTGAATTATCCGTGCAATAAAAAATGACGAGAAAATAAAAGTTCTCCAAATGCCCTGAAAATTTAGTATGATTTTTTCTAGAATATTTAAGAATTTTTGGCACTAAAAACACCTCAGGGAGGTGCACCAGTGGGCCACAAGCCCACAGGGCGTGCCCACCCCCCTAGGCGCGCCTACAGGGCTTGTGGGTCCCACGTGGGTCCCCCTCACTTATTCCAGCACCCATCCACTTCGTCTTCCTCCAGAAAAAATCCCACCATTGCTCAAACCCGTGCTCTTGCTCATTTTGCTGCCATTTTCGATCTCCTTGCTCGGAACTCCATTTCTGAAAATGTTTCGGGGGATTGTTCTTCGGTATGTGACTCCTCCAATGGTCCAAATAGTTTTTGTCCTAGTGCTTTATATATTGCAATTTTTTGTTGTTGTGGTGACCTTGTTCTTGAGCTTGCATGTCAAATTTATATGGTCCAAAGTAGTTTTGTTGCATGATATAGCCTCTAGACACTTGTGGGAGTAGTTGCTATCAATCTTGTTGAGTTTTGTTCACTTTTATTTTGAGCTATTAAAAATTTCAGAATTTTTTCAGAGGGAGAAAAATGTTTAGGAAAATATACCAAGGTGGTTCCTCGAGGAAGAAAGCCCCAAGGCTCGTGATACGTGAGCCAGACCTCGAACCATCGAGGGAAGCTCTAGTGCAGCCTCGTGAATGGTCGTCAGATCATTTCATGAATCATGCCAGTTTTAAGGAGGAATTTGATGCGTACGTACAAAACACTGGCCTTGAGGACTTCGTGTCAGATAAGTGTCGGCAATACTATCACCTTACTGATTCCTTTGTGCGGAGGTTTGAATTTACATCCAAGCACAATACCCATTTTGTTTTATTTGATCTATATGATAAATCCTTTCGAATGGACCTTGAAAATTTTAATGAAGTATGTAAAATCCCGTAATGGGGAATTCATAGTGAACCTCGTAAATCTGACTGCATTGATTTCCTTACTAGCATCACTATGGGAGAAACTAGAAATGTCACACAAGCTACTATAGGGAGCATTCACTTTCCTGCTATACATTATTTTGCTCTCTTTATAGGTAGATGCATTAATGGTAAACATTATCATAGCCACCTTTGTGCTTCAGATCTTAGCGTCCTCAAGAGTGCGGTAATGGGTGATAAACGATATAACTTGGGGGCTATTATTGCAAGGCGATTACGTAATAATGCTAAAGATGGGGATATCTTCGGTGGAATTTATGCCACCCGGTTAGCTAATTATCTTGGGGTACCCATAAGAGAAAATGACATTGAGTTACAACATGCTTATCTTGATCATGATGCTATGGCACGTTACCCGTTTCTTGAGGGGAGCGAACCGCCCCTCCGGTACCGACTAATCTTTGACAGGGAGCGCGTCTTCTATATTACGCTTCCCGATCCTGCCTTCTTTGACTTTCAGGTGAAACGAAGATACTTTATAACCAGAGAAGAGGCGGACGAGTATGAAAGAGCAGGGGAGGCCGCTCGCCTCCACGAGGCAGCCCTCCAAGCGGTAGCCGCCGCAGCTCTGTACAACCCCAACTACAACTTTTGATATCCGCCAGGCCAGCCGTGGCCCTAGACTAACTTAGGCCAAAAGCCTAAGCTTGGGGGAGTATTTCTCACCGACATTACATTCATGTTCACACACTCATTTTAGTTGTCGGTGTTCATACTTTTTCATTGTATTATCCATGTTAGTTTATTTTTCTTGCTTTCTTCTTGTGTGTTTGAAAAACTTTGAGAAAATCCAAAAAAAAAATAGTTCTCTCTTCTTTTTAGTTTTTTCCTTCTAGTTTAATTTAGTTGTAGTATTAAAGGAAAACCCAAAAAGATTTCTCGTTCTTCTTTTGCTTGTTGGGAGCTTTCCCATGTAAATAGTTTTTCTCATTTTCGTTTTACTTTCTTCAGAAAAACAAAAACTCCAAAAATATTTCAGCGTGTTTCTTTGAAATTCTTTTCTTTGGGTCTTGAGGAGAAGACGACGATGAAAATGTTGAGTGGCTCTCATATGCATTATTGTTGATCTAACGAAGAGCCCATATTACCTTGTCCTCTCCTTTGAATAAATGTTTGCAGATTCCAGCTTAGTCCAATGCACGTGCACTCTTATTATTATTAACATCATTCGGTCGTGCAAGTGAAAGGAAATAATGATGATATATGATGAAATGATTGAGATGGAGAAAAGCTGGTATGAACTCGACCAATTTTGTTTTTGTAAATATGATTAGCTCATCGTTCATGATTCAGCCTATTATGAATGAAACATGTTTGCAGTGACAATTAGAGATTATAGTTACTCATGCCATGCTTAATCAGCTAGGAGTGGATAATGATTTGTCTTGTGTGCCAACATATATTTTAAAATGGTTATGATGTGGTATGATAGGATTGTATCCTCCTTTGAATGATTTAAGTGGCTTGACTTGGCACATGTTCACGCATGTAGTTGAATCAAAATCAGCATAGCCTCCACGATATTTATGTTCATGGTGATTTATATCCTACTCATGCTTGCATTCAATGTTGGTTAATCTCAATGCATGTTTATGACTGTTGTCGCTCTCTAGTTGGTCGCTCCTCAATCTTTTGCTAGCCTTCACTTGTACTAAGCGGGAATACTGCTTGTGCATCCACTTCCTTAAACCCAAAGTTGTTCCATATGAGTCCACCATATCTACCTATATGTGGTATTTACCAGCCGTTCCAAGTAAATTTGCATGTGCCAAACTCTAAACCTTCAAATAATAATCTGTTTTGTATGCCCGAATCGCTCATGTAGCGACTGGGGGCTATCAGTATCTTCCATGCTAGGTGGGTTATTCTCACGATGAGTGTTTATTCACTTGTCATTCACGAGAAAGTGGCTGGTAATCAGGATGCTCAGTTCCATGTTCGAAATCAAATCAAAATACAATAATGAAACAAAACTCCCCCAGGACTGTTGTTGGTATGGACGGCACCCGTGGATTGGGCTAGCCGTGGAGTGTGATTGTTGGTGGAGGGGGAGGGGGAGTAAAAACTTTACCATTCTGTTTGGCAACCGCCTATAATGTATCTAGCATGGAAGATAGTGAGATCGCTTGGTTGTTATGTTGACAATGAAAGCATACCGCTCAAAATTATATTCATCTCTGTTTTAAAAGCTCCGAGCTCTGGCACCTCTGCAAATGTCTACTTCCCTCTGTGAAGGGCCTATCTATTTACTTTTATTATTGAGTCATCAATCTCTTATAAAAAGCACCAGTTAGAGAGCACCACTGTCATTTATATGCTTTGTTATTAATTGATATTGAGTATGACTGTGACTGGATCTATTTTGCCATGAATTACAATGTCTAGTCAGTCCTTGATCTTCAGGGGTGCTCTGCATTTATGTTTTGCGGTCTCGGAAAGGGCTAGCGAGATACCATTATGTCATATTATATCATGTTTGTTTTGAAAAAAGTGTTGTCATCCGAGATTTATTATTATTACTCGCTAGTTGATTATGCTATTGATATGAGTAAATGTGAGACTTAAATGTTATTGTGAATATGGTTAGTTCATAATCTTTGCTGAAAACCTGAATATTAGCTAGACATATTTGCAACAACAAGATCAAACAAAGTTTGTAAAAGTTTTTCTTTGTCACTTTCAGTTTGTCAACTGAATTGCTTGAGGACAAGCAATGGGTTAAGCTTGGGGGAGTTGATACGTCTCCATCGTATCTACTTTTCCAAACTCTTTTGCCCTTGTTTTGGACTCTAATTTGCATGATTTGAATGGAACTAACCCGGACTGATGTTGTTTTCAGTAGAATTGCCATGGTGTTATTTTTGTACAGAAATAAAAGTTCTCGGATTGACCTGAAAATTTATGGAGAATATTTTCAGAATATATAAAAAATACTAGCACAAGAATTAACTAGAGGGGGTCCACCCAGAGGCCACAAGCCTGGGGGGCACCTCCCCCTGGGGCGCGCCTAGAGGGCTTGTGGGCCCCCTGGACCTCCTCCGACCTCAACTCCAAATCTATATAACCCTATTCGGGGAGAAAAAAATCAGAGAGAAGGATTCATCACGTTTTACGATACGGAGCCGCCGCCGCCTCCTGTTCTTCATCGGGAGGGCTGATCTGGAGTCCGTTCGGGGCTCCGGAGAGGGGGATTCGAAGCCATCATCATCACCAACCTTCCTCCATCACCAATTCCATGATGCTCACCGCCGGGAGTGAGTAATTCCTTCGTAGGCTTGCTGGATGGTCATGGGTTGGATGAGATTTATCATGTAATCGAGTTAGTTTTGTTAGGGTTTGATCCCTAGTATCCACTATGTTCTGAGATTGATGTTGCTATGACTTTGCTATGCTTAATGCTTGTCACTAGGGCCCGAGTGCCATGATTTCAGATCTGAACCTATTATGTTTTCATGAATATATTTGTGTTCTTGATCCTTTCTTGCAAGTTGTAGACACCTATTACGAGTTATGATCCGCATACCCCAAGGTGACAATAATTGGGATTCTTTCCGGTGATTACCGTAGTTTGAGGAGTTCATGTATTCACTAAGTGCTAATGCCTTGGTCTGGTTCTCTATTAAAAGGAGGCCTTAATATCCCTTAGTTTCCATTAGGACCCCGCTGCCACGGGAGGGTAGGACAAAGATGTCATGCAAGTTCTTTTCCATAAGCACATATGACTATATATGGAATACATGCCTACATTATATTGATGAATTGGAGCTAGTTCTATATCACCCTAGGTTATAACTGTTGCATGATGAATGCCATCCGACACAATTATCATTGCCGATCCAATGCCTACGAGCTTCTCACATATTGATCTTTGCTTAGTTACTTTGTCATTGCCACTGTTATAATCACTACAAAACTGCTACTGTTACTTTTGCCACTGTTACCGTTACTTCCATGCTACTTTGCTACTAAATACTTTGCTACAGATATTAAGTCTTTCAGGTGTGGTTGAATTGACAACTCAATTGCTAATACTCGTGAATATTATTTGGCCCCCCTTGTGTCGAATCAATAAATTTGGGTTGAATACTCTGCCCTTGAAAACTGTTGCGATCCCCTATACTTGTGGGTTATCATCCAACCCCTTGTGACGATCGCCCGCCCATCCTTCACCGCCTTCAGGAAAACTTCTAGACCATTATCATGGTAGTATGAATTATATACTTTAACCTTAGGTTCCTCCACTCCGGTCATGTAGTTTGCAAGGTAATCATCAGTAAATTGCTTCAGAAACCACTGAAAAGAGAAAACTTTCAGATACTCATGTCTAATAGAGTAACTTGTTGTGGGCAGGGGAAAAGGCAAGACATTACTTACCATCCTAAAGTTCACTGTTGTCTTGGACAAAGTGTAAATAAAGAGCTTAATTCCCATCACCCGTCTCTTTCGCCTAAGAATCTTTCTTAGTTTCCTCACTTGACGCTTGTTCATGAATATCTCATTGCCCCATACGCAAAAGGGATCAAAGCATAGATATGTACCGCTGATATATGTACCTACATGCAACCAGTAAATGTTAGAAGCTAAACTGTGATTGCACAAATGATGTAAAATACAACTACCTCCGTTCCTAAGTACAAGAATTTTTAGAGATTTCAATATGAACTACATACGGATGTATATAGGCATAGTTTAGATTAGAATGTAGATTCACTCATTTTGCTCCGTATGTAGTCTATATTGGAATCTCTAAAAATAATTATATTTAGGAACATATGGTGTATAAGACATGGGATGCAGCTAACCTCGAAGGCAAACAACAGCATCGCCCATTGTAGCCCTGCATAAGTACATGGAAAGGCAATGTTAACTACAATAGGATTAACATCAACCAAAAATAGCAAATGGTAATAAAATGGCAGCATCTGTAGTGATATCTTCATTGCGAAAGAGTAGCACGGTAGCAAAGGGACGGGTTAAAAATGGATAGAATTGTTTACTACAACATACAACCTAGTATAGCCATTGAAACTGGTACTGATAGAAATGAAATTGACAGAGTTAAACATCACAAGGCAGGTGCTGCTAGAGCGGAGAATGGCCCTGTTGTCTATAAAAAGGTAGGGAAAATAGATAAGATGGGTTAGGCGTGTTTACTACAACATGCTTAATACATCTACCGTACAAAACATGGCCATTGCAACTGGTATTGGTAAGATTCAACTGGTGAGTTCATACTCGGTAAGTCCTGAGGGGTAGTTGCTGGGGCACTTCATATGGGCAAGAGCCCGCCCCAACTCGGCCGCAACAAAGGCCAGGTGTTCCTCCGGGTCAAAGCGTGGATCAGTGTCGCTGACATGTGTACCTACAAGAAGCAAGTAAATGTTAGAAGCTAAACTGCAATTGCACAAATGATGTAAAATACTGTAAGACATGGGATGCAGCTAACCTCAACAGCAAACAAGAGCATCGCCCATTATGGCCCTGCGTAAGTACATGGAAAGGCATGTTAACTACAATAGGGTTAGCATCCACCAAAAATAGCAAATGGAAATAAAACAACAACATCTCTAGTATATCTTTATTGCGGAGAGTAGCACGGTATCAAAGGGACAGATTAAAAAATGGATACAACTATTAATTGCAACAGGCTTAACAACATCCTAAGTCATGTTTTGTAAGTTTGTAGCTACTATTGGTGAAATTGAGCTGGCTAGTTCATACTTGAACATCACACAGTGTGCAGTACTGAAAATAACAAGGCACGTTTAACTAGAGGCAACCTAGTATAGCCATTGAAACTGGTACTGATAAAAATGCAATTGGCAGAGTTAAACATCGCAAGGCAGGTGCTGCTAGAGCAGAGAATGGCCCAGTTGTTTATAAAAAGGTAGGGAAAATAGCTAAGACGTGTTAGGCATGTTTACTACAACATGCTTAATACATCAACCATACAAAACATAGCCACTGCAACTGGTATTGGTAAGATTGAACTGGTGAGTTCATACTTGGTAAGTCCTGAGAGGTAGTTGCCGGGGCACTTCATCTTGGCCAGAGTCCGCCCCAAGTCAGCGGCGGTGGAGGCGAGGTGTTCCTCCGGGTCAAAGCGTGGATCAGTGCCGCTGACATGTGTACCTACAGGCAACCAGTAAATGTTTGCATGTTAAACTGCAATTGCACAAATGATGTAAAATACTGTAAGACATGGGGTGCAGCTAACCCCGTCGGCAAACAACAGCACCGCCCGTTATGGCCCTTCGTAAGTACATGGAAAGGCATGTTAAGTACAAGAGAGTTAGCATCCACCAAAAATAGCAAATGGAAATAAAACGACAGCATCTCTAGTGATATCTTCATTGCGGAGAGTAGCACGGTAGGAAAGGGATAGATTAAAAAATGGATACAACTGTTAATTACTACAGGCTTAACAGCATCCTGAGTCATGTATTGTAAGTTTGTTGCTGGTATTGGTGAAATTGAGCTGGACAGTTAATACTTGAACATCACATAGTGTGCAGTACTGAAATAAACAAGGCACGAACATGCTTAATACATCAACCGTACAAAACATAGCCATTGCAATTGGTATTGGTAAGATTGAGCTGGTCAGATCATACTTGGTAAGTCTTGGGGGGTATTCACTTGCGCACTTCATCTGGGCCAGAGCCTGCACCAAGTCGGCGGCAGCAGAGGCGAGGTGTTCCTCCGGGTCGACACGCACAGCGGCTATCGCGCCATCGACCGCCATCAGCTCCTCGACCTCCATGTGATATGTGGTTGGGCTTGCACGGCGATGCTCTGGAGGTAGGGCGGTGGGGATTTGGTGGCATGAGGATGTTTCACAGGTGCCATTGAAGCAATCAGGCCAGGGTCATGATAGAGATCGGTGGGTTACCTCATGATACGTCCATTTTGCATCATGTTTTCCTACTATTATTTATAGTGTTTTTATTCATTATAAGACTTTATGGAGTAATTCTAATGCCTTTTCTCTCATAATATGCAAGTTTTACACAAAGAGGGAGAATGTCGGCAGCTGGAATTCTGGACCTGAAAAAGCTATGTCAGAGATACCTATTCTGCACATCTCCAAATGAGCTGAAATTTCACGGAGAATTATTTTTGAATATATAAAAAATATTGGAATAAAGAACTACCGGAGGGGGTCACCTAGGAGCCCACAAGTAACCAGGGTGCGCCTCCCCCCTCTGGCACGCCCCGGTGGGTAGTGGGGGCCCTGGCTCACCTCCGGTGCCCATCTTTTGGTATATATGGTCTTTTCACCTAGAAAAAATAGGGAGAGGACTTTCGGGACGGAGCACCGCCGTCTCGAGGCGGAAATTGGGCAGGAGCACTTTTTCCCTCCAGCGAAGCGATTCCGCCGAGGGAACTTCCCTTCAGGAGGGGGAAATCAAAGCCATCGTCATCACCAACAACCCTCTCATCTTTGGGAGGCCAATCTTCATCAACATCTTCAACATCACCATCTCATCTCAAACCCTAGTTCATCTCTTGTGTTCAATCTTTGTATCAAAACCTCAGATTGGTACCTATGGGTGACTAGTAGTGTTGATTACATCTTGTAGTTGATGCTAGCCGGTTTATTTGGTGAAAAATTATATGTTCAGATCCATTATGATATTTATTACTCCTCTGATCTTGATCATGAATATGTTGTGTGAGTACTTACTTTTATTCTTGAGGACACGGGAGAAGTCATGTTGCAAGTAATCATGTGAATTTGATATTCGTTCGATATTTTGATGGTATGTATGTTGTGATTCCCTTAGTGGTGTTATGTGAACGTCGACTACATGACACTTCACCATCTTTGGGCCTAAGGGAATGCATTGTGGAGTAGTTATTAGATGATGGGTTGCTAGAGTGATAGAAGCTTAAACCATAGTTTATGCGCTATTTCATAAGGGACTGATTTGGATCCATATGTTTAATGCTATGGTTAGCTTTTATCTTAATTCTTCTTTTGTAGTTGCGGATGCTTGCAAGGGGGTTAATCATAAGTGGGAGGCTTGTTCAAGTAAGAACAGCACCCAAGCACCGGTCCACCCATATACCATATTATCAAAGTAGCAAACGCGAATCAAACCAACATGATGGAAGTGACTAGATGAAATTCCTGTGTGTCCTCGAGAACGCTTTGCTTATTATAAGAGACCATTTCGGCCTGTCCTTTGCCACAAAAGGATTGTGCTACCTTGCTGCACTTTTGTTACCATTACTATTACTTGCTTGTTACAAATTATCTTGCTATCAAACTACCTGTTACCGACAATTTCAGTGCTTGCAGAAAATACCTTGCTGAAAACCGCTTGTCATTTCCTTCTGCTCCTCGTTGGGTTCGATCTTACTTATCGAAAGGACTATGATTGATCCCCTATACTTGTGGATCATCACCTGACTGGATCGACGATGCTCGGGCAGAACGTAGATGTGGTTGAAGTTGTGGTTGCGGCGGTGGCGGTTTGAGCTGTCGAGAGGGGGGCGTGGGGACAGGGTGGGGAGATACTGCAGAAATGTGATGGGTGGGGATGTGGTGGGAGGAATAAATTCTGGAATCGCGCGCCTAATGAAAATTTCACTGCGAAACTTGAAACTTGGGCGGGGGAAACACACAACACAGACGAAGCGCGTAAAATACTCGTGTGCGAGAAAAGAGAAAATTGGCGGATCCTGTCTCCAAAAAATCTACATGTGTAGTTGATTTTTTTAGGTCAATGATATGCTTGCTTTATTAGTAAACATCACACATGTAACTGACTTATGGATCATTAACGCAAAAAATGCACACGGGTACGCCATAGAAACAGTGTGTTTTGTGATCTTCTAATAATTCTTATATCTATCAGCATCTCCAGCCGCACCTAATTTAAAAATATCTTTCATTGTAGCAGGGTTATTCAATGTACATGAACGAGGCAAAGGTGACACCTGATGAACAATCATCGGTTTATGAAATGCAATCAAGTGTCAACCTGCCTCGCTCACATAGCCAGAATTGATCCTATGCAACAAAAGAGGAGCTTGCTGCCATCCGCCGACGCGGATATTTAAGCCGGTGTGCAGCCAACTCGCGCGGTGAGGTGGGACTAAAAACCAGTTGCGGCCAGCTCTAGTCTTCGGTGGTTTCGGGTGGCTGCCGGCGGACGTTTCGGGAGGATTTAGGGCCGGGGTACGGCTACAAAACTTCAGTGAACACATGTTAATCAACGCTCAAAGCCCTCAAAGATGCGCTTACCGACATTGTACGTTAATAATAGATAGTACCAACTTAAAGTACCACTAGTAATTTGATCTAAAACTAGTATGTAGTACTGGTAGATGCTCGTAATTAATTATACAAACTTATGGGCGACACACGCACCAACTACTTCTCACATGCTGGCATCGGGGCATGCTGGCCAGACATCGTCGTTCTCCTTCCCGGCCTTGTCAGCGGCAGCCCACCGTGCTTCCATCTCTGCCGAGCTCTCCTCAGCACGGCATGCGGCCTTTTCTTTCTTGCTGCGGCGGGACTCTCTTTTCTTGACTGCTATCTGCCTTTTCCGCTCCTTCCGTGTGGCTTTGGCCGCCTCTTGATCCACCGCCCATTCGGCCATGGCAGCATCAAAGTCCGCCCACGTACTTGTGCAGCCGCGGGCGGCGATGAACTTGGCGCGGTGGGATGCCATCGCCTCCTTACCATGTGTGCGGTCGCAGACGGCGAGGAACTCGATGCGGCGGGATGCCATCGCTTCCTTACCAGTTACTGTGCGGCGTGGTGCCATGAACGACGCTTGGAGAGAGCTCTGGGGCAGAGTGGACGGACAGCCGTACAGTGCGATGGTTTTTAAGAGCTCAAGGACAAATGACAAAGGAAATTTGGCTTCCCTTACAATCTTAGTCATTCATTATCGCACACGGTTCATCTCCGTCGCCTACGGAAACAGTGTGCGTTGAGCCTATTGTGTGTTGCGTTATGATGAGCCGGAACACCAGCCACGTGGATCGCGCGTGTGCGTCATAGGATGCGCCGCGATCGAACGGCGATCCACGTCCCTCTCATCACACCTGTGCAGCTGTAGCTGGATTGGATTTATCTGCACTAAATGCCTAGAAAATGCAGATAATCCCCTAAATATGGTAAATGAGCCCGAAAAAGTGCCAAATTTGAACACGGTGATTTGCAGGGTGTATGTTCATCGTAGAAAAAACTCAAGGACAAAGAACGAAGGAAATTTGGATTCCCCTTCAATCTTAGTGATTTCTCTATCGAAACCATGGAAATTCCTCGGTGATGGTTTGATTTATGAAGGGCGCACATGACGACATAAGCCGAACCTTCTCAAATTTTTACCAAGGCATGGTGAGGCCATACCATGGCACCATGCCAGGCGTCATGTTTTTCAAGCATGTATTTCATTTTTCTATAGTTGAAAAACCAATAATCGACACGTTTGTGGTTGACTATTGCCACACATATCCTTCAAATCTCTGTCCATTCCTTGTAAAAGGCATGAGAATTTATTAAATAGCACGAGCATGGTTTTCCAGACCGTTCTTGTGCACCTTTTCATGCATCGATTGTTTGAATTTGGATTATGTGCATTAATTCCTAGAAAATGCACATAATCCCCTAAATATACTAAATGAACCCGGAAAAGTGCCAAATTTGAACACGGTGATTTGCAGGGTGTATGTTCATCGTAGAAAAAAACTCAAGGACAAAGGACGAACTAAATTTGGATTCCCCTTCAATCTTGGGGATTTCCCTCTCGAAACCATGAAACTTCCTCGGTGATGGTTCGATTTATGAAGGGCGTGCATGACGACATAAGCCAAACCTTCTCAAATTTTACCTGGGCATGGTGAGGCCATACCATGGCACCATGCCAGACGTCATGTTTTTCAACCATGTATTTAATTTTTTCTATAGTTGAAAAACCAATAAACAACATGTTTGTGGTTGACTATTGCCACACATATCCTTCAAATCTCTGACCATTCCTTGTAAAAGGCATGAGAATTTACTAAATAGCACGAGCATGGTTTTCCATACCATTCTTGTGCACCTTTTCATGCACCGATTGTTTGAATTTGAATTATGTGCATTAATGCCTAGAAAATGCACATAATCCCCTAAATATGGTAAATGAACCCGGAAAAGTGCCAAATTTGAACACGGTGATTTGCAGGGTGTATGTTCATCGTAGAAAAAAACTCAAGGACAAAGGACGAAGGAAATTTGGATTCCCCTTCAATCTTGGTGATTTCCCTCTCGAAACCATGAAACTTCCTCGGTGATGGTTCGATTTATGAAGGGCGTGCATGATGACATAAGCCAAACCTTCTCAATTATTTACCAATGCATGGTGAGGCCATACCATGGCACCATGCCAGGCGTCATGTTTTCCAAGCATGTATTTTATTTTTGTATAGTTGAAAAACCAATAAACGACGCGTTTGTGGTTGACCCTTGCCACACATATCCTTGAAATCTCTCCCATTCCTTGTAAAAGGCATGATAATTTACTAAATACCATGATCATGGTTTTCCAGACCTTTTTTTGCACTTTTTCATTCACCGATTGTTTGAATTTGAATTATATGCATTAATGCCTAGAAAAGGCACATAATCACCTAAATATGGTAAATGAGCCCGGAAAAATGCCAAATTTGAACACGTTGCATTGGAGGGGGTATGTTGATCGTAGAAAAAAACTGAATGACAAACTAGGAAGGAAATTTGGATTCCCATTCAATCTCAGTGATTTCCCTCTCGAAACCATGAAACTTCCTCGGTGATGGTTCCATTTATGAAGGGCGTGCATGATGACATAAGCCAAACCTTCTCAAGTTTTTACCAGGGCATGGTGAGGCCATACCATGGCACCATGCCAGGCGTCATGTTTTTCAAGCATGTATTCCATTTTTCTATAGTTGAAAAACCAATAAACAACGCGTTTGTGGTTGACTCTTGCCACACATATCCTTGAAATCTCTCCCATTCCTTGTAAAAGGCATGAGAATTTATTAAATACCATGATCATGGTTTTCCAGACCATTTTTTTGTGTGCACTTTTTCATGCACCGATTGTTTGAATTTGAATTCTATGCATTAATGCCTAGAAAAGGCACATAATCACCAAAATATGGTAAATGAGCCCGGAAAAATGCCAAATTTGAACACGTCGCATTGGAGGGGGGGTATGTTGATCGTAGAAAAAAACTGAATGACAAACTAGGAAGGAAATTTGGATTCCCATTCAATCTCGGTGATTTACTATCGCACACGATTCATCTCCATCGCCTCTGCGAACCGTGTGTGTTCACCCACACATGCAAAAGGAAAAAAGAAAACCCTCACCCCCTGCCCACTTTGTCCCCACCCACTCGCCACAGGCTCCTCCGCAACTCTGCACCTCATCAACTTCTATCGCGGCGGCCACCCTAAGCTCAACGGCTGTCGTCAGCGGGCGGAGGTCGCGCTCCAAACGGCACGGGATTTTGCCCCTGCCGCTTGTCGCCGCCTATCTGCACTGACTTCCACCAACTTTTTGGACTCTTGTCGATTGGGGTTTTCTACGGGATTGGGCCAGGGATTTTTCTCATGTTGAAGGTAATCAATTTAGCGAAATATTCACTCATCTCTTATCGCAGTCGGTCCGTCGCTGTTAATCAACCAGCGAAAATCGCCGTGGATTAATTTTTGTTATAGCTGATTCGAGGGTTTTCATTCAAGTGTCCACAGTGCAAGCACAAATCTCGCAAGTGTGGTCACGGCTAGTCGGAAATGAAGTTCTATCTCACCATTCCAGATGACTTCAGGGAGCGCTCGGTATGTTCAATCTCACCCTACCACGGTCGGCATGGCCTAAAATTATTAACATATACCGTCTATTGCTACATTTGGATAAAAGGTACGGTACCACATGTCACATGCATCCTAGACGTCGAAGCCGATTTTCCCCTAAATTAGGCAAATTAATGATGTATTGTTCATTCAGTTACTCTCATATTTGCATGAAATATTTGTTACATTATCTAGTTTTAATTATATATTTTTGTACTCTGCTTTCAGCTATATATTGTTTTGTTCTCTCAGTTACTCCCATATTTGCATGTTGCTCTGTTATTTCAATATATCTAATTTACGATCTTAATTTTCATTTTAAGCAGTACATCCCTTGCTTTGCAAAACACGAGTAGAAGGAAATCTTGGGCTTTACTTTGTTGATGACTCCATGGATGTCATATTGACAATGCAGCATGGATTTATAATGACAGTTAGCATAAAACTTGATAAAGATGGTCACTCCTATTTTGATGCGGACCTTTGGAGAAAAATTTCTATGTTTTATGAACTGAAAGCTGGCAATAAAATTCTAGTGCGTGCACCACAGCCTGGTCTAATTAACATGGATGTTTACTTCCCCAACGTCATCAGCTGATCAAAGTCTGATCGAGGTTAGCGTTCCTTCAACTTTCTCCATGCTGGCATATTACTTAGCAAAATCGGGTTATTTGTTCTGACTAACTGATCACTATTTAAGCAACCAATTGTTATTTCATTTGCTGACTCTGTTCCTAGGCAGTAACAAATTCTATTGACCAATTTATGCCCACTATATATTCTTCTGCCATGTTCTGAATAAATAATACTTTTCCACCTTTTAAGTAGGATATGTTGGATGCATAGTGAATGATCTGTATGTTACTCACCATACCAAACTTAACTGGAAAGACTTGAAGCATGTCATAAAATTTGTTGATAATCTGACAGAGATAGCATAGCGTATGAACGCTAGATTTTGGATGGGATTAATTCTACCTATGTTGCACACATTGAACATGACCAATTGTGTGCACAAAACGCTGGTACGAAGTCTTATTTTTATGTTGGTGTTCATAAACTATATATATCTTCAATGATATGTTACAATTGGTTTTTGTTCTACATTTCAATAGAAATTGCCCACTGCAGCTGTTCCTGAATCGATTTCCTGGCATGGTCGAATTACACTTGTGCCTGCTAATAACGCCAAAGTGATCACAAGGTACTGCATTTCCCGCAGAAATGGAACCATTCAAATTAACAAGTTCTCGCTTGTCGTGGCAATGCATCCACATTGGAAAATTGGAAACACTGTTCTACTCATGCTCTACCAAGGCACAAGAGGGCTCTTCCTTTTCATTGACGAGATGCTGAGTCATCATGATCAAGCTGCTTCCAGCAGATACTTGTGGTTGTTGGCCCTCAGCCTCTTAAAATGTGCTAGTTGTTACTATGTTAAGTATGTAGATATGGACCATATGGTTGTCAAAACCGTGTTACCAAGATCCACCTTTTGTTGAATAGTGTCACCACTATATATATGTTACCCAAATGATGTTATCCAAGTTCTTAAATTTTCATGCAAAGTATTAGTATCATACACAGTTCATTCAGTTTAAGCGTGTGCCCGGTAGAGTAGAGGATGTCCATGTTTTTGATGTGGCGATCAGCACCGATGTCCACAAGGCATTTGCATATTAATTGTCCATATTGCAAATTCAGATAATATACAGACAGGCCAGCCCATACAGTTGACATATTTGACATGCATGAAGAAATCAATCGAGCATATATATCGCTAATTTACAAGAATATAATGAACCGCGCACGCACAAAAGAGCTACTGTGCTTGTTACGCCGACCCAGCATGCACAGCAGCCATCGTCCATCAGCATGCTGATCATGGGCTCAGTGGGAGCGGAGGCCGCCAAGTCGATGACCTACACACCTTGATCGATCGAGGTTGGGGCATACTCGGCATCGGGGATCGTCGGTACCGCCTCGGGCGCAACGCTCACCAGGGCTACCGCGACCGCCTGGTCTGCCCCGGCGATGTCCGGCGAGACGACGTTGGCTCTCGCCAGGGCTGCCATGACGGCCCCCAGGCATGCCCCAGCGACGTCCGGCGCTGCACCCTCCTCCATCTGGGACATAAGCCTGCGCCTCATGTGGCGGCCGCCACTGGCGCAGTTGTCCTTGTGTCGTCGCGGTTCCTGCTCCGCCGCCCGCACCATCCGCCGCACTCTGCGCCGACCCAGCAGTATCGCCAGCTGGCGATCCTTGTCCGCTTTTAGGACGACCCTGGCTAACCTAGCGGCTTGCTCGTACTGTGTTTCCTGCTTCCTCTATCCATTGTTAGGAGAGGCGGCGACATGGCCGTTGACCGCCAAGCCGACCATTGTGTCTTCAGCCTCGATTCCGCCGTCGCGCGACTCCATCCCATCGTCGGCCGTTGGGGGTATGCCGGTATGTGTGGGTAACTATCTAGCAAGTGGATCAGTAGCGAGTCGCCGCCGCCGGCCATTGTTGTGGTTATTTATAGCTAGCAGCTGGCTAGGGGATTGGGGATTTTACAATTCACCCCTGTGGAGTGCGGGAAGACTAAGTGGAACACACAACCCGACAACCGTATGCGGTGTCACGTGTTATCGCACACGTTGTACCATAAGGAAACGTATGTGTAACTTACTAATCATCGCACACGAGTACTCGCATACGCATCATGTGCAATACTCCTAGCCATCGTAAGCAACTAGTTTGCATTTTTCAAAGTTTTTTCCACACACAAGTTAACTCTAGTAACCGTCTGTGTTATATTTTCTCATCGCAAACAGTTCTTCCGAGTGGGCTATTTGCCGCGTATCACACACATCTGGTTTACACGAATCATTTGTGTTCTTTTGGCTCATCACAAACCGTTCATCTATGTGAACTGTATGCCACATATCACACACATCTTATTAAGTTGAACCGTTTCTGTTGTGTTCCCTAATCAAAAGCAGTTCATCCGAGTGAACCGTAAGCCGTATATCGCACACACCTTGATCTGGCTAACCGTTTCTGTTGCATTCCCTAATACCAAACAGTTCATCTAAGTGAACTGTATGCCATATATCCCACACACCTTTATATAGCTGCCCGTTTCTGTTGTTCTGCCTCATCGCAAATAGTTCTTATGGATTAATCGTATGTCACACATCGCACATGGAACTGTAATATGAACCGTGTTTGATGTATCCGCCATCGCAAACGTTTTGCATCTTTTTTGACGGTTTTTTACATCACCGTTTGCGATTAATGCATCACACACAGTTTTGTCGAAGGGTCTCTGATTGTACTGTCGCGTTAGCAGCATCCTGCAGTAGTGATCATATAATTATCTCATGCCATCCAGTTTAGTTAGTCATCATATCTTTGAATTATGTCATGCTATGCTATCCAGTTTAGATAGACATCATATATGTGAAATTATGCCATGCTATCCTTTTTAGTTAAACAATATATATGTGAACTATTTCATGCCCTCTTTTTTCCACACTATCTATTGCATCTGTCTCTCATACAAGGTCTGTACATTCAACTACTTTTCTTGTTTATCAGCCATTTGAATTGGAGGGGGTGATGGCAGTATCTAGCGGAGTAAAAATATGGTCTTCAAATAAAATAGTGCTAACTCTTGGTGGAGATAGCACCCCGGTTGTACATGCACAAGAACCAGCCCTACCACACATAACCCAGACTCTCGCAGATTGTACCCTTACTCCGATGGACAGAGAACCAGCTTCACCCAATCTAACCCCAACCCCAGCAGATAGTAACCCAGTTCCAATTGACACAACACCATCTCCACCACAGAGCTCCCAAACAAGAGCAGTTAGTAAGGCAGCTCCAGTGCCCAAAGCGCCATGTGTTGGGAAACATAGTAGAAAACAAATATTTTGCCCTACGATCACCCAGGAACAATATGAAGATGCATAACGGGTTGTGATCAACGATCGTTACCGACTCCGTGAGTGCAGCGGAAGTAGACGAGTCGGTGTAGATTGTACTTGAAGTCCCTCGAACGTTGATGACGATCCCATGAATCGCCCATGAACGATCCCTCGAACGGAAGACCGAAAGCACGGCCTCTCTACTTGCTTGCAAGCATACGGTCTTCACGATCCGGTGGCGCTTCGCCGTCCAGAGCTAATCGTCACCGGAGAACTAGAGGGAGGAGATGAGAACCACACTGGGCTTCTAATTATGAGGATTAGAGGTGGCTAGAGCTAGCTCTAATTAGTCAACTAGAAACAACTAGAACTAGAACTAGATCAACTCGAGGAGGCTCCAAAACTTGTGTTATCATAGGGTGGAAATCCTCTAGTATATTTAGGATTGCGGGAGAAGAGGGGGCTGAAACCAAGGGGGAAAGATCCCCCTTGGGGCGCCGGCCAAGGGATGGGGAGTAGGACTCCCCCTCCAAGTAGGATTCGGCCCCCCTAGAATTACTTCCAGTGTTTCTTTTCTTTGAGCTGATTACGAAGATTCCGCAATCTTGTCGAGTTGCACTGTCCTCCCACTCACTCTTTTGTAGAAAACATTTTCTTCAAAACTTCCGCACTCTATGGCAACACTTTGCCTCGGCATAGTGATAGAGGAATACCCAACTATTTGGGATAACCTACAAAGTAGCACTTATTTCAATAAATTTGATGGCGCTCCTTTTTCAGTGTGAAAGCCACAGTCTCTAAAGCATCACTTTGAAAGTATATTGCCGAAATAATTAATGCCATCTTTGATCTCACCATGTCATACATAGTTTGATTGCATCTACTTATAACAATCTACTCTCAGTTCTGCTAAAAAAAAACAATCTACTCTCAGTAGTGTTTCTAGGAGGTGCAAGCCATAAAATTCTTTTTATAGCTCATCAGACATTCGCTAAATTTGTAACTCAAATATTCTTTTCTGCAATCCAATTGTAGAAACATAATTTTCTTGTTACAATAATTTCTACTTCATTCTAAAAAAACTTTTGAAACACTTCAAAAGATCCAGATTTATGTCTCAATTAGTAAATATAAATATCTACTTGAGTCATCCTTGAAGATAGATAAATCCACTGCTTGCAACAACACTTATTGGACTACACACATCAATATGCATATTGCCAATTATTTTGTTGCTCATTCTCTATGGCATGTGAACGGTATTTTAGTTTATTTCACTAATTGGACGAAACTTTTCAAGTGTCAGATGATTCTCAATCAGATGACTTCAAAATTCATCACTATGAATTTTCTCCATGCTAGTTTCTCCAATGTGACTAAATGCAGTGCCACACAGATGTGGTATTCTTTTAGTCTTGCGACATTCAACGTCAGTGTTATGGATGTTCAATTTTATTATCAATATTCATAACATACATCTTATTCACAATAAGAGTATGCCCTTTTGTTCATAACATCGAACAACTATTGTTCTGTCATGGACAACCTCCTTCATAAACATCGAACAACTATTGTTCTGTCATGAAGAACCTCCTTGCAATTTCTATGCAATCGGCTAGAGTGTAAAAAAAACTCTAAAATGAATTATGATAATAAATACAGAGGAAATACATTGATAGAAATACTGTAACCTTTTACAATCCATCAAAATATTTTAACCTCAATATTTGTTGGTCATCTAGGCTGTTCAAAGTTTATTGCAACGATTTTAAATAATATGCAATCGAGTCAATATTCTTGTAATTAACCTTTTAACCACAATACCGAAGAACCAATGATCAACAAATTGATCATTTTTCCCAAGAACTACACTTTACTTGACCAACCACCTCTACATATCATAACTTGTATGACATTCATACCTGAGCTGGACATTCTAGTCTTCTTTTCTTCCAGCCTTTTACTTCTTATAGTTTACTTCAATATTTCTCTTACTCTCAGAAGAAACAACAACTTTAAGTTTGGCGTGAGCCCCAAACTTCCCTAGGCGTGTAAGTCTCATTACATCCTTTGGTTTTGTTCTTTCTCTACAAGTTTTCACTGTCAACACATGACTGGCTTTCTTCTGGATCTTACGCATTTCAGTCTTAAACATAGTTGAACACTTCACTAGAATTTGCAAACAAAACACTTCTTTAGATATCGCATATCTTTTAGCATTTGTTTGTTTCTGGAAAAAAATCAGTTCCAAGAATATCACATAACTATTCCAAACATTTTGAAGTTCGGGTTTCTTAGAAGTAAGCAGGCCATAATGCAATTCTAGCTTTTGGATCGAAGGACGTGAGTCTCGTCATCCATAGCATCGGCAAGAGAGTATTGTAAACATGCAGTAGGACAAAATCCTTCTTGGCACTTTTAGAGGACGATCCTCTCAAACATAAAGTTTCAACCAGATAAATAACAGTCAATCAGTTTCAACAACAAAGGGGGAACTGTGAGCCATAATTCTACAACTATAATGCAAACTACACATAGACATTGTTCATAATTAATTTGCACTAGTTATTAAACTTAATTAATACATAATTGTGCTCCCACTCAAATCAATATCTCTCATAATTGATAGTGAGTGATTCAAGATCCAAGCCTAGTTCTCAGCCATTGATGTGTGCATCACTGATGACGAGAATTTTGACCGGTAGGCAATCTTTTGCCGATCATATCTCCATATGACTTTTGTTCATCTTTCGATGCTTTGTGCTCCAAGCTCAGAACTATTCTGCCAGAACTTCAAGACAACCGAGTGTTATCTGCATGTATGGTCTGACCATCCCCACCTTACACCTCATGATCCGTTTGTACTCATGTGTACATGACGCACTCCGGAACTCTACGTGTTATAGACGGTTGCAACAATGGTAAGAGCACCTTTTAACTTGATATTTACTGTGAGAGATCACCCTAATAATTGACTACAGCGCAATCAAAGGGTGCAAACAATAAAGGGATAAACATCTCAGGCAATTCATAATAGCATGTTATGGTATAGCCCTAGGTGCCGGGAGTCCTTCATGGTCGTCTTCAATCTCCAGTTGAAGCGACGTGACGGCCAATATTTCGTTACCGTGGCAAACGTTTCAAAAACGTTGCCGTGGCGGCAATCTCAGAAAACGTTGCTGTGGCGACCGTTTCAGAAAATGTTGCCGTGGCACCAAAATCTGAAATTCTGTCGTGGCACAAAATTATAGCTCCTCGTCCCGCGCCTTGGTACACCTTCTCCTCATCTGGGTCCTCCATGTACATCTTGCCACCATCACCTGTAACCTATCTCTACGATATTTACATTAAGGTGGCAATCTCGTGGCTCCAGCCATCTTGCCGTGGCACGCAGGCCACTTAACATTACAACATATAACCATCTCATACATAAACTCATTATCATGACGAAGGCTATACCACATCATATGCAAACCCTGCAAAACCAAGTTAGACGTCCTCTAATCGGTTTTAGCAAAATTTTATTTATGTGGTTAACCAGTTTTATCAATTAAGACTAGCTACCTACGCAAGCACAACAAGGCGATGTTCTTGATGCTAGATTAAGTTTCAGGGTGTGTGAAAGAGAGACTTAATTAAAAGTCTAGTCCCCCACACTAAACTTCGTCAATACGCGTGCCCCCCTAGAAGATCATCCATCATCGGCACCCTCTTGTGTATGCGACGGTTCACTATTCCCGACTATGATGTAGCCCAAGGAACTGTTAGCAGATCGTCGACAGTCAGAGTTGATCGATTGTCAGAACCTTGTAGCAAAACTACATCATTCTGCCGATGAACTGAACCGAAGCAACACTTGTGGGAAGCATAGCAAGAACATCAACCCTCACATATCAGATGTGATCTAGATCGCAACCTGCATATACTCATAGAACCGCTCATGATGCCACTGTTGGAAAACGTAGTAGAAAACAAAAATTTCACCCTGCAATCACCCAGGAACAATATGAAGATGCATAACGGGTTGTGATGAACGATCGTTACCGACTCCGGGAGTGCAGCGGAAGTAGACGAGTCGGTGTAGATCGTACTTGAAGTCCCTCGAATGTTGATGACGATCCCACGAACCGCCCACGAACGATCCCTCGAACAAAAGACCGAAAGCACGGCCTCTTTACTTGGTTGCAAGCGTACGGTCTTCACGATCTGGCGGCGCTTCGCCGTCTAGAGCTAATCATCCCCGGAGAATTAGAGGGAGGAGATTAAAACCACACTGGGCTTCTAATTATGAGGATTATAGGTGGCTAGGGCTAGCTCTAATTAGTCAACTAGGACCAACTAGAACTAGAACTAGATCAACTAGAGGAGGCTCCAAAACTTGTGTTATCATAGGGTGGAAATCCTCTAGTATATATAGGATTGCGGGGGAAGAGGGGGCTGCCACCAAGGGGGAAAGAGCCCCCTTGGGGCGCCGGCCAAGGGAGGACTCCCCCTCCAAGTAAGATTCGCCCCTCCCCCCCCCCCCCGCCTTAGAAAAGGGTGCCCCTATTTCTCGCATTACGCGAGTAGAGCCGTTCCTGTCGCTGAAGACGCCGCGCAGTCGGGCCGGCCCACAGTAGCGGATAGTTTTTGAAAAACGAGAATTAAAAAATGGTGCTAGCGCGAGGGATCGATCCTGGGATCGACCAGTTGATTCCTAGTGCGGCTAGTCACTGCGTCAGATTGGACTAGTTGTACAATATGGAGAGCGCGGCCTACTAGTAGGAAAATGAGCCGGGTTTTACCATCTTTACCTTCTTTTTCTGTTTTTACTTTATTTTTCTTTTCTTTCCTTTTCTTCATTTTTTCTCGTCTAATTCAACATTATTTTTCTGTGTTTTTTCTTTTTACTCGGTTTTCACATGCTTTTTCTAAAAATAATGTCGGTTAACAAACACAAAAAATGTTGAATAGGTATTAAAAATGTTGAACGAGTATTGAAAAAGTATTTTGAAAATGTTGAACAAATATTTGAAAATGTTGAATAAGTATTAAAAATGTTGAACAAGTATTTGACAAATGTTGAATAAGTATTAAAAATTATTGAATGAGTATTTAAAAAATGTAGAACAAGTATTTCAAAATGTTGAATAAGTATAAACAATGTTAAACAAGTATTTGAAAATGTTGAATGACTATTTAAATTGTTGAACATGTATTTGAAAAATGTTGAACAAGTATATAAAATATTGATAGCGTTCGAACAAGTATTTAAAGAAAATGTTGATCATGTATAAAAATGTTGAACAGGTATTTAATTTTTTTTTAGTTTTTGTGTTGATAGGTTTAATGTGAAATTTATGAAATGTTGATAAGTATTATGTTAAACGAGTATTTAAAAAATGATGAACGTTATTTGAAAAATGTTGACATAAGTATCAAATGTTGAACAAATATTTGAAAAATATTGAATATGCGTTGGCACAATGTTGAACGTGTATACAAATTTTTTTGAAAAATGTTAAATAACTATTAAAATGTTGAACAAGTATTATAAAAATCTTGAACAAGTATTTAAGAAAATGTTGAACAAGTACTTGAAACATGTTGAATAAGTATTTGAAAAAAATGTTGACAAGTATTTGAGAATATGTTGAACAAGCATTGAAAAATGTTGAACAAGCATTTGAAGGAAAAACCGACCAAGAAACAAAATCCCGGAGAAGAAAAAAGCAAAAGAAAGCAAAAAAATGGGAAAGGAAAATTAAACAAAAAGTGGAGAAGAAACAAATAAAACAAAAAAACGAAGAAAAAATGAAAATAGAAAACAGAAGAAAAAACCGTGAAAACAAATGGAAAACCAGCTTCACCCACGTCAACTAAATAATGTGTCTCTTATTGAAAACAAGCGTGACTCGGGCGGAGTGGCTAGCAGAGCTAGTTCCCTCCAAGGAGAGTAGGGATCGAGTCTCGATTCTCCCATATATTATTTTTCCTTTTCTGTGTAAACGTGGGCCGACCCGCTTACTTGAAAAGCTTCAGCGAGACTTCCTGCAGCGATCGCTTAATGCGATAAATACTCGCTGCGTTTAGAAAAGGGGGGCGCCTCCCTTGTTGGGCCTTTCTAGCCAACTCCTTCTCCACCTCTTGGCCTTATTTAGCCCGTTGATATTAAATTAAGTATATTTTTGTTCTAAACAATTTAAGAGCATTATATATATAATTTAACATCCCAGAAACATTTTCCACCTATATATATTAATCGGTAATACCCGGTATTCACCGAAACCCTTCCGGTGACCCCGAAACGCTTCCGGAACCTCTCATAACTATTTCGGATATTAATGAAACAATTCCACAAATATATTCTCATCACTCCCGTCCTACTAACACTCAGCAGATCATGATTACCTTAAGCTTGTGACCCCATAGGTTCGGTAACCATAGACATGAATGAAACTCTTTTGTTCAATGACCGATAGCGGAACCGTGGACATCCATATCGGTCCCTATGATTACACAAATGATATTCGAGTGAACCTTTGGTTATCATGTGATGTTCCCTTTGCTTCGCAATACTTTACAAAACCCGGTGTGCATCGGTATCCTCCAGAGTCATCACCATGCTCACTATACCGTTGCTCCCGTTACCGGTTTTGTTCTTCTTTCTCGTTGACGTGTTCCGGCATCCCCGTGACGTAGTCACATGTGTCTGGCCAGACGATGATGGATGCCGTCACACTGAGAGGGCCCTAAGAATATCTCTCCATCACCGGAGGAGCAAATCCCACTCTCGAGTTGTCTGGTCACTTGTCAAACTTTCTGGTGTGCCTAAAAGTTGTCGTTATGATCACCTTGTTACAGATGACGTTTGAGCAACCCCAAAGCCCACCGTCCGGTAGGAAGTGACCGAGACACTCTCATGGTCTGAGGAACTAAAACACATGCTAACACTCCATGTTATAACAGATGATTTCAGACGATATAATCACATAGTATAACAGAGAAGTATTGGGTTGATTCAATATGATCGTTCTTCTAACGTCATACCCTCAATGTTGTTTTAGGACTATCGTTACACTTAACGATATCCTAAGATCCGGAAAATGTGATCACCAACAACACTTGAGCCGGTCTTAGAGGCGAGACAGGGAACCTATTGTTTACTGTTTATCATTCCACATGTGCATATGAGTTTTCCACTGAATCGCATATCCCAGGATCATAGCAGTTATAGCATGGAATATAAACTCTTAACTATGAATAATGGAAATATAATAATACAATATTATTTCCTCTAGGGCATATTTCCAACACTAGGACTACTACGATGAACCCCAACTCCACCAGTTAGTACACATATTCCTGTGGACGAAGCACAACCAGCCATTCGTAGTTTAGCATCTGTCGCATTTGATGTTGTTAAATCCTATGTGCGTATCTTCCCATCATGGAAATATTATACTGAAGATGAAGGAAAAAGCCTGTTGCAGGTGTTCATCCAGGAGTTATGTGTAAGTAATGTTATTCATGGAAATTACTTTGCTTTGTCCCATACATTCTACCTCCATGCTGGTTATAATACAGCAAACGTTCCCATTTTTCGCTATAGAGAAGAACCGATTTGGAAACTCAGGATGAGCTAACCTATGCTAATACCTCTGTTATCTTCAAGAATGCTTTGTGGCAGTATCGGAATTACGTGAAGAAAACGTACTTCACTGGCAAGGAAACTACTCAAATTCCATTACTTTCTCCTGAGACACATTTACGGGACTGGGAACGCCTTGTTCTGTACTAGTCCTGAACCAAGAACGTGGTAAGGTCTATGAGATCATTTTTATTTTGAAGTACTATATGCCTGCATCTTACTGTACTCTGTTCGTGTAGAACAAGTGCTTAAACCTGAAGAACAATTATTCTCATTTAAGATTCTATTGCTATGGTGCATACTGTTTTGCTCTTGTATCACTGTATTTACTCATACAAACTTATTTTTAAATTGAAGGATCCAATCGAAAGTCCAATGGCACAACAGGTATGTTTAAACATGTTTCTTGAACTGGTTTGCTCTTCTAAATTGCTCTGTTGATTTCAATTTCAATTGTGTATACAGTTAACTTCTCATATCATGCACATCACTAGCATCACAACAGAGCCAATAGTGTTGTTGTACATGTATACTCGTGGTACCCATGTAAAATCTTGTTGTGCCGTGTAGTTTCCCACACTTGTATTCTTTCAATGCTGCTTTGTCTTGAACTGATATGATTTGAACCATGTCTCTATTTTGATTTGGTAAGACAATGCAGTGACCATAGCATATAGATATATGTTTGTTTGATGCTTTTATTATGTACTACTTCGCAATAGAAGACTTGGTAGTTTAATCCTGTCCACCTTACTACTGAACTGGTTCACCGAAATGAGTTTCATATACAACATGTGTGGCACCCCGGCTCAGAGGAAACAAGAACGCCCTGTATTCCAGCCCAGAGACAAGTCTTCTGGAATACAACACTGTTGGCATAGAACAAATCAGCTTTTTATTACTATGGATAAGGTTACAAGGGTACATGGAATACATCGGCACGGCGACACTACGCCTGCCCAGGGTAGCTCTATGCTAACAGCGAAACAACCCGAGGAAGCGGAGTACCCTCGACAGCGGAACAACGACGGCGGTGGTGAACTCCACTCCGCAGGGACTCTGGCTGGAACGCGTATCCTAGCTCGCAAACTCGAAATCCTCGACAAGCAAGCAATCATGGCATGACCTGCAAACTGGCATGACACGCCAGGTGAGTACTTTGAATGTACTCGCAAGCTCACAGCAACCAAAGCAGTCAAGACAAGCAACAGCATGGCACTTACAGGTTAAGCAGGTGTAAACATGATGATGCTAGAACCATATAAGCATGGCATGGCATATACTACATGCAACATGTTGCAACTTACTCTGTCGTGAGGTTACCCCGTAACCATCACCTGTAAGAACTTACCATCGAGTGTGCCACATGATAACCTCAGGACCAACCAAACTTGGTATTACAATACCGTAGTGATAACATGATCACAAGGAGCTTGGACTTTACCGAGATCACCACATAACACCAAACCACGGTGATCCTCTCGTGATCACGATCAACCAACATCGGCATCCTTGATACCACGGTGATCCTCTCGCGATCACATAAAGATCAACCAACTTCTTTCTCATCGAACCGGGTTGTTATAAGCAAGATTATTATACTGTTGACCCATAGTGTGTCCTACTACGAACTGTGCCCATAACCGAGGACGCGGCTATCGATAGATTATACACTCTGCAGAGGTTAGTACACTGTACCCACACCATGGAACTTATGGCCTCGTGCTCCCATTCGGGTGGACCAACGATGTTCCGACAAAACCCAATCTATTGCATGGCACTCTCCCGGCCACTCCGACAAACTCCCCTTTGGGCTATGTCATGGGTGACCCATGTGTCCTTCCGACACCTGCCACCGTCATGGCCAAAAAAACTGCCCAAACGGGGACCTGAGCTCAATACCAAAACTGGGTTCACAAGGTTATAGCCACTTACCGGGCCAGGGTAGCACGCACTCATAACCTTCCCTAGTTGGAGGTACCAGCGAGAGGCATGACAATAGACCGCGTTAGGGCTGCCCCATCCCAGCAAGTGTGGTTGCACTTGTGAGCTCGATTCGGTGGCGCACTATGACTCAGCCAACAGGTGTTCAAGTTCGATTAACATCCGGTTGAATTTGAATGATGATGTGCTGAGCCATGATAACAGGATGAACCATAACAACTGATAAAGAAACATGCAGACATGTCATCATCTTAGCATGAACTACTGCCAGTGTTAACCATGAGCATAATGCTACCAACGGGTACATGATAACTAGCAAGATGCACCTGGACAGAATATAAGGATGAGCATAGAACATGAGCATATATAGTAGTTTCAGACAGAATAACATGCACACATTAAATAACTATTCAAGTAGGAAAACATAGCTACTGCAAATCCATCATGCAAGTGGCTATCGTGGCTTGCCTGGGTACGAAGAAACCACCGAGGAGAGGTGCGGAGAGTCCGCGGAAACGACTACCGGAAACAGTTCTCTCTCGGAGGGGGCTGTTTGCGGGCAAGGGCATAATGGTCATTTTCACTGTGTGAACACATAATGAGAATGGTACCAGCATGACGGGCTCGAAGAGACAAAGACGTGGGCTTTGGAATCACCTCGATCGGAGTTACAGACGAAAAGATACGACCCGATGAAGATCAGGGACCAATCTGTAAAAATAACTTCTACAAACAGGTCCCTGGCTGCAAAACAGATCGCGCATTCTGGTGAAATACGCTTTCAAACTGGGAAAACGCACTTTGAAAAGTGCGCTTCCACTTAATCCAGTTAGCGGGCCGGGTGGTCAGCGCATAGAGGCCGACAGGCGGGGCCCACTGGCCAGGGGAGGGGTCGTCCCTGTCTTCTTCCTCGCTTCCCCGACCAGAAACAGAGGAGGCAGGGGAGGGCCACGGTGCCGGTGACGGCCCGGCCGGCTCCGGCCACCTCAGGTTGAGGCAAAGCCGCTGGCGGGCTCGGGGAAAGGCCGCGCTCCCGTTTGGAGCAGCAGCAGACGCCGGGGAGAGGCAGAGCAACGGTGGCTCGCGGTGGTCGAAGGGAGGAGGCGGCGGCCGTTCTATGGGGATGCGGCCACAGGGTCTCCGGCGACGGGGCGAGGGGTTGGGGAGGCTCGCCGGAGCACTGGGGAGCTTCTGGTGGTGGTGGGAGAGGGAGAAGAGGCAAGGCTCGCCGGAATTTAGGCTGGAGAGGGCGGCGGCCATGGCGACCAAAAGCGGCGAGGAGAGGTCCTTGGACTCCGGTGAGAGGCTGGGGAGGCGTAGGGGAGCGAGGTGGGGGCGATGGTGAGCTCAGGGAGGCACGGGGCTGCCGCTATTTATAGCCGGCCGTGGCCACCCGATAAGCTCGCCCGCCGTGGCAAGCTTATCGCTCTCCTGGCGCTTCCGGCGAGGTGGCATGCTGCGGGTGGTGCCGACCTGACGAGGAACAGGGCGAGGGCTGCGCTAGCGTGCTCGAGGAGCTTCAGCTTGGCCGGATACGGCGGCGCATGTGCAGGCACAGTGGCGGAGCAGAGGCGCTCGTCGCGGTGCGGCGAGTAAGAGGACGAAGGGGGTGAGGCTTCCAGGAGGAGGGCGACGACGAGACGAAGCTGCTGGACATAGCTAGGTGGCGAGGACGCGAGGAAACGGACGACACCGAGGGGTTCCATCACCAGAGCGCGCTGGCTGGTATGCCAGCCGCGTGGTCACCGCGTGAACTGGCTCACGCGGTGCACCCTGGCATGCAGAGTGTTGTCTAGTAGAGAGTCCTTTCAAGGAACAGTCTCAGGGAGGTGATGGATCAGCAAAAAAGACCAAGGGTGGATGTGAGTCTTCACTGGAAGTTTGCTGTAGCAAACTTGACTGAACAACTGTGATTAACAGGGAGGTGATAAGAGCCAAATGTGATGTCTGGGAGGTTTAGATTAAGAGGGACCACATTCCTGTGAATTTTGGTATGATTTGGACCAGGATTTGTCATAGTTGCTTCACAACTGCCCAAACTGATCCAGAAAATGAATCATGAAGTGGCACTCTAATAGATGCTTGGATTGAGCTGAAATTTGGTGGATAGGAGTTATTTGGACACATGAACACACTGTAAAAATTTCATACCATTTGAACACACCAAAATGGTACTTCCTTCACAATGGTCCTCTCTGGATAGAAGCTAAGAGAAATTCTAGAGAAATATTGGATGAATGAAATGAGCCCAAATTGTGTAGAGGGATGTTATATAGGTATAAGCATGTTCTGGAAATTATTCATGAATTATGGAGCAATAAAAATTATAGTTGCTTCACAACCCAAAATAATTACCAGAAACAAAGATTTGATGCTAAACTCACATGGATTGATGAATGAAGCTAAAAATTTGTGGAGAGTCATTATTTGGGCATATGAAGGATCTTGCAAAATTTCAACTCATTTGGATATGCCTAGCTTGCACTTCCTTCACAAGGCCTTTGTTTGAAGAGAAACTTTGAAAAATTGCTCAGGAATATTCACTAGGCAAATGAAGTTGAAATTTGGTATGAGGAAATGATATGGATGGGAAAGAGTGCACAAAAAGTTTGAGAACAATCAAGCAAAGATAATGGGTACTTGCTTCACAAACTGCCAGCTAGCGCAGAATCAGAAAAGGAATATTGGTGGAATATTTTTTATCATGGCAAGGAAGGATTTTGACATATCTGAGGAAGGTATGGCCCATACAATTTATGAGAATTATTTGGGGATTATTGGAATGATGGAAATGTGGGTTGCTTCACAACCCAGGGCAGACAGGGTTATTCCTTTAATAGAAAAAAAAAAGAATATTCCCAAGAAAAAGAATATTGGGATTGGTCCAAGATGGAAATGGCAAGGTCTTGGGATGGTTTTGAGATTGACAAGCCACTAGGGAGAGGAATCGAGGGTGATCTCTCCAGGTTTCAAGACCACTAAGCCACAGAAGGGCAAATCCAAACCAAAATCAAAAGAAAAAGAAAATGGGCAAAATCCAGGGTGTTACAACATTCTAAACCTGTTATGTGTCTGCTTGTTTCTTCTTTTAGAATGATGACAGAATATTGGGGAAGAGTACCATATTAAGCAATGGTAAAGGAAGTAATGCAGATAAAGTTCAGGATAGTGAAACATCCTTGTTGGTCTCCAACAAAGCTGATAAAACAGCTAAGGAAAACTATCTTGAAGATAGTGAGACAACCCCAAAGTCATGTCTTGATGTAGTGTTTGAATTACTGGCCACTACCGCTGGCACAAGCTCTTCGAACTCACTGTCTGAATTAGTTCGGTTTCTTGAGTCTCAACTACAAGCTGAAAGACATCGATCAGTTGTGCTGTGACAAGAAGTCGAAGGACTGAGGAAGTCCCTGGAGAATTCAGATGCGTACTTTTTGGTGCAACAACAAGCGTTGGAGGATTTTAGCGCCAAATAGGAGAAAGCTAATAAGCTTGCTAAGCTTATCGCTAGCATGGTGGATACCCAGGATAACGTTTCTTGACCTCTTCCATAGTTGTTTCAGTTATGGACTTGTTTTGCTACCGCGTTTATTTGCACTGGTGGCCAATTTAGACACCCAGTGTATGTAATATGCTGCTTTGTTCCCTATATTTTCACTGGTGGGGAACTTTGATGCCCAGTGGATGTAATATGTGTGATAGCCGTAATAGCCTAGTGTAAGTTACTTGCTTATTTATTTTCTTATTGTCTTGTTCATTTGTTTGCTTGTAGTCGCTGTAGTTCTTTTTTCCGCGGTTTACTAGTGGCCAAAATAACCTATTTTTTAAAACTAGGCCATAATAACCATGGGCAACATACGGACCATTGTAACCATGGTCCTGCTACCTGCTGTAGAGACCATGGGCCTCCTACAGGCCGTAGGATCCATGGGCCTTCTACGGGCCGTAGAATCAATGGGCCTTCTATGGACCGTAGAATCAATGGGCCTTCTACGGGTCGTATAATCGATTGGCCAAACATGGGTCGTACTATTCATGGACCAATAATGGTCCGCAATATGGGTTGTAAACGGGCTAGAGTAGGAATAGTCTGTTTATGGGCCGACTATAACGGGCCGTTAATAGGCCGATATGTATAACGGGCTTAATTCTATCGACGGGCATAACGGTTCGTTAATGGGTCATATTTGATGATGCTATGAAAACGGCCCAACGGATTAACGGGCCACAAACAGGCCAATTGTAACCACGGGCTGAATTTGGCCCACAAGCGGAACATGCCAGTAACAGACTGTAAGTAATCGAATGCTGGAAATGAGCCCAAGAATAAATGGGCCCTTAGAAGGCCGAAAGATAACACGGGCTGGAAACGGCCCAATGGAATAATGGGCCGTTAATGGGTATGAAGCGATATACTGTTCATTATGGGCCAGTTTCACCACGGGCTGTTAGTGGGCCCAGAGTTACAAAGGGCCTCATATGGGTCGAAAGACGTCATGGGCCATCCATGGGCCAGAAGTTACAACGGGCTGGAATCATATTGGAGGGCCCAGATGAAGCTACTAGGCCTCCCCAGGCTTATGGCCACCTGGTGGGTCCCCTTCTGTTATTTCTTCGCCCAATATTTTTTTTTTTATTCCAAAACAATTCTCCGTAAAGTTTCAGGACATTCAGAGTTGTGCAGAATAGGTATCTCAGATTTGCTCCTTTCCAGTCTAGAATTCCAGCTGCCGGCATTCTCCCTCTTCATGTGAATCTTGCAAAATAAGAGAGAAAAGGCATGAGAATTGTATCATAAAGTGTAATAGCAGCCCATAATGCAATAAATATCAATATAAAAACATGATGCAAAATGGACGTATCAGGTCTCTCTCAAACAACCCTGCAACCAAATACAAGAAATCTCTTGTGTCCCCAACACACCCAATACAATGGCAAATTGTATAGGTGCACTAGCTCGGCGAAGAGATGGTGATACAAGTGTAGTACGGATAGTAGATATAGGTTTTTGTAGTATAAAAATATAAAAACAGTAAGGTAGCAAGTAACAAAAGTGAGCACAAATGGTATTGCAATGCTTGAAAACAAGGCCTAGGGTTTATACTTTCACTAGTGCAATCTCTCAATAGTGCTAACATAATTGAATCATATAACAATCCCTAACGTGTGACAAAGAATCACTACAAAGTTCTTATCAAGAGGAGAACATAAGATGAAATTGTTTGTAGGGTACGAAACCACCTCAAAGTTATCTTTTCGGATCAATCTATTGAGCCATCCTTATAAGTGTCATGAATAGCCCTAGAGTTTGTACTAAAATAACACCATATGATACGCATCAACCAACTCTAATGTCACCTAGATACTCCATTGTCACCACAAGTATCCGTGAGTCAATTATACGATACGCATCAAACAACTTCAGATTCATAATATTCAATCCAACACAGAGAACTTCAAAGAGTGCCCCAAGATTTCTACCGAAGAAAGTAGGACGAAAACATGCATCAACCCCTATGCATAGATTACCCCAATGTCACCTCGGGAATCCGCGAGTTGAGTGCCAAAACATACATCAAGTGAATCAATATAATACCCCATTGTCACCACGGGTATTCATGCAAGACATACATCAAGTGTTCTCAAATCCAACAAAGTATTCAATCCGATAATAGTGAAACCTCAAAGGTAAAAACTCAATTCATCACAACAAGATAGAGAGGGAGAAACACCATATGATCCAACTATATTAACAAAGCTCGTGGTACATCAAGATCGTGACAAATCCAGAACACGAGAGAGGGAGAGAGATCAAACACATAGCTACTGGTACATACCCTCAGCCCCGGGGGTGAACTACTCCCTCCTTATCATGGTGGCCGCCGGCATGAAGAAGATGGCCTCCGGTGATGATCCCCCCCCCCCCCGGCAGGGTGCCGGAATAGGGTCCCGATTGAGTTTTCGTGGATACAGAGGCTTGCGGCGGTGGAACTTCTCATCTAGGGTTATTTCTGGGTGTTTGGGTATTTATAGGAATTTCTGGCATCGGTCTCACGCAAAGGGGGTCCACGAGGCAGCGACAAGCCTGCCCGGCGCGCCCTGGGGGGAGGGCGCGCCCCGTAGGCTTGTCGCTTCCTCGTGAGGATTCTGGTCCTTCCTCGAAGCTTCGGGGGTCTCTTTTGGTCCATAAAAAATCACCGTAAATTTTCAGCCCATTTCGAGAACTTTTATTTCTGCACACAAAAAACAACACCACGGTCGTTCTGTTGAAAACAGCGACAGTCCAGGATAGTTCTAATCAAATCATACCAAAACCATATAAAATTGTTGCAAACATGGCATGAATACTTCATAAATTATAGATACGTTGGAGACGTATCACACAGTAACTCGTTATGGCTCTATATCAAAAGTATCTGTGGACAGATCATCATGATACATAACAGATTCATTGAAAGCAACACTCCTTCTCATGAAATCATTATTAGTTTCAGGATTCCATAACATGTATCCTTTTACTCCTAAACCATAACCAACAAACACACACTTAATAGCTCTAGGCTCAAGTTTTCCATTATCAATGTGTGCATATGCGGTGCAACCGAAAACTATCCACTGTGAATAATCGGCAAGTGTACCGGACCATACCTCAATGGGAGTTTTCTTACTAAGTGGAATGGATGGTGACCTGTTGATGAGGTAGCAGGCGGTGGAGGCGGCTTTAGCCCAAAAATGTTTGTCCATGCGAGCATTGGACAACATGTAGCGATCCCTGGAGATGATGGTTCTGTTCATGCGCTCAGCCACACCATTCTGTTGAGGAGTGTAGGGACGGTGTGGTGTCTGACGATGCCCAAGTTTCTGCAATAACTGTTAAAATCTTTTGAACAGAATTCCATACCATTGTCAGTATGAAGTATTTTTAGCTTCCTCTCAGTTTGCCTTTCTACCATAACTTTCCAATCCTTAAAGTCATCAAACACATCATATTTATTTTTTAGAAAATAAGGCCACACTTTTCTGGAGTAATCATCAATAATTGTAAGCATGTAACGAGCACCGACAAGCGAGGGTTTATGGGACGGTCCCCACAAATCACTATGTATGTAATCTAATATACCTTTTGTGGTATGAACAACAACATTGAAATTTACCCTCTTGTACTTACCAAAAATGCAGTGCTCACAAAACTCCAACTCACTTACGCCGCAGCCATCCAGAAGTTCTCTCTTTGTCAATTCTTCCATGTCAAGTTTACTCATATGCCCAAGGCGCATATGCCAAATATTAGTTTTAGTGGATTTATCAGAAGTAACAGCAGTACCAGTAATAGTGCTTCCTCTAAGAACATATAACTTAGAAGAATTCATGTCACCTATCATATCAATGAGGGAACCTTTTGTTACCTTAAAAAACTCCACCTGAACCGGAGTGCTTGTACCCTTTGACATCAAGAGTACTCAGTGAGATGAGGTTTCTGGCCATGCCTGGTATGTGTCTCACATCTGCCAATGTGTGTATCATGTTGTCATGCGTCCTGATCTGAGCAGAACCAATGCCCACAATCTCACGTGGGTTACCATCTCCCATACTGTCGGAGTCTAGGGTTCCGCGGACCCAAACTAGGTTTGAACCATGGGGCATGTATGAAGGATCTTGCTTCACAACGACACGCTGCTCGCCACCCCCATGGCCTGATCTCGTTGAGTACGCGCGAGCGGGAAGAAGAAGTGGACATGATGGTTTACCCAGGTTCGGGCCACCTTGCGGTGTAAAACCTACTCTTGCTTTGTGGTGGATTGCCTCGCGAGGAGGTTGCGAATGAACTAGTACAGTGTGTGAGCTGCCTCGGGAGAGCTCAGGATCAGACTACGGATCCAAGGTTTTGACCCCCTCTCTACGATGGAGACTAGCCTATATTTATACTAGTCCCGGTCCTCTTCCCTCATAACTTAGGCGGAAGGGATACCACAGCGGCCAATTTTGAAGGGGCCAGGAGTACACCCTATCCTGACTAAAGGTGGTCTTCGCCTGCAAAGCTTCTGGTCGTGACGCAGATGTGGGCTCGGTGATGACCTCCGCCCTGTCGAGCCCGTGGTTTTGGTCTTGTTGCACCAGAATGGAAACCTTTGGGGGATTCCTCGGGAACCCGCGCTTGTCCTTGCCTCCTAAGCACCAAAGAGGAAACTGTCCTCCACTGCGCCCGCTAGCGCCCTCCTGATCTTGGTCATCATGGCTCACGTCACCGCGAGCCTCGTGAGGTGGGGTGCCTGCATAGAGATATCTGCCACTCGGGAGGCAGCCTGGGAAGGCCGCTCTTCGGGAGGCCTTGATGTCGCTCGCCTCGCGAGGTGGGGGGCCCTCGCGAGGGTCTTGCTCGTGGAGCCTGGAATTGGGCCACGCTAGGTCGTCGGTGAAGTCATGTGCTGGGCCGTAGGCAGGCGGGCCTGGGTACCCCCATTCCCAGAATGCCGACAGTAGCCCCCGGTCCCACGGCGCGCTCGGCCTGGCTTCGAAGCGAAGGCAAGGAGTGAAGGGCGAAGCGACGCGGGCCCTAATCGCCTGCGGGCAAGGCTTGATGTGTGGCACACGACGGGAAGCGAACGCCTCCACTTCCCCACGTCGCCTCGGCAACTGCCCATGCTGACAAAAAGCCTGGCGCACGCTGCGGAGCCATCATCGCACGAAGGTGGAAGGGCGTCGATTGGCCTTCTCCGATTACCTATAAGAAGGCAAGGGGCAGAGCCCCATCCCATCTCTGTCTTCTCGCACGTTCACCTACAATCCTTGCCGCAACGACCATGGCGCCAGTGAGGAGGTTCACCACCGAGGAGAAGGGCAAGCCTCTCAGGGAGGGACCGGAGTCGCCGCCACCCAAGAGAGGACGCGGCCGCCCCCGCAAGTCCGCGGCTACGCCTGCAGCATCATCTCTGGGGCGTGGGCGCCCACCATTGGCGGTTCGCACCGGCTCCGACAGCATCGGGAAGAACCCCTCCCGCGGAAGCGGCCGCGGAAGTCGTGGTGGCCATGGCTGAGGGGGAAGGCGTGCGGCGGCCGTCTGGCCACCTCGCCCGTGGGCCCATTCGGACGACATGGCCCGCGAGTTTGTAGTGTGGATGGAGAGTCCACCCTGCACCTGGATCCAGCTTCCGCGCTCCTTTGCGGAGGAGTTGCCGGCCGGAGGACCCGTCGGGCTATGGCTGTAGCCTGACGGCTGCTGCAACAGGTCCTCGTGGGCGGAGGTCGAGGTCACCCCCTCGGGCTACATGTACCTGGCCCGTGGGTGGCAGACGTTCGCCCGTGCCCGCGGCTTGAAGGGGAGGCACACCCTCCACTTCAAGTACGACAGGGCGACGGCACTCTACGTCAAGGTCTTCGGGGAAGACGGCGGGCGCCTGAAGTGCTGCCCGGAGGGCAACAGCAGCGGTGGCGACCGCCTCTCCAATGACGATGGCCATCGTGGCGGCGACGTCCTCGGCGGCGAACTTACCCTTGGTGACGGCCGCGACACCTCCAGCAGCGGCGGCACTTCCTTCGGGGGGAGCTCGAGCGACGACGACTACGACGAGCCGCCACATCGCCACGCCCCGATCAAGCAGGAGGAGGACTCCGACTAGGCGCCGCGACGCCGGAGTCAGCGCCTCAGGAGCTGCTGCCCTCGGGAGGCTGCTTCTTTTGTTTTTATTTCCTGCATTAGAATCATGAGGGGCCCCGTGGGGGCGTGTAAGGAATAGCAGCGCTTGCACCTTATCTTAATGTTTCCAGTTCATGTTTTTAAACTATATTGGCGTTTCTCGTTTGGGCACGGGTCCCCTTTTTTTTCTTCACAAATGCTTTAGTGCTCTGCGTCGCCGGGACCCAGTCCCCGGGCAAGGTTCAGCCATTGCTGGTATGACAGGTCGTGATGCCGTGTGCAAGGCCAGGAGGTGAGCGACCCAAGGTCCGATAAGAGCTCCTGAGACGCGATGCTCATGAGGTCCCCCTTGACACGCAAGCGGCTCCCGAAAGATAAAAGAGGGGGATTCCTTGCCCGAACGAGGTCGTGAGAGTCCAGGTAAATCGTTAATGGTAAGGTTCACGCCTGGCGCGAAGAGTATAACTTAGCTTGGTGTGTTCGCGGCCCGTGGAGGGTTCCTGCGTCGCGAGGGCGCGCTTCTCTAGAGCTTTTGATCCTGTGTATGCTTCATGTTCTGTAATGAATCAACACAAGTCCCGCTAGGGGTGCATGAGAAGATTGACGCCCATTATACTTCGAACAATGCCTGCATTGCTAGGCCGCACCCCTCTTCCTGTATTCCCTCACGAGGCTTACCCCCCCCCCATCTCTTTGCTCACCATGATGCTCTACGTCCTCAGGACCCGGTCCTCGAGCGGGGCTCAGCCGCCGCTGGTATGCCAGGTCGCGATGCCGTGGACAAGGCCAGGGGTGAGGGCCCGAGAGCCAGTAGGAGCTCCTGAGGCGCGATGCTCAAGAGCCCCCCTTTTAACGTGCAAGCGGTTTGCATGAAAAAGGAGCGGTTTTGCCTTGCGGGGGTCGCTAGGAAAGAGGGCCTTGGCCGACAGCCGAGGCAAACGAACTAATTTACTTAGCCTTTGCGGATCAAACAGCTGCCTGATCGAAGCGAACCCTCCTAAGGAGGCAGGGAGCCGTCAAGGGGTCGTCCGGACGCCTGTCTCCCAGGGTTCCTGCATATTGACAGACCGCTAAATGCAGGGGGCGGTGCATGTTTGCTGATCTGCTCATGATTGTTTCGTGAGAAGACAAAGGCACTATGGACCTGACGAGGTGACGTGCACGGGCCGGCCCGCGAGCCAGAGCTCGGTCGCTTAGATTTGTTTAACGTTGCAGAGACGGACCCGAGCACAGGCGTCGTGCCAGCAGCCCCCTCTCATGAGATGTTCAGGTGGAGAGCTCGCAATGCGTGAAGCCCGCGAAGTGGCGGCTCTGAAAGTGATGTGACACCAAATGCAAGGTTAACAGTCATAGCAACGCACGGAAGCATAATCGGTTTGAGGTACATGAGCAAAACGGTGCGGCTGCGGGGACGGGCCCTAGCAGCGCGAGGATAATGTAGCCCGTGGGGCGCCCTCAATTGAACAAACCAAAAAGTCACCTGGCAATGATGCTGCAGAAGCGTCGAGGTAGTCGATGAAGCGTGTCGGGGAAGCTCGCTCCTCACGAGACGGATGGCTCCGGAGGCTCGAGAGGCTCACGAGGCCCGGTGGGCTCGCGAGGGTTCGGGGCCTCCTGAGATACCACTGCCAGGCGTTGAGCCTCGCGAGATGAGTGCGTGGCTCACGCGAGGCGCTGGTACGTAGCGCCCACGTTCACCAGGCCAAAAGGCATGCGAACGTAGTTGCAGGGGTAGCCCCCGCTCCCGCCGACACGCGACGGCCAGAAGAGGTCCTAAGATGCGACCCTGTTGAGACAGGAATGTCGACGCAGACACGCAGCCCGTCGCCCACGTCGGGGGCGGCGGCTGCACCAGTGGGGGGTGCAGGCCGGCGCTCGCCGCGCATGGGTTGCGCCTCCTGAAGTTCCTCGATCGCCTTGGTGATGAACTCTCTTGCCCCTGGCGCCTCACGCTTTGCTCCTTGCTTGTGGGGGCGCATGCCAAGGCACGGCTCCAAGTGGTGCCCGAACACCTCCCTCGTCGCACTGGTCAGGTCAGAAGCTCTCTAGACGGAAGCCCCCGAGCCCATCCTGAGGGAGGCGCCAGGCGCGCCTTCCTATGCGGGAGGAAGGGGCGCCCCGACAGCAGGCGCGGAGCCTGAGGCGTCACCGGCAGGTTTCTTGGCCTCCGGACGGCTCTTGGGGAGGAGCTACTTCTTCTTCGTGGGCGCGACTTCAAAAAGCACGGCGTCACCTTCGCCGTCTGAGTTCTCGGCTGCCGCAGTCCGGTAGGCATGCTCAAGGGAGCAGACCGCATCCTTCTTATCACAAGCGACAGTGATGATGCCGCTGCACCCTGGCATCTTGAGGACGTTGTAGCCATGGTGCGTAGCTGCCATGAACTTGTCAAGGGCAGGGTATCCCAGGATGGCATTGTATGGGAGGCCAATGTGGGCCACGTCGAAGTCGATGAGCTCGGTGTGGTAGTTGTCACCCTTGCCAAGTCACCCCTGAGAAAGGTTTGGTGGGCATGAGTTGGTCATAAGGCACTTGGAGCATCTCGAATGTCTCCACGGAGAGGACGTTGAGGCTGGCGCCACCATCAATAAGGGTCTTGGTGATCGAGACATTGCTGATGGTGGGCGTGCACAGCATGGGGAGCGCACCAGCGGTGGCTGAGCACTTGAGGCGGTCATTGGAATCGAACATGATGGCGTATTGCGACCACTTGAGGGGGCGCGCAGCTTCAAGCCTCGGGAGGGCCGCATTGACCTTGCGAGAGAACTGCTTGAAGATGCGGTTTGAGGCAGGCGCCTGAGCTCCGCCGAGGATGCAGGCAACTGCGTGAGGCTCTTGGTAGCCCCCAGCCCCTTCATCTTGCTGGTTGTCGTTGTTCCTCCTTGGTGGCGGTGGCAGCGGAGGGAGACCAGGGTTGCCCTGAGGACGGGCCTCGCGAGGTTGATCGCGCCAGGTGCCGTCGCGGGGTTGGTCACGACAGCCACCCTCGCGAGGCTAATCGCGCCAGCCCTGACGAGGGTTGCGGCTGTCCCAACGGCCTCCGCCGCGGCCTCCTCCACGGCCAAAGCCACGATCATTACGCTCGGGGTGGCGGCCCAGGCGCTCGTCCCGGAGCACCCTGAGCTCCTTGTAGTCTTCGGTGTTGTGGGTGTGAATGTCATGGAGAACGCAGAACGGGCGAGCCTCCTTGGGGGGCCCGTCGTGATCATGGCCGCGCTTCAGCTCAGGCTCCGCCGCCAGCACGGTGGGGCCCTTGCGCTTCACCTCCTTGGCCTTGGTCTTCTTGTCTTCGGGATCGGCTTCAGGGTGCTTGAGGAGGGAGTGGCGGCCGTCTTCAGCCCTGGTGCACTTGTCGGCTAGATTGAACAGCTCCACCGTTGAGCACAGGTCGTCGTTGATGGCGAGCTCCTCGCTCACTCTGATGCCAGTCACGCCCTCCGTGAACGCGGAGATGATGGCTTCGTCAGATGCCTTCGGGACCTTGAGGCGGACTTGGGTGAAGCGTTGCATATACTTCCGGAGGGTCTTGCCTGGCAGCTGCTTCACTCACCGCAGGTCGTTGACGGTGAGGGAGCGATCGCGGGTCCCTTGGAAGTTGGCGATGAACCGCTCGCGGAGCTCATCCCATGAGGAGATGGATCCCTCGGGGAGGAGCATGATCCAGGAGTGCGCGCCATCCTTGAGGGCCATGGGGAACCAGTTTGCCATGACCTTGTCGTCGCCATTCACCGCTTCAATGCTCAATGAGTAGAGCTGGAGGAACTCTACGGGGTCATGAGTGCTGTCGTAGCGCGGGGGCAGGTCTGGCTTGAACTTAATCGGCCAGACGACGCGGCGCAGCTCTTGAGAGAAGGCACGGCAGCCCGCCGCGCTCACGGAGGCAGCCCGCGCGAGAGGGGCACGGTCCTGACGCCCAAGCGGGGCGGCCTCCAGCGCAGCCCGGTCTTGGTGTTGGCGCGGCGGCCCAGGGAGCGCACGCGCGTCAAACTGCGGCTGCTGCACGACCTAGCAGCTGGCCTCATCCCATGCAGGAGCCAATGCTCCGCGCAGCGGGTCGCACGGACGCGCGTCGCGCCTCGGGTCGACGTCAGCGCTGCGTCGAGGAGGAGGCGGAGGAGCGCCATGAGCCACGTCGCCCGCACGAGACGGCGGGGGCGGAGCGAGTAGGAGGGCGCCGGGGCCCCGCCCGCGGCGTTGACGAGCTCGGTGATGCGGCCCAGCCAAGTGTCGTAGCCCTCGTTGGCGGGGCGGTAGCGCAGCAGCTCACGCGCCATGAGCAGCGCAGCCTGCGTGTTCGCCGGCCCTCGGAGGACATGGGAAGACGAGGTTGTGGCAGGAGTGAGGGAAGGAGTGGCGGTGCGACCATCACGTGGCACGGAAGGAGGCATCCAAGAATCCTGCTGCTCATGGGCGGTAGGGTCAGTGGCGGCGTTGACCACCGGAGAAGCGGAGCGGCGAGGGGCGACGCGGCCCACCGGCGCCGTCTGAGCGACGCGAGCGGTCCGACGCTCGGCACGGACACGGCGACCTTCAGCCATGGATGCGGCGGAACAAGGACGGAGCCTGGTTGATGAAGAAACGGAGGCCTCAACACGCCCCTACCTGGCACGCCAAATGTCGGAGTCTGGGGTTCCACGGACCCAAACTAGGTTCGAACTCTGGGGCGTGTATGAAGGATCTCGCTTCGCAACGACACGCTGCTCGCCACCCCCACGGCCTGATCTCGTCGAGTACGCGCGAGCGGGAAGAAGAAGTGGGCACGATGGTTTACCCAGGTTCGGGCCACCTTGCGGTGTAAAACCCTACTCCTGCTTTGTGGTGGATTGCCTCGCGAGGAGGTTGCGGATGAACTAGTACAGTGGGTGAGCTGCCTCGGGAGAGCTCAGGATCAGACTAGGGATCCAAGGTTTCGACCCCCTCTCTACGATGGAGACTAACCTATATTTATACTAGGCCCGGTCCTCTTCCCTCATAACTTAGGCGGGAAGTGATACCACAACGGCCAATTTTGAAAGGGGAGAGGAGTACACCCTATCCTGACTAAAGGTGGTCTTCGCCTGCAACGCTTCTGGTCGTGACGCAGATGCGGGCTCGGTGATGACCTCCGTCCTGCCGAGCCCGTGGTCTTGGTCTTGTTGCACCGGAATGGAAACCTTTGGGGGATTCCTCGAGAACCCGCGCTTGTCCTTGCCTCCTTAGCACCAAAGAGGAAATTGTCCTGGATTGCGCCCACTGGCGCCCTCCTGGCATTGGTCGTCATTGCTCACGTCACCACGAGCCTCGTGAGGCGGGGTGCCTGCATAGAGATATCCGCCTCTCGGGAGGCAGCCTAGGGAGGCCGCTCTTCGGGAGGCCGCTCTTCGGGAGGCCTTGATGTCGCTCGCCTCGCGAGGCGAGGGGCCCTCGTGAGGGTCTTGCTCGTGGAGCCTGGAATTGGGCCACGCCGGACCGTCGGTGAAGTCATGTGCTGGGCCGCAGGCAGGCGGGCCTGGGTACCCCCGTTCCCAGAACGCCGACACATACGCACAACATCTCCACTCTACATAAACTCATAAGTACTGAACCAATATCTGTTACAGCATATATGAAACGAACAGGCAGAATCAAGTATCCATTCATCATGACATGAAACACAGCCAGCAAAAATAACTAAAGCATCATCTGAATCAGACTTATTACCAGATGTAACAGTGACCTTACCATCACCATCAGATTTGTTTTTGGTTTTCTTCTCCTTATTTTCCGACTTCCAACAGTCATCAATGTGGTGACCCTCTTTCTTACAATACCTGCAGAATTCTTTCTTCCCAGATCCTTTGGAATTCGAATGACCTCTGTCGTTCCTGCTTTTATCTATGTTGTTGTTGTAGTATTTTGTCTGCTCAGGCCTGCCTCGTACCTGCAAAGTATCTCCTTTAGAGGAAGATTCTTCAGGTTGCAACATATCTTTCATCTTTTCCTTCTGTTGAAGGACCTCATATACTTTAGCAACAGTTAGTTCATCACGGCTATATAATATGGTATCTCGAAAATTTGAAAAAGAACTAGGCAGAGAGCATAAAAGCAGAAGACCTAAATCTTCACCATCATACTTTACATCCATAGACGGTAAGTCAAAAACGATCTCCATGAAGATCGACAAGTGATTTAGCATCGAACCACCTTCTTGCAACTTGTGCGTGAACAACTTCATCTTCATGTGCATCTTACTGGTCAGATCCTTGGATATGAAGATCGACTCCAGTTTCAGCCAGAGAGCTGATGCAGATTTTTCCTCCAGCACTTCTTGCAAAATATTGTTAGATAGATGAAGATGAATCAATGACAAAGCTTTACGATCTCTGGCCTTCTCATCCTCGGTCCACGCCTTCGGTTCTTTTCCACCAAAGCCATCTAGCACATCGTCCAGATCGGGGTGCGCGAGGATAGCCCGCATCTTCACCTGCCAGAAGGAAAACCTCGTGTCGTAGTCCAGCAGCGGAAGATCGAACTTCATCGATGCCATGCCGGCCTTTCACATTATAGTTGAATTTGGATCACAACATAACACCGTGTGTGTTCTTATCTTCGAGACCTTCAATATGCAAGGACTGATTCAAAGTCGGCTTAACCATGGATATTTCATGGAACAAGAAGATAAGAAGAAACAAGAACTAAGAAGAACAATGGCTTAATAAACAAATTGTTTTTCCGTTCTATATTACTCCTGTTTTTTATTTTTAAGACCCACACCGAACAGGTATCAGACCAGACACCGACATGTATATCGGCTTGATATACGAATGAATTACATACATAAATGAGACTAAAATTGTGCGTATACATAACCAATGTCGCGAATCTCCGTGCAGATTAACGGCCCACAAAGTGCGTGCCCCCGTATTTGCGTGCCTTCCTCTCCCGTAGAGCTCCTGCATTTTACTTAAAAAAACTCTTCAGACGGCTCTCGTACACATAATAGTATTGATGTACATTGGACACACCACCAACGACGATAACTTGGCTCTTGCTCATCTAGTCATATCGTAGTATATCACGATTAAAAAGCTTTGATTTTGGAATTTTCTTTGCTTGGAGTAGTAAAAACCGGTACGGTCTCTCTGCCAAGAGCGACCTGCTGTGTTCTGCCTCGGTTATTACCGCTGTAATATTAGCGACACCATGTAATCCAAACGAACTCATCTCTACAATTCAGTTGTCATCTAACGCAGCCATTTTAGGCCTGTCTCGAGCACACCGAGAGAGTATCGGTATATACGTACGTGCGCCTATATAAACTCCTCAGAACCAGCCACAACTCATCAGCACCCACAGCAAGTCAGGTTAAAGGGCAGCAGGTAAGCCGGCAGAAGCTTAGCCATGGCGAACACGAGGCTCGCGGTCGTGGCCATGCTTGTGATCTTACTGCAGCTGTCCACGTTATCCGTGGCCCGGCACCACGCCAAGCCAGACCCCTGCGTCGGCGAGGACGACTCCGTGCCGGGCATGCAGCACAAGCACAAGAAGCCCCACTGCCCGTCGCCGGGCGGCAGCGGTGGTGGCGGCGGCGGCACGCCTGGCGTGATGACGGTGAACGGGTTCCAGAAAGGCGAGGACGGCGGCGCACCGTCCGAGTGCGACGGCAAGTACCACAGCGACAAGGACATGATCGTGGCGCTGTCGACGAGGTGGTACGCGGGCGGACGCCGGTGCGGCAAGATGATCAACATCACCAGCAAGCACAACGGGCGCACCGTGCAGGCCAAGGTGGTGGACGAGTGCGACTCTAACCATGGCTGCAAGACCAACATCGTGGACACCTCCGAAGCCGTGTGGAAGGCGCTCGGGCTCGACAGCAACATCGGCGAGGTGCCCGTCACATGGTCCGACGCCTGAAAAGATGTATTCACCGGTGAGCAGTCTCGGCCGCCGGCGGGCGCAAGTACGGCAGTTGCTCACGGCGCCGTATCCCATATCGATGGAGTCAAGTGTCAGTGTCGTTGCTAATCTCGATGGGTACGTACTTTGTCGAGTACGCAGCACAATAAACTACCTATATGGATGGTAGTGCGAGTTTATCTTGTTGGTGTCTGTCTCAGTTTGATATTGGTATCTTGTTGTACTGTTATAGTACTATACTACTTCTTTTTGAATTGATTGGATTGCATACCACATGTGTCACGTGGTATAGTACTATACTACTTTTCTCATACGTATTGCACAAAAAAAATGCTAGCTCTCGATTCTTCACTGTATCTCTATCTGAGTTCATCTTTTGTGCTTGTGTACGTTATCTAGATTGGCCTTTGTATTATTAATTCATATTTTATGACTTTTTTGTGGGTAAACTAGGGGGCTCTATGTACCCAGCAAGCCGTGCTACATTCAGTTCAACCATGATTTGTTATCACTATGCCCATATGTTAGGACAGGCGAGTTATTTGATTGAGACCAGGACAATGTAAAACAAGCTTGAACATTTAGTGAAGTATTGTAAACAAAATCAAATTTAAACTTGTATTCGGCTACACGCATATATAGTTCCAAGTACCCACTCAACATGATGTATAATGCAAATCAACCATTTTTTAACATTTTTTTTCTTATGATACAGGGTAATTTTGCAGGACTTTTGGTATACGTTGCCATGATTCAAGTAGTTTTTTTTTCTCCTCATTTGCCATTGTCTACATAGTTAATTTTCCTTGATATTTTTTTCTTTTAAAAACTTAATTTTCCTAAATTTCCCATGGTAATTTAGCTCTTTTGCCAATACCATTGTTTTTTTTCTTGAACTAGCCATGCAGACAACATTTGCCATGATGATACGTAGTAATTTTGCCACTTCCTTTGAACTAGCTCCTATTGAACGCTCGTTTTCAAGCTAAATCCTATTTGGCGCCTTTAGCGCCCGCTACAGGTCTTTCCACTAACGGGTGCATACCCCTCTCACCACGTTGGGCCGGCCCAGTTTTGACTCTTTTTTTCTGTTTTCTAAACTGCAAAAAGGTGCGCTAGAGCTGGGTCTTGAACCAGCGACCAATAAGTTTAGAGTAAGACGCCACGACCAACCCACCACATCCCTTCTTTTACTTCTTCTTCTTTTCCATTATTCTTTCCTTTTTTCTTTCTTTTTTCAAATTCGCGAAACTTTTTTCCTTCATGAATATTTCTGCAAATCGATGAACTTTTTCTTGAATTTTGATGATTTTTTCGAAAATTTGATGAACGTTTTTTAGATCCGATGAACTTTTTTCAAATTTGATTCCGAATTCGGTGAACTTTTTCCGAATTCAGTGAACTTTTTTCCGAATTCGGTGAACTTTTTCCGAATTCGATGAACTTTTTTTTAACTCGGTGAATTTTTTTTTTAGTTTGGTGAACTTTTTCGGAATTCGATGAACTTTTTTTCGTATTCGATAAACTTTTTTCAAAGGACAAGAGTACATGCTGTAGCAAACCAGTTCGTTCTTCCCAAGAAAACCACTATGTACTGTAGCATATTTGAGTGAAGAAAAAAAACGATCGAGCAGGCAGCTTTTTTTTTTTTTTTTGAGCAAGCGACGCAGCTAGCGAGCGAGCGGCATCGAGCGACGGCAGCCAGCCAGCGAGCGAGCAGCGGCAGCCAGCGTGCGTTGCTGGGCCAGGCCCATATAAGCGACGCAGCGGGCGCTGGCTTGGCTAACGGGCGCTAAAGGCGCCAAGGAGGAGGAGGTCTCCGTTTTCAATAGGGGGCAACGCACACAGGGGCAGTTCAACTGGCCGGCCCATTGGCGGTACTGTAGCGCCACGGGCTCACTATAGTATGCAGATCCTACTGTAGTATCGGGCCCTACAACATGTGCATTTACTGTAGCTGCAGTCGAAAAATGTGAACAAATTTCGAAACAAAGTGAACATCTTTTCAAAACCTGAAAAAAATTCATGTTTGGAATTTTATAAAGCGTGAACAATTTTTCAAATTTTTGATTTTAAAAAAATTGTGAACAATTTCCAAGTTTTATTTTTTTCGAAATTTTCAAAGATTTCTTGAAAATTTTCCAGAAATTTGAGAATTCCATACAATTTTTGGAAAAACCTAACAATTTTTGAAAAATTCCAAATATTATTTTAAAACACAAACAATTTGGAAAATGTGACTTTTTTTTTAGAAAATCCGAACATTTTTAGAAAATTTCAAATGACTTTTAAAATTCTTAACAGTTTTGAAGATTTTAAAAAAATAGAAAAGTGAAATATTTTAAAATTCCCAACATTTTTCTTAAAGGCAAGTAGTATTCAAAAAAGATGAACAAAGTTTCAAACTCCAGCAATTTTTGAAAGTGCCAACAATTTTTTGATTTTTTAACAAATTTGTGAATTAAGAAAATAAAAAAGAGTAATAGAAATAGGAAAACAAAAAAGAAAGAACAAAACAAAAGAATACCTGAAAAAACCGGTAAAGAAAACGAAAAAAAAGAGCACAAGGAAAACCACGCTATGGTAGCTAAATGGGCCAGTCCACACAGATCAATCTCCTCGCTCGCGTGTGAGTTTGGGCAGCTATTGGACGCGGTGAACATCTAATGTGGAATTCCCCCTCCTAGATCGAAAGATTCGTTAGCTGGAGAGTCTTCCTAGATCAAAGGTCATTTTTTATTCACGCCCTTTTTAGCTGCCGTCAACGGACATACAAGTCCACGTCGGAGGAAGCTACTAGGTGTTGCCATTGGCTGGGCCTCGACGCCGGGCACGAGCACCCGCTTCTGGGCTAGAATGCGCCGCCGGTCACTTCGAGATCGCCACACCGGGAGGACACCGTCCGGAGTTGCTGTCTATGTTGCTTGCCTGCTCGTTGTTGCATTCATGTCACATCGGCCAAGGAGCCACCACCGAGAGGGATCGTGCCATCATGTGCTAGAGGGTGCCGCTGCTCTACGAAAGGCCACGCCGGAGGGCCTTGTCGCACACCTTTGGCCATCGTTCTATGCCACGTGCTAGATTTCATCGATCGCTCGGAGACGCACTAGTGTTGCCCGTCGTCTCTGCCTTGAGTCGGGCCGAGGGAGTAGGCTAACGTCGTCGTTGCTTGTTGGGGAAGTTGTTGAGGACTTGAATGATGTATATGATGTGAAGGATTCAAAGAACCCTTCCTTGTGCAACCTTCTTCGAGAACGTTTGAATTTTTTTTCCTTCCCGACGAACGTGCTCGTTGCTGTCAAATGTGTAACACGGATCTTGAAGAAGAGAGATAAGACACGTCAGGTCTTTTGTTGGGAACAAAAGCGGCGCCAACGCTCATCTATCCAAAGGGACCTACTCGCCGCATTGGCTAGCACCTTAGTCTAAAGAGACCTACTCATCACGTTGGCTAGCACCTCACAGCTCCACCTAGGAGACCTGGGTCTGAATCCTAGTCCTCCTTTTTTCTCTTTTCTCTTTTCCAGGTGGCAAAAATATGCAAAATAAAATAAAATAAAATAGGTGCATGGATTTTTTTCAATACATGGCAATGTTTTCGCACTAGGTACAAATGGGCAACCTGCAATTCATTTTGATTATTTTGCAACGTTTTTTAGACATGAAGCTACATGGCAATTTATTTTTACTCATCATTTCCAATTTTTCCATGTGACTATGGCAATTTTCATTATTTAGACCATGACAGTTCTTTTGTAGGTAGGATGGCAATTTAATTATTTTGCCCATGGTAGTTTTTGCAGGTAGCATGGCAATTTAATTAATTAGACCATGGTAGTTTTATTGTAGATATCATGGTAATTTTGTTAGTCTAGACCATGGCATTTTTTCAGTTAGACCATGGTAATTTTATTGTAGGTAGCATGGCAATTTAAAATTTGTAGACCATGCCATTTTTTAGAGCTAGTTAGAGCATGACAATCATTTTTTTTAGAGTTGTGTTTAGGGCAACGATTTTTTTTGTTATTTTAGAGCACGGCTATTTTTGTTCTGTAGTTTTATTATGTACACCTACGGCAATTTTGTGTGTAAATTTATGTTTCTCTGTCTTTTATAACACCATGGCAAAAAAAATTTAGATAACACGACATATTTATTTTTTTATTATACCATTGTAAATTTCATAAATTATTTGATGGCAATTTTATAAATTATATCATGGCAATTTTTGTAACTTAGATCATGGCAATTGTAAATTTATATATGTCTGTGTTTTTTGTAAGATATGTTTATTTGATGGCATTTTTATTGCAAAACAATTGTGAAGTGGCCTCTTGGCCAATCAGGGGTCCCGCTAGACCCCACCGTAGCGAATGATTGGGGAGCGCAAAATGTTGGCTGGAGGGGTTCCTTCCCTACGAACGGAGAGGCAACCCCCAACTAAAGTTTGGTGCCTATTTGCGTCCAACTTCTTTTATAAAAAAATGTCTTCAATTTTGTAGAATTTGCGCATGCCATAGCACGAGGCCCACCGTTGTCGTATGTTCTTCGGATTAGAAGACAGAAGGAAATAATGAACAATTAGTTCACTGATTTCAGCAAAAAACAGCGAAACAATTAATTATCGATGTATTGTGATTGGGAGACTACATGCAAACGCCCTCATTACACTGATCAATATAAAGGGAAATGGACACCTGCAAACGTCGTTATTATACTAGGCTTTGAATATCGCAATAGTCACTTGTTCACAGTAACGAGATAGATCTAGTAACTGCTGAAGGGACATGATTTAGGGCATCACCCCATGTAGGGCAGGCTTGCAATTCTATACCACCAATGCGTAGTGTTGGAGAAATCAGGCCATGTCGCATAACAAACTCAAAGAAGAAAAAGGTCAAAGTCACTACATCAAGAGCCAACCAACTAGTTCCTTGATCGACGCACCAATTGCAAAGATCTGAAGAGAGACAATAGATCGCCCGCATCTCCCCTCACATGCACTTCGTAGATAATGTGGATGGTGGCAATAATTTTTTTTGTAATAATATAAAAAACAAGTTCACAAGATGGAAACGTGACTGAATTTGAGATTTTTGCAATGTTTGAAAATAAGACCTAGGGTTGATAGGTTCACTAGTGTCAAATCTCAAAATGATAACTTCATTTAAATACATTATATAACCTCACAAAGTTAATTTTTAATCAACCCCGAATGAGATCTCGTAGGTGCGTAAAGTACTGCACATCATTTTGTCTTTATATTCTTATACTACATACGGCCCCAGAAATTATACTAGACAACACCATATGATATTTATTTTCTAAACCGAATCAATAGAATCACCACAATGTCACTACATGCTTCTCTTAAAATTATACTTCATTTTCGTTAATTCCCAAAGTTCAACATAACATGAACAAGATTCAACCCATACATCAACTATTGACAAGAGGTACATCATATAATTCAACTAATCATTGTCCGAGATATAATCTTGGTGTCAATTCATATGATCAAAAAAGAAAGTTACATGACAAGTAGCTACTGCCACAAACCCTCAGTCTCGAAGGTGGACTACCCCCACATCGGCATCGGAGCAGCAAAGGTTGGTGAAGTGGTTGAAGACAAATATTTCCACCTCTAAATGAGTGCGAGATAAGGGTTAAAATGAAGATCACCTCATAACAGGTAGTGGCGGCAACATACAAAGTCCAGCAAAAATCTCAAACTGTTTTTTAGGTATATATAAGCCATCAGACACCAAAGGTCAGTGTAGCGGCCCGACCCGAATGGATCGAATCTCTGTGTTCAAGTGTCATCCCTGGATCGGTAATGCTGACACACACAGTACTCGAAGGATTTATAACAGAGTGCAATCACACACTTATTACATCGAATGTCTCAAAAGAGAACTGATTACAATAAATATGGCTTAAGGCCATCTAAATAAGATAACAGCGGAAGGCTTGGAAGATAAAGTGAGTCCATCAACTCCAACGGCATAGCTGAGTGCACGACAACGACCTAGCACACCTTACTCTTCGTCTGAAAAGTCTGCAACATGATACGTTGCAGCCCGAAACGGGTCAGCACATGGAATATGCTGGCAATATAACACAGTAGAGCAATGAACAGAATAATTGCTAATACTACATGCATATTTGGCTGGTGGAAAAGCTCTAGGGTTATACTGTTTTGCGAAAAGCCAAATTTTTTTTTTCCTACAACAAAGGAATATATTTTATTTAACTATCATGGTGGTTGTTGAACATTGAGAAGGTAAATCCCCCTCTCAATCCCAATTAAAAGTAATCATTAATCCCAACAAAATTAATTTAGAGTGATGGGATTCAATATGATAATCCAAGAACCAGATACTCAAGATGTCCATAACCGGGGACACGGCTAATCATGATTAGTTTGTACACTCTGCAGAGGTTTGTGCACTTTTCCCCACAAGACTCGATCTCCTCCGTTGGATTTCTCGCACTACATGGTGTTTGAGAAACGGATGACCGAGACACAGTCTTTCAGAAACATTTACTCTTTACTCTGGGTAGACAGTTACACCTACTTTCCCCTACATCTGCTAGCCTACCACTGAAAGAGGTCATGTAACATACTCAACTATGCTAGAGCCCATAATAGCTTGTGGCTGCACACGGAAGTTTCTAGCATGAATAATCTTATGATCCCTTTGAGCCTGGGTGGCGGACCGTAGGAGGATCACACAGTATATCCCCGGGATCTCCTAGGACAACACTGGTATATCCCCAGGTGCCCAAACAAGCAATCCACCCAGATGTGTATTAAAGTTGCCACCTTAAGTTGAACCATTAATTAAAAATCTCACATCTGTCATGGATACACTCAAAACCCAATCCACGTCTACGAGCATAGCATGGCAACATAAGCATAGCGTGGAAGTAACTCCCAAGGGTTTTATAATAAAAGGGCAATAGGTTCTACCTCATCATCTACTTCCCAATACCCACAAGTTAATCACATCCTAGTCATGTAGTGTTTGAGGATAAATCTAATGCATAAAAACTGGGTAACGAAGAAGTATGATCAATGTGTTACTTGCCTTGCTGACGATCTGCAAATCCTAGAGACTCGTAGTAGCACGCTTCGCACTCCGGGAATTCTATCGCAACCAAACAATAGCATACATAAGCAATCAAGCGAAGATGCACGGGTAAAACCCAAATGAGAAGACCTAACCAGAAAGTTCAACTGAAGAACTCTGGTTTGCAAAAAGAATCAAATCCAACGGAGCAACGAAACTCAAACTGCGAAAGAAACACGCGTCGATTACTAATCTGGACTAAAGTCAAATTTTACAGTAGCAAAAACTTGTTTAAGTTGGTTAAACAGAAAGAGGGCTTCGAGACGAAGATCTAGGCGCTTGAATCGCCTGATTCCGACAAACGAGCGAAAAGTTATACTAAAACGAAAATCGGATCAGAAATCGCGATCGAAAATAATCGCGGAAAATCCGAGAAAAAGAAAAACTAACGAACAGGCTAACGAACGAACGTTCGCTGTCTGCGGTTAAACGGTGAAAACCGTTCGTTAAAACGAACGTACGGACGAACGTCCGCTAAATAACTAAACCGACGGAAAACCGATCTAAAAAGAATAAACCGGAATTTAAAAAAAACCGAATCTAGATCTAGGGTTTACCAAAAAAACCGAACGGTTAACCGGAAAAAATCCGGGCGTCGGATCCGGCGAGCGGCGGCTCCGGCGAGGCGAGGCCGCAGCGGCGGCGGGGTGCGGCAGGCGACGGCGACGGGGCGGGGCGCGTGCGGTGCAGCGGCGCGGCGAGGTGGAGTGCGGCGGCGGCGCTGCAGCGGCGGCGGCGAGCGGCGGACGCGGCGGCGGCTGCTGCTGCTTGCTGCGGCGGCGGCGGTGGGCTGCGGCGGCGGGGTGGGTCGAGGCGGCGGGGCGGGCGGCATTTAAAGGGGGGCCGGGGCGGCTTGGGCGAGGGGGCGACGAGGCGGCGGCGTCCCGGACTCCGGCGGAGTCCGGCTCGGCTACGGGGAGGAAAGGCGGCGGCGGCCTGCTGGGCCGGCTGGGCTTCGGCCCAGTTCGGTCCGGCGGATTTTTTTTTTTAAAAATAATTCCGCGCAGAAAAACAAATAAAAGAAATACTAAACGGACTCCAAAATTCCCGAAATAAATTTTCCCCGTCCTCTAAAAATCTCCCGGACAAGGTAAACATTTATTTGGGACTCTAATGCAATTTTGAAAAATGCATATTTTTTCTAAATCCAAATAAAATTGCAATAAAAATCCAAATAAAATATTTATTTGATTTTAATATTTTTCCTCCAATATTCCATTTATTTTGGAGAAGTCATATTATCTCCTCTCATATATTTTTAATATGAAATATTTTCGGAGAGAAAAATAGTTAAACCAAATTGATCCCTGTTTCAATATTTGAGAAAATTCAAATATGAAAACGGTGAAATCCCCAACTCTCTCCGTGGTCCTTGAGTTGCTCAAGATTTCGAGGATCGCAAAACGAAGTGCAATAAAATATGATATGCATGGATGACTTATGCATAACATTCCAAATTGAAAATTTGGGATGTTACAAACCTACCCCCCTTAAGATGAATCTCGCCCTCGAGATTCGGGTTGGCTAGAAAATAGGTGTGGGTGGTCCTTCCGGAGGTCTTCTTCGCGCTCCCAGGTGGCTCATCTTCGGTATGGTGACTCCACTGAACTTTGCAAAACTTGATAACTTTGTTGCGTGTAACTCGGCTGGCAAACTCAAGAATCTTGACGGGTTTCTCCTCGTAGGTTAGATCACTATCCAATTGAATTGCTTCTAGGGGCACTGTATCTCTTAGAGAAATATCAGCCATCTCCGCATGGCACTTCTTCAACTGGGAAACGTGAAACACATCATGAACTCCTGACAGTCCTTCGGGCAATTCCAACTTGTAGGCAACTTCACCCATACGTCCCAATACTCGGTATGGTCCTACAAACCTCGGGGCTAACTTTCCTTTAACTCCAAAACGTTTCACTCCTCGTAAGGGTGATACTCGTAGATATGCTCTGTCTCCGACTTCATAGGTTACCTCCTTGCGTTTTGGATCGGCATAACTCTTCTGTCTGGACTGGGCTACTTTCAGTCTATCTCGAATCAGCTTAACCTTCTCTTCGGATTCCTTAATCAAATCCGGTCCAAACAACTGACGGTCTCCAACTTCATCCCACATCAACGGTGTTCTGCACCTCCTTCCATACAAAGCCTCGAAAGGTGCCATCTTCAAACTGGCTTGGTAGCTGTTGTTGTATGAGAACTCCGCGTAGGGAAAATTGTCATCCCAACTAGATCCATAATCTAGCGCACAAGCTCTTAACATGTCCTCCAGAATCTGATTGACTCTCTCGGTCTGTCCATCTGTCTGCGGATGAAAAGCTGTACTAAACTCTAGCCTGGTTCCCAATGTCTGGTGTAGTTGGCGCCAAAACTTTGAAGTAAACTGGGTTCCTCTATCTGATACGATGGTCCTCGGAACTCCGTGCAGACATACGATCCTGGTCATATATATCTTGGCCAACTTCGCACTCGTATATGTGGTTTTCACTGGAATAAAGTGAGCTACTTTGGTCAAACGATCCACTACTACCCAGATAGAATCATATCCTGATCGGGTCCTGGGTAATCCGGTGATGAAATCCATGCCAAGTTTATCCCACTTCCATTCGGGTATTGGCATAGGCTGTAGCAATCCTGCGGGCTTCTGATGCTCTGCCTTCACTCTCTGACATACATCACATACGGCTACATACTCAGCAATATCCCTCTTCATACTCGTCCACCAGAAACGCCCTTTTTAAGTCCAAATACATCTTGGTGTTTCCGGGGTGTATCGAGTATGGCGAGTCATGAGCCTCCTGTAGTATCAACTTCCTGATCTCGGCATTATTGGGTACATACACACGGTCCTCAAACCATAAGGTGTCGTGCTCATCTTCACGAAAACCTTTGGCTTTTCCTTTGCGCATTCTATCCTTTATCTCGGCAATTTCTTTGTCCTCTTTCTGAGCTTCTCGAATCCTTCCCAATAATGTTGACTGAACTTCCATAACTGCGACAAAACCTCTAGGGACTATCCCCAAACGAAACTCCCTGAGATCTTCGGATAACCCCTTGGGTAAACCTCCGCTTTTGAGGGTATTGACATAACTCTTCCGGCTCAAAGCGTCTGCTACGACATTGGCTTTTCCTGGATGATAATGCAACTTCATATCATAATCCTTTATAAGTTCCAACCATCTCCTCTGCCTGAGGTTCAGCTCCTTCTGAGTGAAAATATACTTCAAGCTCTTGTGATCCGTGTACATATCACAACGGTTCCCAATAAGAAAATGTCTCCAAGTCTTAAGTGCATGAACTACAGCTGCTAACTCCAAGTCATGCGTGGCATAATTCAACTCATGCGGCCGAAGCTGACGTGAGGCATATGAAACAACTCTCCCTTCCTGCATAAGTACTCCTCCCAGTCCTAAGCGAGAGGCGTCGCAATACACTTGGAAATCTTTGCGTATATCTGGCAGAATCAGAACTGGGGCTGTAACCAAACGTTTCTTCAGTTCCTGAAAACTTGCCTCACATTCATCTGTCCATTTGAACTTAGTGTCCTTCTTCAGTAACTCCGTCATAGGCTTCGCAATCTTAGAAAAATTCTCGATAAATCTCCGATAATATCCTGCAAGTCCAAGAAAACTGCGGATCTCCCCCACTGAGGTGGGTGCCAACCACTTAGTGACAGACTGAACCTTAGTGGGGTCTACTGCTATACCTTCGCCCGATATAACATGTCCAAGAAATCCAACTTCCTTCAACCAAAACTCACATTTGCTGAACTTGGCATACAACTGATGTTCCCTGAGCTTCTCGAGAACTAAACGCAGATGCTCCTTGTGCTCCTCTTCATTCCTTGAGTATACCAAGATATCATCAATGAACACCACGACAAACTTATCCAAGAACTCCATGAACACCTTGTTCATCATACTCATGAAATAGGCAGGGGCATTAGTCAATCCAAATGACATAACTGTGTACTCATATAGCCCATACCGGGTGGTGAAGGCTGTCTTAGGTATATCCTGTTCTCGGATCTTCAGCTGGTGATACCCTGATCTCAGATCGATCTTGGAGAACACTTTAGCTCCTTGCAACTGATCAAACAAATCATTAATCATTGGCAGTGGGTACTTGTTCTTAATCGTCACTTCATTCAATGCGCGATAATCAACAACCATTCTCAAGGATCCATCCTTCTTCTCAACTAAGAGCACTGGGGCTCCCCATGGTGATGAACTTCGTCGAATGTAACCTTTCTCCAATAATTCCTTGATCTGCTTCTTAATCTCCTCCAGATCATTTGCGGGCATCCGGTATGGTCTCTTTGATATTGGTCCGGTGCCTGGCAACAACTCTATCAAGAATTCAATGTCTCGATCCGGCGGCATGCCTGGTAACTCCTCTGGAAATACATCTGGGTAATCCTTCACAATAGGCACCTCCTCCTGAACAACTCCCGTGAGAGAATTTACTTGGCTCCTTCTAGGCACATGCCTAGATACATACTTGATCCTTTTTCCCTCCGGGGTGGTAAGCGAAATCGACTTACTCGCACAATCGATGCTTCCTCCATACATCGATAGCCAATCCATGCCTAGTATCACATCCAATCCTTGTGACTTCAAAACTATCAGGTCTGAGGGGAAAACATGACTTCCAATGATCAATGGCATCTGAAAACATCCTTGTCTTGCCATATACTCCGCACTGGGTGATCTTACTAACATGGGTGTCCTAAGTACCTTAGTGGGCAACTTATACTTATCCACGAATCCCCTTGATATGTATGAATGCGATGCACCAGTATCGAAAAGAACAATTGCAATAAAAGACTTAACCAAAAACTTACCGATAACTGCATCAGGCTGCTCCTCAACCTCCTCCACGTTCACGTGGTTCACTTGTCCTCGGTTGAATGGATTGGGCTTCTTCCCAACGCTTCCATTACCATTGCCGTTCTTCAATTCTGGACATTCATTGGCATAATGTCCAGTCTTCCCGCACTTGAAACAGGTAATGTGGCTTTGATCCTTCTTGGCGGGTGTGGCTGGGTTAGAGCGGTTCTGATTGCTGCCTGCTCCATTTCCATTTCCATTCTTGTGGCCATTATGGTTGTGCGAACTTCCTCCATTGTGGGAATGGCCTCCATGGTTATGTGCATAACCTCCCGAGTTCGGGGTGAACCGGGGCTTCTGCTGAGCTCCTGAGTCGAACTTCCCTTGTCCATACTTCCTCTTGCGGCTATCAATCTGCTGCTGCTTCCCTTCAATCATAAGAGCTTTGTCTACCAACTCCTGGTAGTTGTTGAATGTTGCCACCATCAACTGCATACTCAGCTCATCATTCAACCCTTCCATAAACTTCTCCTGCTTCGCGGCATCAGTGGCCACATCATCCGGGGCATAGCGAGCTAATTTACTGAACTCATCCACGTACTGCCCCACGGTACGGTTTCCCTGGCGTAAGTTGCGAAACTCACGCTTCTTCATGCTCATAGCTCCTGCTGAGACATGTGCAGTGCGGAAAGCTTGCTGAAACTGATCCCAAGTGACATTGGCTATAGGGAATGTGGCTGTGTAATTCTCCCACCATGAGGCTGCGGGTCCATCCAATTGATGTGCGGCAAAACGCACCTTCTCAGCGTCTGTGCATCCTGCGGTGGTCAACTCCCTTCCAATCCTGCGTAGCCAGTCATCCGCAACTATTGGCTCGGTGCTACTGGAAAACACCGGCGGCTGCAACCTCAGAAAACGGGCTAAGTTGTCAACTGGTGGTGGTGGCGGTGGGTTGTTGTTGTTGTTGTTGTTGTTGCCTTGGTTCTGAACTAGTAGCTGCATCAGGGTATTCTGCTGTTGAATCAACTGAGTGAGCTCCGATGGGAAAACAAATCCGGTGTCGCGTCTCGGAGGCATCTGATGGGTTTAGAGGGAAGAGATTAGAATAGAGTAAGGTCTAGTGAGAAGGCACTACCCATATGCACATGAGACAAACACATTCATAACACACCACTCAATTCAAGCAAGAGCATACAATCGATCTAACTACCGTTACAAAAGTGCTCGGACTATTACTATTTACATGGGGAAAATACTAATGATAATATGGTGGTCATCTAGAAATTTTGATCGGTGGAAGACTCCATGATATCCGCTCCAGCTTCGTCTTCATAATCATCATCACTACTGTCGGGGTCGGAGTCGGTGTCGTCGCTGATGATGTAGTCTTCAGATCGAATTTCCTCAGGTTCGTCGTCTTCTTCTCCGGGCGCGGGGTCTCCCATGAATACTCCTAGTTTCCTTGTCAGGTCGTCATTCTTCTCCACTAGTATTGCGATTTCCTCCTCGTATCCATCGCGTGTAGACTTGAGTTCCTCTTCTAGTACAGTGGCGGTGTAGGTCCCGGTGAAGCTTGGTATTCCGATGTTCAGGTACCTAGTGACTTCCTTCAAGTGTCGTCCAAAAGGTGTGTCTTCATCCGGTTGTGTAAACTTGTTCCTTGAGTCTGCCATCCTAGAGAATAGAAGATGGAGAGAAGTCAGAAATGAGTAGAGAAGAGTGACCTATGGCTTTTCTTAGTGGTCGTGTCCTACAGTCAGCGTGTGCTCTGATACCATCTCTGTAGCGACCCGACCCGAATGGATCGAATCTCTGTGTTCAAGTGTCATCCCTGGATCGGTAATGCTGACACACAAACTACCCCCTTAAGATGAATCTCGCCCTCGAGATTGGGTTGGCTAGAAATAGGTGTGGGTGGTCCTTCCGGAGGTCTTCTTCGCGCTCCCAGGTGGCTCATCTTCGGTATGGTGACTCCACTGAACTTTGCAAAACTTGATAACTTGTGTTGTGTAACTCGGCTGGCAAACTCAAGAATCTTGACGGTTTCTCCTCGTAGGTTAGATCACTATCAATTGAATTGCTTCTAGGGGCACTGTATCTCTTAGAGAATATCAGCCATCTCCGCAGGCACTTCTTCAACTGGAAACGTGAAACACATCATGAACTCCTGACAGTCCTTCGGGCAATTCCAACTTGTAGGCAACTCACCCATACGTCCCAATACTCGGTATGGTCCTACAAACCTCGGGCTAACTTTCCTTTAACTCCAAAACGTTTCACTCCTCGTAAGGGTGATACTCGTAGATATGCTCTGTCTCCGACTTCATAGGTTACCTCCTTGCGTTTTGGATCGGCATAACTCTTCGTCTGGACTGGGCTACTTTCAGTCTATCTCGAATCAGCTTAACCTTCTCTTCGGATTCCTTAATCAAATCCGGTCCAAACAACTGACGGTCTCCAACTTCATCCCACATCAACGTGTTCTGCACCTCCTTCCATACAAGCCTCGAAAGGTGCCATCTTCAAACTGGCTTGGTAGCTGTTGTTGTTAGAGAACTCCGCGTAGGGAAATTGTCATCCCAACTAGATCCATAATCTAGCGCACCAAGCTCTTAACATGTCTCCAGAATCTGATTGACTCTCTCGGTCTGTCTCTTGCTGCGGATGAAAAGCTGTACTAAACTCTAGCCTGGTTCCCAATGTCTGGTGTAGTTGGCGCCAAAACTTTGAAGTAAACTGGGTTCCTCTATCTGATACGATGGTCCTCGGAACTCCGTGCAGACATACGTCCTGGTCATATATATCTTGGCCACTTCGCACTCGTATATGTGGTTTTCACTGGAATAAAGTGAGCTACTTTGGTCAAACGATCCACTACTACCAGTATAGAATCATATCCTGATCGGGTCCTGGGTAATCCGGTGATGAAATCCATGCCAAGTTTATCCCACTTCCATTCGGGTATTGGCATAGGCTGTAGCAATCCTCGCCGGGCTTCTGATGCTCTGCCTTCACTCTCTGACATACATCACATACGGCTACATACTCAGCAATATCCCTCTTCATACTCGTCCACCAGAAACGCCCTTTTTAAGTCAAATACATCTTGGTGTTTCCGGGGTGTATCGAGTATGGCGAGTCATGAGCCTCCTGTAGTATCAACTTCCTGATCTCGGCATTATTGGGTACATACACACGGTCCTCAAACCATAAGGTGTCGTGCTCATCTTCACGAAACACCTTTGGCTTTTCCTTTGGCATTCTATCCTTTATCTCGGCAATTTCTTTGTCCTCTTTCTGAGCTTCTCGAATCCTTCCCAATAATGTTGACTGAACTTCCATAACTGCGACAAAACCTCTAGGGACTATCCCCAAACGAAACTCCCTGAGATCTTCGGATAACCCCTTGGGTAAACCTCCGCTTTTGAGGGTATTGACATAAACTCTTCCGGCTAAAGCGTGCTACGACATTGGCTTTTCTCTGATGATAATGCAACTTCATATCATAATCCTTTATAAGTTCCAACCATCTCCTCTGCCTGAGGTTCAGCTCCTTTGAGTGAAAATATACTTCAAGCTCTTGTGATCCGTGTACATATCACAACGGTTCCCAATAAGAAAATGTCTCCAAGTCTTAAGGCATGAACTACAGCTGCTAACTCCAAGTCATGCGTGGCATAATTCAACTCATGCGGCCGAAGCTGACGTGGGCATATGAAACAACTCTCCCTTCCTGCATAAGTACTCCTCCCAGTCCTAAGCGAGAGGCGTCGCAATACACTTGGAAATCTTTGCGTATATCTGGCAGAATCAGAACTGGGGCTGTAACCAAACGTTTCTTCAGTTCCTGAAAACTTGCCTCACATTCATTGTCCATTTGAACTTAGTGTCCTTCTTCAGTAACTCCGTCATAGGCTTCGCAATCTTAGAAAAATTCTCGATAAATCTCGATAATATCCTGCAAGTCCAAGAAAACTGCGGATCTCCCCCACTGAGGTGGGTGCCAACCACTTAGTGACAGACTGAACCGTGGGGTCTACTGCTATACCTTCGCCGATATAACACATGTCCAAGAAATCCAATTCCTTCAACCAAAAACTCACATTTGCTGAACTTGGCATACAACTGATGTTCCCTGAGCTTCTCGAGAACTAAACGCAGATGCTCCTTGTGCTCCTCTTCATTCCTTGAGTATACCAAGATATCATCAATGAACACCACGACAAACTTATCCAAGAACTCCATGAACACCTTGTTCATCATACTCATGAAATAGGCAGGGGCATTAGTCAATCCAAATGACATAACTGTGTACTCATATAGCCCATACGGGTGGTGAAGGCTTCTTAGGTATATCCTGTTCTCGGATCTTCAGCTGGTGATACCCTGATCTCAGATCGATCTTGGAGAACACTTTAGCTCCTTGTAACTGATCAAACAAATCATTAATCATTGGCAGTGGGTACTTGTTCTTAATCGTCACTTCATTCAATGCGCGATAATCAACAACCATTCTCAAGGATCCATCCAGCGGCGGCGGCGAGCGGCGGACGCGGCGGCGGCTGCTGCTGCTTGCTGCGGCGGCGGCGGTGGGCTGCGGCGGCGGGGTGGGTCGAGGCGGCGGGGCGGGCGGCATTTAAAGGGGGCCGGGGCGGCTTGGGCGAGGGGGCGACGAGGCGGCGGCGTCCCGGACTCCGGCGGAGTCCGGCTCGGCTACGGGGAGGAAAGGCGGCGGCGGCCTGCTGGGCCGGCTGGGCTTCGGCCCAGTTCGGTCCGGCGGATTTTTTTTTTTTAAAAAAAAAAAATAGTTCCGCGCAGAAAAACAAATAAAAGAAATACTAAACGGACTCCAAAATTCCCGAAATAAATTTTCCCGGTCCTCTAAAAATCTCCCGGACAAGGTAAACATTTATTTGGGACTCTAATGCAATTTTGAAAAATGCATATTTTTTCTAAATCCAAATAAAATTGCAATAAAAATCCAAATAAAATATTTATTTGATTTTAATATTTTTCCTCCAATATTCCATTTATTTTGGAGAAGTCATATTATCTCCTCTCATATATTTTTAATATGAAATATTTTCGGAGAGAAAAATAGTTAAACCAAATTGATCCCTGTTTCAATATTTGAGAAAATTCAAATATGAAAACGGTGAAATCCCCAACTCTCTCCGTGGTCCTTGAGTTGCTCAGGATTTCGAGGATCGCAAAACGAAATGCAATAAAATATGATATGCATGGATGACTTATGCATAACATTCCAAATTGAAAATTTGGGATGTTACAGTCAGGGGCTAGGATTCCTAGGTGCCGCCAGGTCCAGGGAGCCTACATGGGTGCCTAGGGGCCCTCAGGCCCACATGGGTGGTGATACGTGTCCAACATATCTATAATTTTTTATTGTTCCATGCTATTATATTATCTATCTTGGATGTTTTATATACATTTTGGTACTATTTTATATCATTTTTTGGGACTAAACTATTAACCTAGTGCCGAGTGCCAGTTGCTGTTTTTCCTTGTTTTCGACTTTTATAGAAAGGAATATCAAACAGAGTCCAAACGGAATAAAACTTTACGATTATTTTTCTTGGACCAGAAGACACCTTCGAGACTTGGAGAGAGGGCCAGAAGAGTCCCGAGGAGGCCACAAGCCTCTAGGGCGCGAACCCTGGCTTGTGGGCCCCTCGGGAGTCCCCTAACCCTAATTCCAGCTCTATATATTCTCAAATATTCCACGAACATCATAAGCGTCCACAAAAATACTTTTCCGCCGCCGCAAGCTTCTGTTCTCGTGAGATCCCATCTTGGGGCCTTTTTCGGCGATCTGCCGGAGGGGGATTCAATCACGGAGGGCTTCTACATCAACCTTGTTGCCCTACCGATGATGTGTGAGTAGTTTACCATAGACCTACAAGTCCATAGCTAGTAGCTAGATGGCTTCTTCTCTCTCTTTGATCTTCAATACCATGTTCTACTTGATGTTCTTGGAGTTCTATCGATCCGATGTAATCTTCTTTTGCGGTGAGTTTGTTGAGATCCGATGAATTGTGGATTTATGATCAGATTATCTATGAATATTATTTGAGTCTTCTCTGAACTCTTTTATGCATGATTTAAATAACTTTGTATTTCTCTCCGATCTATTGATTTGGTTTGGCCAACTAGATTGATCTATCTTGCCATGGGAGAGGTGCTTTGTGATGGGTTCAATCTTGCGGTGTCCTCACTCAGTGACATAGTAGGGGTAGCGAGGCACATATTGTATTGTTGCCATTAAGGATAAAAATATAGGGTTTATATCATATTGCTTGTGTTTATCCCTCTACATCATGTCATCTTGCTTAATGTGTTGCTCTGTTCTTATGAACTTAATACTCTAGATGCAGACAGGAGTCGGTCGATGTGTGGAGTAATAGTAGTAGATGCAGAATCGTTTCGGTCTACTCGTCATGGACGTGATGCCTATATTCATGATCATTGCCTTAGATATTGTCATAACTATGCGCTTTTCTATCAATTGCTCAACAGTAATTTGTTCACCCACCGTATGTTTTCTTTCAAGAGAGAAGCCTCTAGTGAAACCTATGGCACCCGGGTCTATTTTCCATTATATATTTTCAGATATATAAAATTAAAAACATAAAAATACCTTGCTGCAATTTATTTATATTTACTTTATTTTATCTTTTATATCTATTTCTATTAGATCTCATCCTTGCAAGTAACCGTGAAGGGATTGACAACCCCTTTATCGCGTTGGGTGCAAGTGTTTGATTGTTTGTGCAGGTGCATCTATTGGAGACTTGCTTGTTCCTCCTACTGGATTGATACCATGGTTCTCAAACTGAGGGAAATACTTATCTCTACTTGGTTGCATCACCCTTTCCTCTTCAAGGGAAAAACCAACGCAAGCTCAAGAAGTAGCAGGAAGAATTTTTGGCACCGTTGCCGGAGAGGATACACATCAAGCCTACCAAGTACCTATCATAAACTCTCATCTCTTGGATTTACAATATTCGCCATTTGCCTCTCATTTTCCTCTCCCCACTTCTAAAACATTTTCAGAAAAACACAAAAATATTTGCCTCTTTATTTGCCTTCTTTTCGTCTGTCTCTATGTCTTACTTGGTTTGTTTTCTTGTTTGCTTGGCATAATTGTGTATTTATTCAATTCATAAACAAAAATTTTATGGCCAATTGCTAGTGAGTTGTGTGCACTAGATTATCTTTATGAAGTTTTTCTTGAAATTCGTGAATCTGAAAATTGTGATGAAGTGCTAAAAGAAGAAATTTATAAAGTGATTCACGATAACTCCTTGAATAAAAAGCATGATTGCAATGATGTTATTATAAATTCGATCAATGTCAATTGTGCTAATAATATGCAAAACCCTAAGCTTGGGGATGCTAATTTTGCTATGTCATCTACCTATTGCAATGATCATGATTTGGGTGATTCTTCTTATGATCTTGAAATTTTATTTAAGCCTCATGATGAATATGTTTGCGATAATATTGAAAGTGGGTTTGAAAGAGTGTCAACTCTAGGTAATAATGATCCCACTACTTTGGAGAATGATCAATCTTATGAATTTTTTTATAAAAGTGGGCTTGTAGAGGTCATGACTTTATTTGATGATAATCCCACTATTTTGGAAGAGTGTCAACTTTGCATGCATGTGGATCATGTAGAGAATATGTTATTTGATAGCTATATTGTTGAATTTTAATATGAGCCTACATGTAATTATTATGAGAGAGGAAAAGATGGTTGTAGAAATTTTCATGTTACTAGATTATCTCTCGTTATATTGAGATTGCTATTGTTTCTTTCTTCTTCCTCGCATATGCTAGTTATTGCTTGTCTTGATAATTTGTTTTCCTATAAAATGCCTATGCATAGGAAGTATGTTAGACTTAGATGTGATTTTCACTTGCTTTATGATGCTCTTTTTGTGCTTCAATTATTATCTTTCATGTGAGCATCATCGAAATCTCAATGCCTAGTTAAAAGGCTTTAAAGAAAAGCGCTTGTTGGGAGACAACCCAATATTTTCCTTTTATGTTTTTATGAAAATACACATTATTACTTCTGTAGTAATTATTTTTTAGTGTTTTAATAAGATTTTGTGCCAAGTTAAGCCTTTGGGATGATCTATGGTGATAGTTGATTTGATTTTGCTGAAAAACAGAAACTTTTGTGTCCAGTAGAAGAATTTTATAAATTCACAGAAGCGGATAAAAACTCTGAATGTTTTACACCGTATTTACATACAAATTTCCTACGTTGTCCTAATTTTACAATATTTTTAGAGTTAAATAAGTATGAGTAATATTCATATCTTCGCAGACTGTTCTGTTTTTGACAGATTCTGTTTTCTATGCATTATTCTCTTATTTTGATGAATCTATGGGTAGTATCGGGGGGTATGAACCATGAAGAAGTTGGAATACAGTATATATAATGCTAATATGAATTTAGAATGAGTTCACAACAGTACCTAAAGTGGTGGTTTGCTTTTATTATACTAACGGAGCTCATGAGTTTTTTGTTAAGTTTTGTGTTGTGAAGTTTTCATGTTTTGGGTAAAGTTTTGATGGACAACGGAATAAGGATTGGCAAGAGACTAAGCTTTGGGATTCCCAAGGCACCCCAAGGTAATATTCAAGGAGAACCAAGCATCTAAGCTTGGGGATGCCCCGGATGGCATCCCCTCTTTTGTCTTCAATCCATCGGTAAATTACTTGAGGCTATATTTTTATTCACTACATGATATGTGTTTTGCTTGGAGCGTCTTGTGATATATGAGCCTTTGCTTTATTTGCTTTTTAGTTTGCCACAATCATCCTTTCTGTACACACCTTTTGAGAGGAACACACATTAATTGTGAATTTATTAGAATACTCTATGTGCTTCACTTATATCTTTTGAGCTAGGTAGTTGCTCTAGTGCTTCACTTATATCTTTTCAGAGCATGTCGGTGGTTTTATTTTATAGAAATTGATGAACTCTCATGCTTCACTTATATTATTTTGAGAGTCTTGAAAATAGTATGGCAATTGGTTTCGGTTATGAATTTAGTCCTAATATGATAGGCATCCAAGAGGATATAATAAAAACTTTCATAAAGATCATTGAATATATGAGAAGTTTGATTCCTTGCATTTGTTTTGAGATATAAAGATGGTGATATTAGAGTTATGCTAGTTGGTAATTGTGGTTGAGTAATAATACTTGTGTTAAATTTTGTGATTCCCGAAGCATGCACGTATGGTGAACCGTTATGTGATGAAGTCGGAGCATGATTTATTTTTTGATTGTCTTCCTTATGAGTGGCGGTCGGGGACGAGTGATGGTCTTTTCCTACTAATCTATCCCCCTAGGAGCATGTGTATTAGTACTTTGTTTCGAGGGCTAATAAATTTTTGCAATAAGTATGTGAGTTCTTTATGACTAATGTTGAGTCCATGGATTATACGCACTCTCACCCTTCCACCATTACTAGCCTCTCTAGTACCGTGCAACTTTCGCCGGTACATTAAACCCACCATATACCCTTCCTCAAAACAGCCACCATACCTACTTATTATGGCATTTCCATAGCCATTCCGAGATATATTGCCATGCAACTTCCACCGTTCCGTTTATTATGACACATACCATCATTGTCATATTGCTTTGCATGATCATATAGTTGACATAGTATTTGTGGCTTTGACCACCGTTCATATTTTTCATACATGCCATGCAAGATCATTGCACATCCTGGTACACCGCCGAAGGCATTCATATAGAGTCATATCTTTGTTCTAGTATTGAGTTGTAAGTAAATAAAAGTGTGATGATCATCATTATTAGAGCATTGTCCCATGTGAGGAAATAAAAAAAAGGCCAAAGATCCCAAAAAGAAAAAAAGAAAAAAATGAGAGAAAAAGAGAGAAGGGACAATGTTACTATCCTTTTTCCACACTTGTGCTTCAAAGTAGCACCATGTTCTTCATGATAGAGAGTCTCCTATTTTGTCACTTTCATATATACTAGTGGGAATTTTACATTATAGAACTTGGCTTGTATATTCCAATGATGGGCTTCCTCAAATTGCCCTAGGTCTTCGTGAGCAAGCGAGTTGGATGCACACCCACTTAGTTTTCTTTTGAGCTTTCATACACTTTATAGCTCTAGTGCATCTGTTGCATGGCAATCCCTACTCACTTGCATCGATATCAATTGATGGGCATCTCCATACCCCATTAGTTTGCCTGGTTGATGTGAGACTATCTTCCTTTTTGTCTTCTCCACACAACCTCCACCATATTCTATTCCACCTATAGTGCTATATCCATGGCTCACGCTCATGTATTGCGTGAAAGTTGAAAAGGCTTGAGAACATTAAAAGTATGAAAACAATTGCTTGGCTTGTCATCGGGGTTGTGCATGATGAAATACTTTGTGTGATGGAGATAGAACATAGCCAGACTATATGATTTTGTAGGGATAACATTCTTTGGCCATGATATTTTGAAAAACTATGATTGCTTTATTAGTTTGCTTGAAGTATTATAGTTTTTATGTCAATATTAAACTTTTGTTTTGAATCTTATGGATCTGAATATTCATGACACATAAAAGAAAATTACATTGATAAACATGTTAGGTAGCATTCCAGATCAAAAATTCTGTTTTTATCATTTACCTACTCGAGGACGAGCAGGAATTAAGCTTGGGGATGCTTGATATGTCTCCAACATATCTATAATTTTTTATTGTTCCATGCTATTATATTATCTATCTTGGATGTTTTATATACATTTTGGTACTATTTATATAATTTTTTGGGACTAACCTATTAACCTAGTGCCCAATACCAGTTGTTGTTTTTCCTTGTTTTTGACTTTTACAGAAAGGAATATCAAACGGAGTCCAAACGGAATAAAACTTTACGATGATTTTTATTGGACCAGAAGACACCTATGAGACTTGGAGAGAGGGCCAGAAGAGTCCCGAGGAGGCCACAAGCCTCTAGGGCACGCCCCAGGAAGGGCGCCCCTGGCTTGTGGGCCCCTCGGGAGTCCCCTAACCCTAATTCCAGCTCTATATATTCTCAAATATTCTCTGAACATCAGAAGTGTCCACAAAAATACTTTTCCGCCACTACAAGCTTCTGTTCTCGTGAGATCCCATCTTGGGGCCTTTTTCGGCGATCTGCCAGAGGGGGATTAGATCACGGAGGGCTTCTACATCAACCTTGCTGCCCTACCGATGATGTGTGAGTAGTTTACCACAGACCTACGGGTCCATAACTAGTAGCTAGATGGCTTCTTCTCTCTCTTTGATCTTCAATACCATGTTCTCATCGATGTTCTTGGAGTTCTATCCGATGTAATCTTCTTTTGCGGTGTGTTTGTTGAGATCCGATGAATTGTGGATTTATGATCAGATTATTTATGAATATTATTTGAGTCTTCTCTGAACTCATTTATGCATGATTTAAATAGCTTTGTATTTCTCTCCGATCTATTGATTTGGTTTGGCCAACTAGATTGATTTATCTTGCCATGGGAGAGGTGCTTTGTGATGGGTTCAATCTTGCGGTGTCCTCACCCGGTGACATAGTAGGGGTAGCAAGGCACGTATTGTATTGTTGCCATTAAGGATAAAAAGATGGGGTTTATATCATATTGCTTGAGTTTATCCCTCTACATCATGTCATCTTGCTTAATGCGTTGCTCTGTTCTTATGAACTTAATACTCTAGATGCTGGCAAGAGTCAGTCAATGTGTGGAGTAATAGTAGTAGATGCAGAATCATTTCGACTTGTCGCGGACGTGATGCCTATATTCATGATCATTACCTTAGATATTGTCATAACTTTGCGCTTTTCTATCAATTGCTCAACAGTAATTTGTTCACCCATAGTATGTTTTCTTTCAAGAGAGAAGCCTCTAGTGAAACCTATGGCCCCGGGGTCTATTTTCCATTATATATTTTCAGATCTATAAAATCAAAAACCCAAAAATACCTTGCTGCAATTTATTTATATTTACTTTATTTTATCTTTTAGTTATCTTTTATATCTATCTCTATTAGATCTCATCCTTGCAAGTAACCGTGAAGGGATTGACAACCCCTTTATCGCGTTGGGTGCAAGTGTTTGATTGTTTGTATAGGTGCATCTATTGGAGACTTGCTTGTTCCTCCTACTGGATTGATACCTCAGTTCTCAAACTAAGGGAAATACTTATCTCTACTTTGCTGCATCACCCTTTCCTCTTCAAGGGAAAAACCAACGCAAGCTCAAGAAGTAGCAGGTGGCTGGCTTGGCCCATCTGGCCTCTAGGACTTCAAACTTCTCTCGTATTTTTTTGGATTTTGTAACATATCTATTTGCGGTGAAAATGTAAGCAATGACAAACAGGGGCTGGCACTTTATTAATAGGTTACTCCAAATAATCTTAAAAAAACATTGTCAAATTAAGTGCATTTAATCCTCTTGGTGGATTTTGGTAATTAATGTCAGCATATCTCAAGGAACTAATGCCACCTACAAGCTTTATTTCAAGAAATGTTCCTTGTGGGTGAAACAAAGGAATAGAATGTGACCCCTACAAAATGCATCAAGACAACTATTGGCCAAGCCAGAGGATTCCTCCTTTTCATTTTAGTGATCTAAGATTGAACCCATAGGCATACCAATTCTATCGAAAGGGGATGAGATTGTAGTGATGAACTTCTTGCTCCATGCGATCAAACTTCAAACACCCTCAAGTTCCTTCAATGATTACAATATATCTTCCGAGTTCTTCTGGTCGGAATCACTGAACCATTAACTAGATGTAGCCGTTGCATAAAACTACCCCATTTAGAGCCTCCAAGTACTCCACTTGGAATCACCAAATCTACTCACAAACCTTATGTTGCCATGTCAGAATCTTCAAAGCAAACCTACAGAAATTTCCGAAGCAAATATGTTGGAATTCCGAAGAAACAACGGTAAGTGTGCTACTGCCCAAGTGTACACCTCAGAGCTTCCAAATGCTTTCTGGTCGGACCATACGAAGCATCTGAAAGTTGCTACCTTTGTTCATGTTGGAACATCCAAGCTGGTCACTTTGGAGCTTCCGAGCTATGTAATAAATTTGGTAAAGGTTAGATTTTCGTCCCTCCTATTTATACCTTCACATATCCAACCAGTTCACTCAAAGCAAAATCCACTCCCATCACATGTTCTTAGAGATAAATCCACCTGCTTGTGTTGATTTCAAAGGGCTTTCTACCACAACCATCCATGCCAATACTTTGAGATCTAATCCTCTCTTGCTTTCCACCCCTACATTCTCCAATCCAATAGTTAAATATTGAGAGAGTCTGAGTGTTGACGAGATTATCTTTTGAAGCACAAGAGCAAGGGATTCATCACCAAACAACTTGTATCTTATTACTTTTGGAGGGTGTGTGCCTCCTAGATCTGCTAGGTTCTTGGAAATCTTCAAATTTGTGAACAACCCAAAAAGTTTGTAAGGGCTTGGAGATCACCTACTTTGTGAAGATCTACCTTCCTGAGGCTAGCACTACAAAAAAAAGACACATCCGTGACATTTTGGGCCGAACGAAAAAAATTCTGTCATGCTTATCACACTTCTATGACGATAATTGTGACAAAACCCGGTATCATCATAGATGTGGTGGGCTCCTACTTCTATGACAAAAAATCATGACAGAAAATGGGCTTTTCGTCCTGGGCGGGCCGGAGATGCACCTGCATGACATTCTTTGGGCCGTCCATGACGGAAAAAATTGTGGTAGAAGCGAGGGCAAGGAAAATTTCGGGGAGTTCCCGGTTACGGTGGGTGGTCGGGGCCGAGCGATGCACAGAGGGATTGCGTGTTTCTCTTGTACACGTACGCGCGTGGGTGTGAGGCGTTGGGCTCTAACTGAACCCGAGCGAGGCGTTCGCTTACTGAACCCGAGCGATTGCACTAGCTATGTTACTAAACCCGAGCGACCGATCCCTGGCTGTTAACTGAACCCGAGCGGTTCCTTCGCTACTGCTGCTAACTGAACCCGAGCGATCGATCGCTGCTGCTGCTGCTTGCTGAAGCCAATCGAACCTGCCGCCTCTTGATGAACAGTGAATGTGGGGGTTGGTTGAACGAGTCGAGATGTACGTGGTTTGGGGTTGGATGAACAGTTCCCGATGGGGGTTGGATGAACAGGACCCCGTGGTAGTAGAGGCCGTTGCCGCTGGATGAACAGGACCCCGATCGAGAGGAGGCCGCCACACACCCGAGCCGGTTGGGGTGGATGAACAGGACCACGTGGAGGGCTGGTTGAACAGGACCCCGTGGAGAGGGTTGGTTGAACAGTAGCCGGTGGAGGCTGGATGAACAGGACCCCGTGGTGAATAGTAGCTGGTGGAGGCTGGAGGAAGTCGATGGTGGATGAACAGTAGTAGGTGGAGGCTGGAGGAAGTCGACGGTGGATGAACAGTAGCCCGTGGAGGCTGGAGCGAGGCAGTAGACGGTGGATGAACAGTAGCCCGTGGAGTCCCATTTTGTGGTACGCCACACCCCTCCCGATGAACAGGACCCCGTTTCGACCGTAGACGCTCCAACACAAGTCCGTTTCCTCCGTTTTGCGGTACGCCACACCCCTCCCGATCAACAGCACCCCGTTTCGACCGTAGGCACTCGAACACAAGTCCGTTTCCTCCGTTTTGCGGTACGCCAGACCCTTCCCGATGAACAGGACCCCGTTTCGACCGTACGTGGTCGAACAGAAGGCTGTTTTCCTCCGTTTTGCGGTACGCCAGACCCCGTTCCGGCTGTTCCGTCCAAGCCAGTTGGTTCCCGTTGAACATGACCCATTCCGACCCAGTCTGTTGCCTCCCGATGAACAGGACGCTGTTTCTCTGTTCCAACCCAGCCGGTTGGCTACCGATGAACAGGACGCCGTTGCTGCCGTCCATTGCCTCTCCATGTACACGCGCCCTGGTCATACAAATGCGCGAGTAGGCGTTCGAGACCCCGCCCGTATGTACGTACGTGGCCATATTTTTTAGCATCTGGCTATACGTACATGTACACAGTTTTGACTAGACTGCCTGAACTGCTACGTCGGGGGCTCTACTACTACACGTGTCGCTGCTTGCTCGGCCACGGTTCATCGTTGCAGAGAGACCGATCGACCAGTTTGTACGTACACGTTCGCGTCCAGAATGACAACGCTACGTACGCTTCGACCAGGTGGGTTCCGACTGTCAGGGAGGATAAGGAGGCACTTCCTTGCGTGCGAAGTTATTGATGGTGGGTCCCAGCGGTCAGGGGGGAGAATCATTTTTTTTGCCCGTAATATGGACGCACTTCCTTGCGTGCGAAGATGTAGCTGGTAGGTCCCAGCTGTCAGGGGGGGAAACATTTTTTTCGCAAAATACAGAGTCCCTTCTGGTGGGTCCCCGCTGTCAGGTGGAGGAATAATTATTTTACGCGTAATAAGGAGGCACTTCCTTGCTGCGGCCGTGGACCCAGTTGTCAGCCTCTCCACGTACAGTCCTCTTCCGATGGAAGTTGTTCCTTGACCACGTTGACCACGCCGTGCCGAGAGCACCAAGGCGGTGGATGACGGCGAGGCCTAGGAAGGGGACGACGCGGAGCCGGGGAAGACGCGGCAGTGGATGCCCATGCGGAGAGGAGTACGAGGGTTGACTGGTTCGTCTGCGGTGTGAGGCTGCCATCGCCGCAGAATAACACGGGTTGTGGGTGAGTAGAGGGATGGCCTGTCCAGCGGTGGGAGTAGGGTGGGGCGGTGAGGCCTGCGCGGCAACACAGTCGGCCACTGGAGGCAGGAGTAGGCGGTCTCGCCGGCGCTGGTTTGGGCGGCTGGTGCAAGAAGATCAGCGATTGAAGAAGCAGCAGGACCGTTCGATTAAAATCCAACGATCACTGCTGCTAGAATCGTTTGTTGACTAAGTTGACAAAGCCTTGCGTACGCGTCAACTTAGTAGGCCCACAGGTCAGCCTCCGAACCGGTGTGCCCCAGATGTCAGTGGGAGGAATCATTTTTTTCGTGTAATAAGGAGGCAGTTGCTTGCGTGCGGCCATGGACCATGGGGGTCCATACTGTCAGCCTCTCCATGTACATCCCTATTTCGATGGCTGTCGTTTGTTGAATGTTGAGCACGCCATGCCTAGAGCACCAATGCGGTGGATGACGGTGAGGCCTAGGAATGGAATGACCCACAGCCAGCGAAGACACAGCAATGAATGCCCACGCTGAGGAGAGTATGATGGTTGACTGGTTTGGCTGCGGCATGAGGTTGCCGTCACCGGAGAATAACAGAGGTGCGGGTGGGTAGAGGGATGGCCAGGCCAGCGGAGGGAGTAGGGTGGGCCGGTGAAGCCTGCGCGGCATCACAGCCGGCCACAAGAGGAGGGAGTAGGCAGTCCCGCCGGCACTGGTTTAGGCGGCTGGAGCAGGAAGATCAGAGATTGAAGAAGCACGTCGGCCGTTGGATGGGCATCCAACAGTCACTGCTGCTAGAATCGTGTGTTGACTGACAAAGCCTTGCGTAAACAAGTCAGCCTCGAAATCTGTGGCATGTACAACCCATTTGCTATTATTTTTATAATTTACAGCCCATTTGCTAATTCATATGGAATTTATTGCAGCCAATATTCCATTTTTAGAATTGCTGCCCATTTTCTGGTCAGTGCCAGGGTTAAAAATTTGAACTAAAAAATATGCGAAATTTTAAAAATTCGCATATATTTGCTGGGGAACAAAATATTCTTAATCCAAAAATTAGTAGCCATACTAAAACAAATTTAAAAGAAAGTAGTACTATGTTATGTTAAAATCCAATGAAATATAAAATATCGGTGAAGAACAAAAATAAAAAACAAAACTAATTGCCCATTTGCTATATTTTTTTTGGAATTTGCAACCCCTTTCATATTACTTTTAAGATTTACTGCCCATACTCTTTGGCCAGGCCGGAATGCATCCCTCCTCGTCTTGAAAGATTTGCAGCCTAGTAAGTCGGAGAAAACAAATAGGCCTAGCTTGGGTATTCTTCAAAAAGAAATAGTGGGCTACCTATTTTCCCAAAGAAAAAACTGCTGGGCTGGTCATGTTGTTAGACGGGCCACAGAGACCGCACAACCCAGTTTATAGCCTGCCCCTCTGAACAAATCCTCAAAAAAAATGTTATGCAATTCTGTCGTTAATTGACTATACATTGACAATGATGTGAGTCCCAGATATTAGTAGGGTGGATTGGAGTAAAAAAATGAGGGGTGCATCTGAGTAGTAAAGAGGCGCTTGCTTGTGTTCGGGAGTGGACCTGGTGGGCCCATACTGTCATACTCACAACTACAGTCCTCTCCCGATTCACTATGTTGACAGGGCCGGACGGCGGCACTGCTGCGAGCGCACCAAGGCAGAGGACAACGGCGAGGCCTCGGACGGGAATGAACAGGAGCCGGGGAACATGCAGCAGTATGGCCGTAGGTGGAGGGGAGTACGAGGGTTCACTGGTTCTGGTGCGGGGTAGGCTGCCATCGCCGGAGAAGAATAGGATGTCGGGGGAAGTAAAGGGATGGCCTGGCCAGCATTTTAGGGTACGACAGGGCAGCGATGCGTGCATAGCAGCACAACCAGCCGTAGAAGGCGGGAACAGGCGCTCCCGCCGACGCAGGTTTGGTTTTGGTAGCTGGACCGGTCAGACCCAAAAACTCATTATGCTGGATTATAAGAATTAATTTTATATGGCTAAAACTTATTGTAAAATGCTGTGGAGCACCTTTTTCTTCTTGAGGTTTTTTTAGACAATTTTCTTCTTGAGGTGTGAAGCCGAGCACATTCAGAAGCCTTGGGATAAAGTGGTGTCGCCAATGTGTTGGGCATTCTTATCGAAAAATAATAATGGACCGAAACTATTTACGACGTTGACTACGATTTGCATGGGTCTGCTGGTTGCAGGAAGAAAATGGTGGGAGAAAAAAGACTGGTCGCTATCTTTGCCTAAGAATAATATCGACTGAATGTAACGACACTCTCATAGGAAATAATATCCTCCTGTTAAAATTTGACTTTTCAAATCGTAAATTTAAAGAACTGGTGCATGAGCATTTAGCTTTATTTATGTTTAGGGGACCATGAGCATGAACATGGGCCGGATTCATGTGAGAGCCTCCCTTCCAGTTAATTATGGGCTCCTCTATTGGGCCTTCATCACTGGGCTGCATGTTATCGAGAAGTGGAAGATGTGTTCCGTACCAAAAATAGTATGCGCTATGTACAGGGCACTAAAGGATCGGACCGTGCAACGACTTCCAAAACATTGTGTTTGTTGTTCTAACAACACGTTTATTCAACCAACAGACGAAATATACTACTGATTGTACATTGAAAACAGCAGCAGCAACCAGGGCTGGGGGTGCAACAGAAGCAGTAAGCAGGCCAGAAGAGTAAAGACGCAGCTCTCTCTTCCAAACCAAACATCAGCCATCATTACAAAAGGGCTACCAAAAAATAACAAGTGTATGCATCAAACTAAATAAAGATCCTACTACACCAAGTGTACGCATCTAACTAACTGGCTCAGTTAGACATTACTATTTATTAAGCTGTGGAGATTGGCTGACGGCTTGAACCAGATGGGTGCCTGACGGGGGAAACTCCAGCCAGCAGGTCAAAGTCTGATACTTGCGACCCTCTCTCCTACTTTGGGCTGCAGAGCGTGGTGGCACATATCAGGGTATGGTGCATGGAGAGACGCATGGTACGTTGTGTACACACAGTTTTGCCTGATGAACAAAACCGCGCTGCCATCATCATCCTTGCCGTCAGTTATCTCCCAGTTAATCGGATAATTCAGTCCGAGAAGCAGAGAGCGTGTACCAAGGCTACTTACTAGCCTCCAGTCAAAAATTCTTGAAGGCCCAGAGAAGCTGGGATCCTGCTCAAAGACCTTGCAGTGACTGTGATTGTATTCCCCGAAGCAACACGTCCGGTACGTGCGAACGATCATCAATCGTTCGCCGTCATCTGATCGAGCCAGGAACCACCTGCAACTGCCATGCCGCTTTTCTTTGAAGGTTCTGGGATTAGGAAGGGTAGGGACACCAGGCGGCCTACAACATCATATCAAGTTGGATTCAAATAAAAAAGGGCTCGTACTGTAGTCAATCTTAAGAACATCATGTTATGAGCATGAATATTATTTCAGTAAATGTTGACAGTAATATAAGCAAGCCATCATGATATCATAGGAAAGTAACATACTGCTGTAACAGCCATTTGTAGCGATGAATGAAGTAGGCCAGCAATACGTACAGCCATAGAAGGAGTCCACAGCGTAAATGAAGCCCTTGTGTTCAATGGCATCAGAGAACCATGGAGGATGTATGATCCTGCGATGGACGTGCAGATTTATCCACTTACCGCAGTGACCTGTCAAATAGGCGAGACCACGGTTGAAGAATGATGACCCACAAGTATAAGGGATCTATCGTAGTCCTTTCAATAAGTAAGAGTGTCGAACCCAACGAGGATCAGACGGAAATGACAAGCGGTTTTCAGCAAGGTATTCTCTGCAAGCACTGAAATTATCGGTAACAGATAGTTGTGTGATAAGATAGTTCGTAACGGGTAACAAGTAACAAAAGTAACTAAGGTGCAGCAAGGTGGCCCAATCCTTTTTGTAGCAAAGGACAAGCCTGGACAAACTCTTATATAAAGCAAAGCGCTCCCGAGGACACATGGGAATTACCGTCAAGCTAGTTTTCATCATGCTCATATGATTCGCGTTCGTTACTTTGATAATTTGATATGTGGGTGGACCGGTGCTTGGGTGCTACCCTTACTTGGACAAGCCTCCCACTTATGATTAACCCCTCTCGCAAGCATCCGCAACTACGAACGAAGAATTAAGATAAATCTAACCATAGCATGAAACATATGGATCCAAATCAGCCCCTTACGAAGTAACGCATAAACTAGGGTTTAAGCTTCTGTCACTCTAGCAACCCATCATCTACTTATTACTTCCCAATGCCTTCCCCTAGGCCCAAATCATGGTGAAGTGTCATGTAGTCGACGTTCACATAACACCACTAGAGGAAAGACAACATACATCTCATCAAAATATCGAACGAATACCAAATTCACATGATTACTTATAACAAGACTTCTCCCATGTCCTCAGGAACAAACGTAACTACTCACAAAGCATATTCATGTTCATAATCAGAGGGGTATTGAATAGCATTAAGGATCTGAACATATGATCTTCCACCGAATAAACCAACTAGCATCAACTACAAGGAGTAATCAACACTACTAGCAACCCACAGGTACCAATCTGAGGTTTTGAGACAAAGATCGGATACAAGAGATGAACTAGGGTTTGAGAGGAGATGGTACTGGTGAAGATGTTGATGGAGATTGACCCCCTCGCGATGAGAGGATCGTTGGTGATGACGATGGCTTCGATTTCCCCCTCCCGGAGGGAAGTTTCTCCGGCAGAACAGCTCCGCCGGAGCCCTAGATTGGTTCTGCCCAGGTTCTGCCTCGAGACGGCGGCGCTTCATCCCGAAAGCTTCCTTCTGATTTTTTCCAGGTCAAAACACATCATATAGCAGAAGATGGGCATCGGGGGCCTGCCAGGTGGCCCACAAAGGCAGGGAGGCGCGCCCCCCACCCTTGTGGCTGCCTGGTGGGTCCCCTCAGGTGCTTTCTTCGCCCAATATTTTTTATATATTCAAAAATAATTCTCCGTGAAGTTTCAGGACTTTTGGAGCTGTACAGAATAGGCCTCTCAGATTTGCTCCTTTTCCAGCCCAGAATTCCAGCTGCCGGCATTCTCCCTCTTCATGTAAACCTTGTAAAATAAGAGAGAAAAGGCATAAGTATTGTGCTAGAATGTGTAATAACAGCCCATAATGCAATAAATATCAATATAAAAACATGATGCAAAATGGACGTATCAACTCCCCCAAGCTTAGACCTCGCTTGTCCTCAAGCGAAAGCCGAAATCAAAAAATATGTCCACATGTTTAGAGATAGAGGTGTCGATAAAATAAAATACGGACATGAGGGCATCATGATCATCTTTAGAACAGCAAGAAATATTGTCATATAATTTCTTATGCTGAAGTAACAATTCGTTCACAAGGTAAAGTATGAATCGGAAATTTCATTGAAACCTAACAAACTATGATCTCAGTCATTGAAGCAATTGCAATTTATCATAACATCGGAAAGAGTCAATTCAAGAGCTTTTCAGCAAGTCCACATACTCAACTATCATTTAATCTTTCACAATTGCTAACACTCACGCGATACTTATGGGTTCAAAGCCTCAGTCGGACACAGAGAAAGATAGGGGCTTATAGTTTCGCCTCCCAACCTTTTACCTCAAGGGTAATGTCGACAATAATACTTTATGATAACCTACATCTGAGTGGATATATATATCTGGATCCTTCTCCAACACATAGTGCTTGCCAAAATAAAAAAGTGTAAAAAAGGAAAGGTGAAGATCACCATGACTCCTGTATAAGGGTAGAAGATAAAAGTAAAAGATAGGCCCTTCGCAGAGGGAAGCAGAGGTTTTCATGTGCTTTTATGGTTGGATGCACAAAATTTTAATGCAAAAGAACATCACTTTATATTGCCGCTTGTGATAAAGAACTTTATTATGCAGTCCGTCGCTTTTATTTCTTCCATATCACAAGTTCGTATAAAGCTTATTTTCTTCACACTAATAGATCATACATATTTAGAGAGCAATTTTTATTGCTTGCACCGATGACAACTTACTTGAAGGATCTTACTCAATCCATAGGTAGGTATGGTGGACTCTCATGGCAAAACTGGTTTAAGGGATAATTGGATGCACAAGCAGTATCTCTACTTGGTGTAAAGGATTTGGCTAGTAGAAGAGGGAAAAGCAAGCTCGACATGTTGGAGGATCCAGGACACTATAACTTCTATTCGGATATAAGAAAACATAACCCATTATGTTGTCTGCCTTGTCCAACATCAACTTTTTAGCATGTCATATTTTAATGAGCGCTCACAATTACAAAAGATGTCCAAGATAGTATATTTATATGTGAAACCTCTCTTTCTTTATTACTTCCTATTAATTGCAACAATGACCAAAACTATGTTTGTCAACTCTCAACAACTTTTATTCATCATACTCTTTATATGTGAAGTCATCGCTCTCCATAAGATCATTATACGATCTTTTATTTCTTTTTATTCTTTCTTTTATTTATTCTCTCAAGATCATAGCAAGAAAGCAAAGTCCTCAACTCAAAACTACTCTTTATTATATATAACTCACGGACTCGATTACATAGATAGATCTCAAAACAAAACTCAAAGCTAGATCATACTAAAATTTTATTCTACTAGATCAAGATATAACCAAAAGGATCGGACTAAGAAAACGGTAAAAGTAAAGGTGTGATGGTGATACGATACTGGGGCACCTCCCCCAAGCTTGGTAGTTGCCAAGGGGAGTGCCCATACCCATGTATTTAGATCTCTTTCTTCGGAGGTGGTGATGATGGAGTGGTTGATGATGAAAGAATCTTATCCTCCGTCTTCCAAGGCATAGGTTCACCGTCGTAAAAAGATGAACGAGTCTCCGGGATCCTCAAATCTGCAGCCAAACTCATCCTCTTAAATCTGTATTCATACTCACAGTTTTGGTTTTGCAGGTCATAGATCTGGGCTTGGAGATGCTCGATTTTCTCATGAAGCTTGAAGATGGCCTCCCCAATGTTCTCGACATCCAGCTTGTGACCACTAGTAAATTCAGCGATCATCATGTGGTTGGTGTTGAGTCCACGTTCCACCATCCCTTGGCACTTGAAGACTTGCTACTCCACTGCTTCGAGCCTTGTCTCTACGCTTTCGGTCTTCTTAGGCCCTTCGGTATCACGGATGTGCAGCACCCCCTCACATATCTCAATGGTTTGAGGGTGTTGCAGCACCTCTGAGAGATAAGGGTTGATGACCTTCTCGAAAAACTTGTCCTTGGGGGTGCTTGGAGATGTCATGGCGATTTGGATCTGTCAGAAAAATAGCTCGAAACAAGAACAGGAGATATTGCCGTGGTACGGTGGTCAAAATCTTCGGGAGATTATATAATGAATTTTTACCGACCAAAAGAAGTATTGTGCAAGAAAATGGAGTCCGGAGGGCACACGAGGTGGCGGCAAGGGTGGGGGCACGCCTCCCTGCCTTGTCGCTTCCTCGTGCACTTTTCGGACTACTTTTAATTTTCCTAATTTTTTAAATATTCCAAAACGGAGAAAAATTGCCATTAGAACAGTTTTGGAGTCGGTTTACTTACCGTACCACATCCCTATTCCTTTTCGGAGTCTGAAACATTCTGGAAAGTGTCCCTTATGTACTCCTCCGATGTTACGGTATTGATAATATTCGTCTCGACATTTATGGGAGTACCTGAAATATAATGTTTGATTCTTTGACCGTTTACCACCTTTGGGTTGGTACCTTCGGCGTTGTTGATCTTGATGGCACCAGAACAATAGACCTCCTCGATAATGTAAGGACCTTCCCATTTAGAGAGAAGATTTCCTGCAAAAAATCTTAAACGAGAGTTGTATAGCAAAACATGATCACCTACATTAAACTCACGCTTTTGTATCCTTTTGTCATGCCATCTTTTAACTTTTTCTTTAAACAACTTGGCATTCTCATAGGCTTGGGTTCTCCATTCATCAAGTGAGCTAATGTCAAATAACCTCTTCTCACCGGCAAGTTTGAAATCATAGTTGAGCTCTTTAATAGCCCAATAAGCTTTATGTTCTAGTTCAAGAGGTAAGTGACAAGCTTTTCCATAAACCATTTTATACGGAGACATACCATAGGGTTTTTATAAGCAGTTCTATAAGCCCATAATGCATCATCAAGTTTCTTAGACCAATTCTTTCTAGATCTATTAACAGTCTTTTGCAAAATCAATTTAATCTCTCTATTGCTCAATTCTACTTGACCACTAGACTGAGGGTGATATGGAGATGCAATTCTATGGTTGACATCATATTTAGCAAGCATTTTACGGAAAGCACCATGAATAAAATGTGAACCACCATCAGTCATTAAATATCTAGGAACTCCAAACCTCGGAAAAATAACTTCTTTAAGCATCTTAATAGAAGTGTTATGATCAGCACTACTAGTTGGAATAGCTTCTACCCACTTAGTAACGTAATCAACAGCAACTAAAATATGTGTATACCCATTGGAGGAAGGAAAAGGTCCCATATAATCAAAGCCCCAAACATCAAATGGTTCAATAACAAGTGAATAATTCATAGGCATTTCCTGACGTCTACTAATATTGCCAATTCTCTGGCATTCATCACAAGACAAGACAAACTTACGGGCATCCTTGAAGAGAGTAGGCCAATAAAAACCAGATTGCAATACCTTGTGTGCAGTTCTATCTCCAGCATGGTGCCCTCCGTAAGCTTCGGAGTGGCACTTGCGTAGGATCTGTTCCTGTTCATGCTCAGGTACACAACGTCTAATAACACCATCTACTCCTTCTTTATAAAGGTGTGGGTCATCCCAAAAGTAATGTCTTAAATCATAGAAAAACTTTTTCTTTTGCTGGTATGTGAAACTAGGTGGTATAAATTTAGCAACAATGTAATTAGCATAATCAGCATACCATGGAGTATTATGAGAAGCATTTATGGCAGCTAATTGCTCATCAGGAAAGCTATCATCAATAGGCAGTGGGTCATCAAGAACATTTTCTAACCTAGACAAGTTGTCTGCAACGGGGTTCTCAGCTCCCTTTCTATCAATAATATGCAAATCAAATTCTTGCAGCAAGAGAACCCATCTAATAAGTCTAGGTTTAGCATCTTTCTTTTCCATAAGGTATTTAATAGCAGCATGATCAGTGTGAACAGTTACTTTGGAATCAACAATATAAGATCTGAACTTATCACAAGCAAAAACAACTGCTAAAAATTCTTTTTCAGTAGTAGCATAATTTCTCTGGGCACTGTCTAGAGTTTTACTAGCATAATGAATAACATTCAACTTTTTATCAACTCTTTGTCCTAGAACAGCACCAACAGCATAATCACTAGCATCACACATAATTTCAAAGGGTAGATTCCGATCAGGTGGTTGAACAATAGGTACAGAAATCAAGGCTTTCTTAAGTATTTCAAATGCTTCTACACAATCATCATCAAAAACAAAAGGAACATCTTTTTGCAAGAGATTAGTGAGAGGCCTAGAAATTTTAGAGAAGTCTTTAATAAACCTCCTATAGAAACCGGCATGACCAAGGAAACTTCTTATACCTTTGATATCTTTAGGACACGGCATCTTTTGAATAGCATCTACTTTAGCTTTATCAACTTCAATACCTCTTTCAGAAATTTTATGCCCCAAGACAATACCTTCATTAACCATAAAGTGGCACTTCTCCCAATTCAAGACAAGATTAGTTTCTTCACATCTCTGCAAAACTCGATCAAGGTTGCTTAAGCAATCATCAAAAGAAGTTCCGTAAACGGAGAAATCATCCATGAAAACCTCAACAATCTTTTCACAAAAGTCAGAGAATATAGCAGTCATACATCTTTGAAAGGTAGCAGGTACATTGCATAAACCAAAAGGCATACATCTATAAGCAAAGGTACCGAAAGGGCAAGTAAAAGTGGCCTTTTCTTGGTCCTCTTTTGACACGGGTATTTGAGAAAAATCAGAATAACCATCTAGAAAGCAAAAATGTGTATGTTTGGATAATCTTTCTAGCATTTGATCAATAAAAGGTAGAGGGTAATGATCTTTTCTAGTAGCTTTGTTTAATTTGCGAAAATCAATTACCATTCTATAACCTGTAACAATTCTTTGTGGAATCAATTCATTCTTATCATTAGGAACAACAGTAATACCTCCCTTCTTAGGGACACAATGAATAGGACTCACCCATCTACTATCAGCAATAGGATAAATTATACCTGCCTCCAGAAGTTTTAGTATTTCATTTCTTACCACTTCCTTCATCTTAGGATTTAACCGTCGTTGGTGATCAACAACTGGTTTAGCATCAGGTTCCATATTAATTTTGTGCTGACATAGAGTGGGACTAATGCCCTTAAGATCATCAAGAGTATATCCAATAGCAGCACGGTGCTTCCTCAGATTTTTCAATAGTTTCTTTACTTCATGCTCTGAAAGGTTAGCACTAATAATAACAGGATATATCTTCTTTTCATCAAGATAAGCATATTTCAAAGTATTAGGTAATTGTTTAAGCTCAAACACGGGATCACCCTTGGGTGGAGGTGGATCTCCAAGGATTTCAACAGGCAAATTGTGTTTCAAAACAGGCATTTGGTTAAAGAATATTTCACCTAACTCCTTTCTTTCATTCATAAACATATCATTTTCATGATCTAGCAAATATTGTTCTAAAGGATCAGTAGGAGGTACGGCAATAGAAGCAAGACCAATGATTTCATCCTTACTAGGCAATTCTTTATCATGGGATTGTCTACGAAATTTGGAGAAATTAAACTCATGAGACACATTCCCAAAACTTACAGTAACAGTTTCTTTCTCACAGTCTATCTTAGCATTAACAGTATTCAAGAAGGGTCTACCAAATATAATGGGACAAAAATCATCTTGTGGGGAACTAAGAACAAGAAAATCAATAGGGTATTTTATTTTCCCGCACAAGACTTCAACATCTCTAACAATCCCAATTGGTGATATAGTATCTCTATTGGCAAGTTTAATAGTAACATCAATATCTTCTATCTCAGCAGGTGCAATATCATTCATAATTTCTTGATATAAGGTATAAAAAATTGCACTCACACTAGCACCCATATCACATAAACCATGATAACAATGATCTCCTATTTTAACAGAAACAACAGGCATGCCAACAACGGGTCTATGTTTATCTTTAATACCAGGTTTAGCAATTCTAGCAGCTTCACCACAGAAATAAATAACATGCTCATCAATATTATCGACCAAGAGATCTTTAACCATAGCAATACTAGGTTCAACTTTAATTTGTTCAGGGGGTGTAGGTGTTCTAATATTACTCTTACAAACCACATTTGAAGCTTTAGCATGATCCTTTATTCTAACAGGAAAAGGTGGTTTCTCAATATAAGCAGTAGGAACAATAGGATCAACATTATAAGTAATAGTTTCTTCTTCAACTTTAATAGGTTATACTACTTTTACTTCAATGGGAGGATGATATTTAAACCAATTCTCCTTAGGGAGATCAACATGAGTAGCAAATGATTCACAAAAGGAAGCTACTATCTCAGAGTCAAGTCCATATTTAGTGCTAAATTCACGAAAAGCATCGGTATCCATAAAAGATTTAACACAATCAAACTTGAGGTTTATACCTGACTCCTTACCTTCTTCGAGTTCCCAATCTTCAGAGTTGCGTTTAATTCTTTCCAATAAATCCCATTTGAATTCAATAGTCTTCTTCATAAAAGAACCAGTGCAAGAAGTATCAAGCATGGATTGATCATTACGAGAAAGCCGAGCATAAAAATTCTGAATAATAATTTCCCTTGAGAGCTCATGATTGGGGCATGAATATAACATTGACTTAAGCCTCCCCCAAGCTTGAGCGATACTTTCTCCTTCACGAGACCAAAAATTATAAATATAATTCTGATCACGATGAACCAGATGCATAGGATAAAACTTCTGATGAAATTCCAATTTCAATCGGTTGTAGTTCCATGATCCAATATCATCACATAGCCTATACCATGTCAATGCCTTTCCCTTCAAAGATAAAGGGAAGACCTTCTTCTTGACATCATCCTCGGGCAAACCTGCAAGCTTAAATAATCCATAAACTTCATCCACATAGATTAGGTGCATATCGGGATGTAATGTTCCATCTCCTTCATAAGGATTAGCTAGCAGTTTCTCTATCATACCCGAAGGAATTTCATAATAAATATTTTCAGTATGTGCAGTAGGTTGAGGAGCAACTCTTTGCTCTTCCGGTCGAGGTGAAGATACCCCGAACAAGCCCCTCAAAGGATTATTTTCCATAGTGACAAGTGACAGTAAATTTCAGCACACTTATATAAATGTTTCCTTACCAAATTCCACTTACCAAAGGCGCTTCACTCCCTGGCAACGGCGCCAGAAAGGAGTCTTGATGACCCACAAGTATAAGGGATCTATCGTAGTCCTTTCGATAAGTAAGAGTGTCGAACCCAATGAGGAGCAGAAGGAAATGACAAGCGGTTTTCAGCAAGGTATTCTCTGCAAGCACTGAAATTATCGGTAACAGATAGTTGTGTGATAAGATAGTTCGTAACGGGTAACAAGTAACAAAAGTAACTAAGGTGCAGCAAGGTGGCCCAATCCTTTTTGTAGCAAAGGACAAGCCTGGACAAACTCTTATATAAAGCAAAGCGCTCCCGAGGACACATGGGAATTACCGTCAAGCTAGTTTTCATCATGCTCATATGATTCGCGTTCGTTACTTTGATAATTTGATATGTGGGTGGACCAGTGCTTGGGTGCTGCCCTTACTTGGACAAGCCTCCCACTTATGATTAACCCCTCTCGCAAGCATCCGAAACTATGAAAGAAGAATTAAGATAAATCTAACCATAGCATGAAACATATGGATCCAAATCAGCCCCTTACGAAGCAACGCATAAACTAGGGTTTAAGCTTCTGTCACTCTAGCAACTCATCATCTACTTATTACTTACCAATGCCTTCCCCTAGGCCCAAATCATGGTGAAGTGTCATGTAGTCGACGTTCACATAACACCACTAGAGGAAAGACAACATACATCTCATCAAAATATCGAACGAATACCAAATTCACATGATTACTTATAACAAGACTTCTCCCATGCCCTCGGGAACAAATGTAACTACTCACAAAGCATATTCATGTTCATAATCAGAGGGGTATTGAATAGCATTAAGGATCTGAACATATGATCTTCCACCAAATAAACCAACTAGCATCAACTACAAGGAGTAATCAACACTACTAGCAACCCACAGGTACCAATCTGAGGTTTTGAGACAAAGATCGGATACAAGAGATGAACTAGGGTTTGAGAGTAGATGGTGCTGGTGAAGATGTTGATAGAGATTGACCCCCTCTCGATGAGAGGATCGTTGGTGATGACGATGGCTTCGATTTCCCCCTCCTGGAGGGAAGTTTCTCCGACAGAACAGCTCCGCCGGAGCCCTAGATTGGTTATGCCCAGGTTCCGCCTTGAGATGGCGGTGCTTCATCCCGAAAGCTTCCTTCTGATTTTTTCCAGGTAAAAACACATCATATAGCAGAAGATGGGCATCGGGGGCTTGCCAGGTGGCCCACAAGGCAGGGAGGCGCGCCCAGGGGGGTAGGGCGTGCCCCCCACCCTTGTGGCTGCCTGGTGGGTCCCCTCAGGTGCTTTCTTCACCCAATATTTTTTATATATTCCAAAATAATTCTCCGTGAAGTTTCAGGACTTTTGGAGCTGTACAGAATAGGCCTCTCAGATTTGTTCCTTTTCCAACCCAGAATTCCAGCTGCCGACATTCTCCCTCTTCATGTAAACCTTGTAAAATAAGAGAGAAAAGGCATAAGTATTGTGCTAGAATGTGTAATAACAACACATAATGAAATAAATATCAATATAAAAACATGATGCAAAATGGACGTATCAAAGAACGCAATTAGCCTGAAGTCTTTATAATTCGCAGATCTTGTGGGCACTTGGCAGATTACAACCTTGAGCAAATCAAACTTGGTATCATGTTGGCTACTGTAAGATTCCGAGTATTCTGGGCCGCGGTGCCAAAGCAGTGCAGTGTTAATCGAAGGAAGGGGGATCAATCGCCGGGTGTAGACCTCCACGAGCATCCAGCTGCCGTGACCGTTGACGAGCACCATCCAAGACGTTTCATGCCGACCCAGTACATACCGTTAATGTAGTTGAGGGTGACGGGGATCGGATCGCAGTCGAGGGGGTTGATGCTCGCCACCCTATGATCGTTATGCTGCGTGACACGCTGTTTCTAAAGATCAGGCGGCATCAGCAAGCAAGGAGCTGGCTTAAAAAGCTCCGGCCTGAGGGCTTTGAGTAAACGGTACAGCCCCGACGAGCACGCGGCGAGCGGCATGGTACTGAGATTGTCCACACGCGAAACAATGAGCTTGATTACCTCTGTGGGGAGCGAATTCCAGCCACTCTTTCAGCGGACGCTGCTCGGTTCTGCCATTGTTAGTGCTTGGGTTTCGGAAGAGGGGGGAGGCGCCTAGCGGGGATGGAAGATTGGACGATTATGTGCGGACGAGGATGGAGAAGGGAATATGTGATGCGGGAAGTGGACAGATGATGATGACAATGTAGCAGCAGCACGCCACTTGACTTACGAGACACATCCCAGCAGCGTAGGGTCATATCGATGCCAGACAACTTGCTTGAGTGATCACAGTACTAGTACAATAAACTACAGTACCTACTACTATCCCCTAGTTTGCATATAGTGGAGTAGGACTCTGCTCTACTACTAGCACCTGAGGAGTAGTATATTGTAAAATAGTTACAAACTTCAATGCCCGAGCGTGGAACGACTACGAACCACCATCGGTGCTAACTCCTATCCCCAGCAAACGTTCGCTGGGAGACATGGCAGTTGCAAACGCCCGCGACGCAGTTACAGTACGTGTGTAAGGGTGGCGGTTTTGTCAAATACTATGGCTTAAAAACAGGCCACCGTCGGATGGAAATCTGATGGTTATGTGGGATTCGCCAGGATTGGGCTCGTGGCGAACAAGCGCCAGATATCATTACTAAAAAAAGGTTAAAACACCCGGGGCTATAACTTGCACCGGTTGACCACTAACAATGATACTAACATAGTTGTAAAATGGTCAAAGAATGTGTCTACATGGTGTTTGGAATTATATGCAAACTAGCAAGATGCCCGTGCATTGCACGGAACATCAAGATGCATTTTTTTACAAAACACCTGTTGTGATTGACCCATGCAGGAGTAATCCCATGTGTAAAAACTAATGATATCTCGAGAATTTCATCGGAAAAATGGTATCTCAAGAATTTCATCGAAAAAATGATATCTCGAGAAAGATGAGAGATAAGGTGAGGAGGAGTGGGGCGTGGTGGTGACTGGTGGTCGGACTGGGCGGAGGCATGGGGATGGACGACGCCGGCAGCGGCCACCATGCCAGATTGTTCCAGAGACTTCCTTTTTTAATTGCTCAACAATGAGGTTGTGGGAGATAAGGATGAATGAGGGAAGGCCTTATCTGCAAACATGGAGAGAGGTGCGGGTATCTTTTTGCAAAATTGCCATAGTTTGCTTTCTATCCGTCAGATATAGATCGGACGGTCTATATTACAAGATGGCTGGCACACCATCATCACCAACTCGGTTTTTTATAATATAGTAAATAAATATAAATATATATATATATATAAGAAAAAAAGTAGAGAAGTAGAGAAAGTAGAGAGTAGAGAAACGGAGGGAGTACTAGTAAGGACACCATCTACTGCTTCGTGTGCTACTCCTACGCTCCATTCGGCGGGCGCAACATCCCCTATAGCCACTCCTGTTTCATGGATGGCCTGGTCGATGCTTGCCATAGTTTGCTTTCTATCCGTCAGATATAGATCAGACGGTCTATATTACAAGATGGCAGGCACACCATCATCACCAACTCAGTTTTTTATAATATAATAAATATATATATATATATATATATATATATAAGAAAAAAAGTAGAGAAGTAGAGAAAGTAGAGAGTAGAGAAACGGAGGGAGTACTAGTAAGGACACCATCTATTGCTTCGTGTGCTACTCCTGCGCTCCATTCGGCGAGCGCAACATCCCCTATAGCCACTCCCGTTTCATGGACGGCCTGGTCGATGCCTGCAAGGTGCCCTGCGTCTACAAGAGTTTCGGCTGCGAGAGGTACGTCGACCAGCACTCGCTGGCGGAGCATAGTTCCAGATGCGCACACGCGCCCTGCTACTGCTATGAGTGCATGCCGCCATTTGAGGGCTCGCCAGCGAGCCACGTGCATCACCTCACGGCACCGTCCGTCAATCACTACTGGCCCGCTGCGGTGAACATCAAGTACGAGACGTGGTACCCGTTCGCCGTGCCGGAGTCGCTGGAGGTTCACCGCCGCCTGCTAGTCGCGGACGAGGACGGCAGCGTCATCCTCTTGGCCGTGGGCACCGGCAAGGCCCGCGCAGGCCGCCGCCCTGTCTCTGTAGTGTGCGTCAGGGGTAACGCCGCTGACGCTGACACGAGGCCATTGTACCGGTGCGTGCTCACTGTTACTGCCCCTTCGAAGTATGAGGGCGCCCACGCCGCCTCCCTCACGCTGAATGGGACTGTGCCGAGCTGCTCCGTTCCCGGCAATGTGGACATGGAAGACGCCTGGTATGATTTTCACCCCAAGATGATGCATGGGGACTCCAAGGAGGTTCACCTAGTCATATGCATTACCAAGTCAACTGTTCATCATTAGTCTTCGCTCAATGTAAGCCGCTGTCTAAGCATGTGGAGACTTCTTATTTATATAGTATAGAACCTTCCATGCATGATCTTACTCTATTAGAGTATCGCGCTTGAATAAAAGTGTATCCATTTATGGTTTAGTCTAGAATCTTCCATGTATGCTTTTGCTCCATTAGAGTTCTCGCTTGCCATTTATGAGATTAATTGTGAATTTTTACGATAGTAACGGTGAAAGACTTAAGATGAACCATTTCTTACATCTCCTCTGCCCCCTTCCAAGTCATCCTGATTTACATTCATTTTGGTCTAGAAAAAATAAACAAAATCGATACTCAAAAAATAATTCTTAAAGATCATTTCTTGCAAAGCACAATAAGTGTTATTTCTTCAAAAGTTTTGGATGCAGGTTGAACAGTTGAACGCTTTTGTTTGCAAAAGATACCTTTTTATCTATTTAGCCTACATTTACTATTCACCCGGATGCTTGTGAGCTCTAGAGAAGAAATAATATCCGAAGAAACCTATCGATACTCGTTACACATGAGATGACCCCCACATACTTTGTCAAAATAAACAACTCCCTGATCAATGCATTTCACTGTTCCGTGCAATGCACGGGCACCTTACTATATATAGTACGACCATAAATTTAACTAACATTATATATAGTACAATAAATGCTCATGCATGTCACTAAAAATTATATCATTGAAAACTATGTTCAAATACTAATCCAACGATATAGTTTTTGTTGACATGCACTAACATTTTGTCAATTAAATCTTCAGTCAAATTACATGGGGAACCACGACGGAGGTAGTACTACTGTAGAGGGCGGCACTGCACGGGAGTCTCACCCTGCTCGTGGCGCGGCAGTAAAGCCGTCATATCACAAAACCCCACCACTCCCAGTAATAAGTGGCTGGTAAAATAAACGGACAAGCAACCATCACATCCCTCTGTCTTTTTTGCATTTCATCTCTCTGCATTTACTTTGTCCGGTTCATCTCGCACACTCGTTCCCTAGCTACTACTCCTAGTATCCCTAACTACTACTCCTAGGGCCAGTTCTTTTGGCGGCTTAAAAAATAAGCCGTCTCTTCCCCAACTTTTCCCATAAGGCGCCTCACTCATTCATTTGGGCTTCTAAACTAGTATTAGTTATGGGATTACCAATCTAAAAGCCTGGTACTCCTAGTAGTAGTACTCAAGTTGGAATTCTAATTGCACGGCACAACTTGTTATGCAAAAAATTCGATACTGGGTGTACGAAGCGGTTTGGGAATTTGCATGCCTTCCCGACCAGTGAGATACTCCGTACAAATTACGATAGAGAAATAACCACAGAGAAGGAAGCTAAAAGTAAACAATCAAACGAGCATTTTTGCATTTCTTTTGCATTGAATCGTTTCACAAGCTTGACTAGTGTTATTTTTCTACTTTTACAAAAACCGCATCGTAATATTAAAACGTGCATTTGCACGTACATAAGTAATAGAAGTAGCACAGTCTGCAAGCATATATAGAGAGAGATGTGTAGTGCGATATATAGTTAAGTTTGTGCTATATGCACGTACTTAAAAAATGCGTACGGATACACAAGGTTTCCAAACTTTTCCTTTTACATACTTAATTAAGGACGCTAATAATTCCCGAACGTTCGGGATTTATCATTTCCGTCCCAAAACTAATGAGATTGCCTTACGAAACTAAATTATTCCTAATAAAAGCCACGGCGCTCGCAGGAGCGCTTGCGGCGCGCCACGAGTGCCCTGGTGCGTGGCCGTTTCCCAGTGCGGCGACACAACGCCTCTTCCTCAGCCACGCAACTCGCGAGGTGCTGATTGGTGGCTTGCCGGCGGGCGAGCGCGATCTCACCAGTCTGGTGATCCGGCGCCAACAGGTACTCCTCCTCGCTGGAAGCATGCACCCGGTCCATGTACCGCCAAGCGTAGATGAGGCGCTTGGGCCCGACTGCACTCAGGGCTTTGGCACGGGCGTCCTCCGCCACCCTCACGGCCCTCGCACGAGCCTTCTGCCAAAGAGCCAATTGCCTGACTCTCTCGGACGCGACATAGGCCTGCCAGGCAGCATGCCTCGCGGCGCGCTTCTCTTCCTCGGCCTTCTTCTCCGCCTCTATTTTGGCGCGCTCTGCCGGAGGCAAAGCCTCCCACAAGGCGACCTCCATTTCCTTCCAAAGCTCCTCAAGGCTGGGGGGGCTCGGCGGGCGGCGCGACGTTCTCCTCGTAGCGGGGAGCCGACGCATCCTCCGACGCGCGTGCTGGTGAGACTGGGAACGCCGACGCGTCCACCTCAATGCGTCGCGGCGAGGAGCAGAACGCTGACGCGTCCACCTCGGCGCGTCGCGGCGAGGAGCGGAACGCCGACGCGTCCTCCTCGACTAGTGGCAGCGAGGAATGGAACGGCAACGCATGACCCTCCGTGCGGGGCAGCGAGGGGCGCCTAGGGCTTGGGAGGGGCGATGCCATGGTGGTTTATGTGAGAGGGAGGGGGAGGAGATAGCGATGAACATGAGCGTTCTTCCGAATGCCGTGGGAGGCGCAGTATTTATAGCGAGCAATGGCACACCTACGTAAGATATGTTGCGTGATTAACGTAACAGCTAGGTGGGCATATTTGTTGGAGTAAATTACAGGGGAGGGAAGGGGTGGAAATATTGCTGGTCACAATGGATTGGATGAGCGCGGGGGGAGGAGAGTCATGCATGCAGATTTTTTTCACACGGGGTGGAGTGGTGGGACTGCCGGAGGGAGAAGGAGAGTCAAGCAGGCAGATTGTTTTCACACATGGAGAGGAAAAGATTTGGAGACGAACGGGCTTCTTGCAGGTATGGGGAATGGTGCATAATAAGTCATCTTACATGCAATGAACTGACCATTGCATGCCTGGCTAGGTATAGTCTCAAGTCATTAAAAAAATACACGCCCCACACATGTTCAGATTTCAAGGTGCACTAAATTATTGCATGCGATGATTAAGGCTGGCCATAGTGGTGGTATCTTAGCTGGTATCATGCACACGGGAATAGCAAACATGCTGATGTGGCCAAGAATTAAAGAAGAGAGGGGGTTAGAGTAACATAGGTAGATACCGTATCATGTTAAATACTATGCTACTTTGTGTCATGCATGGCACTATAAAGGTAGTCCCGTATCATACATTAGTATCATGCACATGATACTAGTATATGATACTTTCCACTATGAGTAGCCTAAAGAGAATATTGACTAATGCATGTAAAAATCTTTGTCATTTACTAGTGTTCATGCATGCATGCCATGCGATAATGCATTGGTAAACATATTTTTTTGTGAAGAACGAGAGCATTAATTGAGTACTTTTGCAGACTACAAAAACTATTCCACCGCCTCTATCTTGGTAAGAGTAGGTGAAAATTTTGAATCGAGCCCTTTAAACTAGAAGGGAGGTAGTAGTACTCTAATAGCTAACCTTGTTGTGATGACTAGATAGGACATGGCACGCACCTAGACGGAGGAACTAGCCTGCATTGTGCATATAAGTTTTGTCTGAAGTCAATGTACCTCTACTTTGACCAAACTTATAGAAAAATGTATCAACATTCACAATGTCAAATCAATATTTTTATACTCATTATGAAATGTAGTTTCATAAAATATATATTTGTATTGTAGATATTGATATTTTTAGTATAAATTTGGTCAAACTTTGCAAACTTTGACTTGACACAAATCTTACGCGGAGTAAAAAGGACCAGAGGGAGTATCATGCATTCGGAGTAGGCAAAAAAATTGCTCATTTATAGTTGTCCGAAGTCTCAAAGGGCGCGACCGCGCAAGGGAGGCGAAGGTCGTGGGAGGCGCGACGGTTGACGGAATTAAGTGAAGTTACATGCATGCGCCAGCATGGCGTGCGAACACGCAGAAGCTATACTGTCAGGCCTATGATGTGGGTCTAGTAGACATGACATCTAGTGGGTCCCGCATAGTACTCGAGAATTCTTTGGGGGCATGCAGCCGTTTATCCACCGGGCAAGCCACCACCCCACGCCATTCGCACGCCCTACTCGTCCCCGTCTTCTACCTTACAACAGTTTGCTCCTAGTCGTCCCGTCCTTTCACATTACACCAGTTCCACTTCTCCTAACCCGCCTCCAAAATCCATGGCCTCCCAAATCTCCATGATCAGCGGTGAGTACAAGGTTAGAACCATCACCGGCGATGAGTTCATCGTCATCTACACCCGTAGATCTGCGACGGTGGAAGCATGCCTTGGTCGCTTCCTACACATGTTCAAAATTTCAAAGGATGAGTGGGTCGCTGGGCTAGATGTTGAGTACACCACAGTCCTGGAAAAGGAGAAGCTTCTAAAGGTGGCAGAGATGAAGAAGCCCGCCATGATCCAGGTTTGCATACATAACGTGTGCTTGGTCTACCACATATGCCATGCCGACGTTAGGTGCTAGGATTTTGAGTTCTTCCTCACGGACAAAAGAGTGAAATTCGTTACTGTAGACTTTACGAACGACAGGAGAGTCCTAGATCGGATAGGCCTCGTTGTAGGCCAGCCCTTCGATCTCCAGAAGGAAAGCCTGGTGTCCTCCACTCAGCCTTCAATGCTGACCCTGGCAGCAGCCATGATTGATCCTTCGTACGCTCAATTGAAGAAACCTCACCCGGAGTTTCATCATGCATGGGAGTCGAAGACAATAGATGAAGATCACATCGTGTACGCAGCAACGGATGCCTACCTTTGTTTAAATATCTACAAGGGTTAGATGAAGAAGCAGAGCCCAGTGTCCGATTCAAGCAAAGAAGTGTCGGCAAAGAGGAAGAGGAAGAGAGACGAGGACGAAGTCGAGGATGTGGACTCGGACTCCGAGGAAGGTGGCAGTGCCGTTGCTCATGCTGGTTCTACTGCAGTGTCAAGCGGACTAGTTGCTTAGTTTTATTTCAGGGGTGTGTTGTGCTGAGCCCCCAGTAGAACTATGCTATGTTCTTTCTCGTTATTTGAAATCTTTAGTACGTACAGTAGTACTAGTATGTCTTACTACTGTTCTTCTTGTAGTTGGTACTACTACTCGTATCTTCGCGTTCCAACTGTACTTAATACGTACTAGTAGTATAATTTGGGTCAGTCGATTTGTGAAAGAAGTTCGACGAAGTGAAGGAAGAAGACGGCAGAGAAGCTACCCCAGTATCTATATTAGGGTGGCAGGGTGCCCATGATCTATCTTATGAGTGCTGGGTGTGGAATGCAGTTCGCCGGAAAAAATGGATCGTGCCCGGGGTTAAACGGATGTCGGGGGTGGGGGGGGAGCATGGCGGTGGCAGGCGGTTTAGCGGAGGGCGGGGCGACGGCGGCAGGCAGTTAGGCCTGTGGCGGGCTGGCGGCTCGATGCCTGAGAGAGAAGATGAACAGTGCATCATTTTCGGATGTTGAAGAAGCCCTTCTGGCCGTCCATGTTGCATCCAACGGCTCACAAGAGTCAACTGGCCCAAATTGTTCCTTCAGATTGCAGGATCCATGTGGCATTCAAGGTCTCGAAGGTAGATTCCACGTCCGCACCCGGTTTGCGGGCTTGGCGCAGGCACGACTGGCTTCCGCCGCGACAGCCACCATGCGCACCTCCTCCGCGCGGGCGGAGACGACAATGACACGCTAGCTCCTCCTCGCCGGCGTGCTGGAGCACGCGCTCGTCCTCCTCTTCGTACGCTGCGGGCATAGACGCGGCTCCACCTGCTCGCGTGCTTGGCAAGGCGGTGGCATCACGAGGAGGGACTGCAGACGACATGAGCGGGCGAGCCTTCGGCTTCATGGCACAGGGATGGCAGGGTAACGGCGGTGATGGGCGAGAAATGGTCGACCGGAGCAGGCGGGCGTCGGCATGCGCAACGGCGGCGGCGGCATATTGATGAGTGCGCGTATGGGAGCTTAGCTTAGTTTTATATAGGGTTGGTCAAACTTAAAAGAACACCGTACTAGTACACGTAAACATTAGACTGAGGCAGTGCTTATACTACCACATTAGTTAGCACAGCATCGATACGGAATCTTGTGCAAGCGCGTGCACCGCGGCCGCGCGGTCGATCGAACGGTGCGTCACCGTGTCGCGCTCGAAGGACATCCACCGAACCTTTTTGTGTTTGTGAAAACAATCCCCGAATATTACTCTACTTTTTTTCCTGGAAAAGTTCTTCACGCTACAATATTTTCATATATTTGAATTTAGCTTTAGTTTGTGCTTATTTGGATTTGGACGTTTTAGGTGTGCCCTAGACATTTTTTTTAATATTGATTATGTGTGTGTGACTGAGAGAGAACGCGTGTATGTGTCCATATGTGTGTTGTGGCGGAAGGGCAATGTGGAGACGGTGTGCGTGTGATAGAGACATTGAGAGGTGTGAATGTGCAAATGATCATGCCTGAGTGAGACATAGAGAGATGCCTATATGTTGTGTATACATGAGAGAACAGTCTTCTTGTGTGTGTGTGTGAGAGAGAGAGAGGAGCATCCGTAACACAACAACCATCTCTCTCGATTCGTCTGTCGCTCGCACGATCGCATGTAACACATGCATCAACGCACACATTTTGACACCCTCACCTGGCCGCTGCCCGCCTCAAGGCCCGCACATCGCTCTCTATCTCGCACGCATAATCTCTTCATGAAAACCCTATTTAGCATGTAGCTTTCCGTCACATACACACACATTCTCTCCATAGGTTTGATTTCTCTCAATATCACACACACACACACACACACACACACACACACACACACACACACACACACTGCACACTGCACACAAACTCCCCTCCCCCGAGCACACAATTCATCCCCATCCAAGGTTATATGGCAACCACTCTCGCTTGTGCCTCTCTGCACCCTAGCATGCACATCACCTCAATCTTCAAAGAGGGCATCGAGGAGATTGAAGACGGAGACCACACTGCACTAGAGAATGCGGGGCCATTTGGAAGCAGGATGATGTGACGACGGTTGATTGACTCCTCCCCCCCCCCTCTCTCCCGCACAAAATTATCAATCCCTCAACCCACGAGATCCTTCCCCTCTCGTCCATGTTTTTCCAGCTCTCTCATCAAACCTGTTGTCTCTTCTCCTTCCACATGTACAAAATCCGGATGCACACGCATCTCACGTATATTACATGTCTCCATCTTTCTCACAGACCTAACTTCTTCCTCTCTCTCTCTTGTGAGGTTTGTCTCCTACTCTCTTGCCCACATACATACAATCTTTCCCGCCCTATTTGCTCCATCTTCACAAGCTCTCTCTACATGTTTCATTCACACATTGGGATGTGTTCAAAATGTTGCTTTATAATGGATCATGTAGAGTTATGGTTGGTTTTGTTGCATCCTATACAAAGTAATAACTATGAAATGCATTTAGATTTTCATTTGATTGGGATTATGTGAGTTTGAGCATATTGTCAAGTACTATAGACCTGGTATACATCTTGGAATTCAACAATGATTCTAACTATTGAATTGTATAAACCATTACATTCGAAGTCAGTAGCTTAATATATTTATTTCACGATTACAACAAATGATTAATTCCACTACAAACTAAGAAAACAAATGTGTACTCCCTCCATTTTTATTTAAGGGCCAGTTCTTTTGGCGGCTTAAAAAATAAGCCGCCTCCTCCCCCGCTTTTCCCATAAGCCATCAACGTCATTCATTGGGGCTTTTGAACTAGTTATAGGATAACTAATTTAGAAGCCTCAAAATTTTTTGGGATCGGCTTATTTTTTAAGCTGGGGAGAGGCAGCTTATTTGTTAAGCCGCCCAAAAGAACTGGCCCTAAGTCCGCGTATTAGCATTGGTCAAAGTCAAGTTTTGTAAACTCTCACAAAGTTTATAACAAAAAATATTAACATATACTATAACAAATAAATACCGTTAGATTCATTATTGAATGTACTTTCACATCATACATATTTGTTATGGTAAATGTTTATATTTTTCTATAAACTTGGTCAAACTTTAGGAAGTTTGACTTCAGTCAAACCTAATATGCAGAGTTAATAAAAACGGAGGGAGTACTAGTAGTTACTAGTACTACTCACTGGTTGCTTAGCCCAATCACCCAACACACCAGACGGAGAGTTCAGTGTTACAAAATTTTGAGGTCGGCGGGAAAATCTCCAGCGACCTTGATTCGAGCAGTGCGAAGTTACCATCATACCCTTCGGAATAGGCCTACGGATGCTGGTGGGTAGGGGGCTGTTTTGGTAACTTCAGGTTCACCCTACCCAGCCAACCCCAACCTGGCACCCAGAGTAGTACACCTGAATACTCCCCATTTTCTATCCCCACCGCAAAATAGACTTCTCCACGGCACCGCAGCCTTCATGCTCCTCCCCTTCTACATCGGCGCACTCGTCCACCATAGCGCATCTGCCTCATCGACGACGTCGTATGTTGCACTGGAACCGGTCCACCGTCGTCGTCGTACATGGAGCCTCTTCCTCGGCACCATCTTCCACGGTCTCAGATCTGCTTCCCGAAAGCCGACGCCAAGCGTAGAAGCACCACCGTCGTGGACAATGAACTGACTCCCATTGCCGACCATGATGCACAAACGCCGCCGCGACCATCGTACTCCTCCTCGATTTGTAATGCGTATATTGAATCTCTTAGCAGTACATGTGCAGTTCCAATTTTGTTCATACCTAAACTTCAAATTTCCTGGTTGCTATTGTTCCGGTAAAAGTAATTGGTTATAGCTTGCATTGTCCAACAGAATATCACCTTGTAATTGTGCGTCGCTCCTATATTGCGCTGTGCTTGGGTAGGTTCTTCATCTGCAACCAGTAGTGTGGCAAATGATGGAAAGTTTTTTAGAACTAGCAAGATGCCCATGCGTTCCACGGAACATCAAGATGCATTTGTATGAGTAGTTTATCTTGTGGGAGAAAAGGATGAACGAGGGAAGGCCTTATTTGCAAATGTGGAGAGGGGTGTGGGTATCTTTTTGCAAAATTGCCATAGTTTCCTTCCTATCAGTCAGATATAAATCGGACGGACTATATTGCAGGATGGCAGGCACACCATCATCACCAACTCTGTTTTCTATAAGAGTAGAGATAAATATAAATATAAAATAAGTATATAATATATATAAGAGTAGAGAAGAGAGTAGAGATAGCAGGGACGTCGGGAAAGGATCGCGCGAGCGGGAAAAAGCGGCCGGGCGCGCGCTAGTTTTGGCGCGCGGCGTCCGACGCGCTTTATAAAATCAAACGCCATCCCGCGCCCTCCCACCGCTCTCTGCCTCACCACCGCTCTCTCCCCGCTCTTTCTCGCCTCGCCGCCGCTCTTTTTCGCCTCGCCGCCGCCGCGCCACCATGCCGCCGCGCCGCCGGGAAACTTGGGGCTACCACGGCGTCCGCGCGCGCCCCTCCGGCGGGTTCTCCGCCGAGATACGGTTCGGCGAGGTGCGCCTCGGCCTCGGCACGTTTGACACCGCCCACGAGGCCGCCCGCGCGTACGACGCGGCAGCGTGGCGCCTCTCGCGGCCTCGTAGGGACATGAACTTCCCCAACGTGCCGACGCGGGAGCGGGAGCGGGCGCAGGAGCTCGCGCCTCCCCCGCGGCTTATCACCGACGAGGATTGTCGCGACAACCGGAGGTGGGAGCACTGTCTCAGCATCGTCGAGATGGACAAGGAGGCCATGGCGTTGTGGAGCCAACGCTTCCCGCAGGACATCATCAACGAGCGCGAGTTCTACGTGCAAAGGAGGACAGAGAGGGAGAAGAGGAGGGCGGAGCGAGCCGCCTATCGCGAGGACAGGCATACGCGGAAGGCGGCCGCTCAATTCAACATCAAGCTAGGAGCAGCGTCGCCCTGGGACTCTGACGACGATCGGTATCTTGATGCCTACATTGAGACGTCGGAGGAGGACATCACCGAGGCGGAGTCGGACGACGAGGAGTAGTTGAACTATCTATTTTTTTATCTATCTATGCTATAACTATGCTGAGAACTATCTATGTATCTATCTATGCCAGTATCGACTCGGAGTCGAATGTGTATCAAGTCAGAGTAGAAAGGAGAAAAAAATATAGCGCGTCTGCTGGAGCGGCGCGCGCGCGCAATTTTTTTCAGCGGCCGCTGGAGCCAGCACTCCGCGGCCCGCAAAAACTGGCTATTCTGGCACTGTAAACGCTTTTTTAACGCGCCGCGGGTTGCACTTCTGTTGGAGATGCTCTAACATGGCAGATGAGTGCTTTAATGTTGCCCACAAGATGCGTGAGTATTACTATATCTTTCTTGCCATGTTGAGATTTTAAAACTACGAATGCGAACATGTAGAGGAGCAATGAAGACCAAACACGGGATATTGGGGACATCTTCAAGGAATGTGGCAAGTTAAAGAGGAGCTGCACCGAACCTGTAAAACGAGCTTTGGTAAGTAACACCCTTTCAATTACTTTCGTTTAGCCTCATGTTCTTCGATGTGTATATGTTGTAGTTTATATTTCTCTTAGCCTTGTGTTCTTCGATGTGTAATAAGAAGAGTCTTAATCGTCCTAATGCTTTCATTTTTAGCTTGATGTAGGAAGTGGGTGTTCTCACCTTGGAGTCTGTTTTTATATTTCTCCTTTTGAATTCACTTCTCGGAGTCCTGTTTATCTGGCTTCTACTTAATGGATCTGGGTAGCTCTGACTATTGATCTAAAAAAGAAGTAACTTCATGTCAGGATGTAGTTCCTGCGAGGAGGGAAGTATGGTCAATCTCAAGATCATGTTTCCAAAATGAGGCTGGATTACACAAAAGGTGCCCGTTCCCTAATGATGCTGGATTAGACACAAGGTGCAAATTCCCAGATGATGCTGGATTACACACAAGCCAGGTGGAGTCGTCAACTGTTCGTGTCCTCGTGGCTCTAGTAAAGGCTGAAAGAAAGCATGCAGCAGCCCTTGAGAATGTAGCTGAGTTCCTGAAGAAGCGAAAAGAACAATCAGATGCTCTCTTCACCCAAGCCAAAGAAGAGATGGAAGAAGCCAGAAAGAAGCTAGCAGAGGCAGAGCAGGCTAGGCGTCTCCTGCTATCTAAAACTGTTGTCAATACAAATTTTCCTTCATAATAGCTAGGTTCAAATGTTTATCCAGTCAGCATGCCTGTTGTGATGTCCGTGCATCTACTAATGTGACACAAAATAATTTTTTTTCGGGTCATGTAATAATAGCCATTACTTTCCAAACAATAACAGACGAACCATTGGACATGGTATAGTTCACACGCAAGCCCAACATTCCAAGTTCAACTTCCACATCAAACTCATGTTCACAGATATCTGCACATTCATAGATAATGTCCACAACCATGATTCACTTCAAAGCCAAAAAAAATGTGAGGAGAGTTACAAATAAAGAAAAATCTCTAGTTCCTACTACCAGTGCGAGCACAACAAGTCAAGACCCTACGTAATTAATTATATTTTGGACATTTTTTGACTAAACGCGAATAATTTCTAATGCCGGCCGTGGCTGGGGTCCATGATGTTTTGAGCCAAACCAGGCAACACACCGGCTGTCTATGTCGGCGACGCAGTGGTCGTAGCATTCGTGGGTTCGGAGCGGCGGCGGCTCCCGTGGTCTACTATTCCTCGGTGTCGGCGGTGGCCGCAGATGTGTTGGCCACCTCCGCTAGCATGCCGCGGTTCCACCAACGTTTGCGTCGGATGGCGCGGCCAACCACGGTGCACTGGACGCCGTGGTCCCCCATGTGCCGGCGTGTAGCAACTGGCCACTCCTCTGCGAGCAGGCTTCGAGCGTCGAGTTGATGCACCATGGGCCAGCTTGGAGCGGCGGCTTGCTCCTTCGCTTGCCCACCTGCAGCCTCGCCCATGGTACTGACGACCTGGGGCGAGGAGGGAGGTGGGGCAGCGAGTTGCCTGGCTCGTCAGGGCACCCAGCCGGCTTTTATGACGGAGAACTTGTCTTCCTGCTCACTGGATGCTATGGAGAGTGTGGATAAAATGGTGCAAGGAGGATATGGGGAGCGGCGGTGTGATGCGGTTCTTGCCAGGCGTCTGGCCTCGTTTAAATAGCAGGCGGACAAGAGGAGCCAACCAGCGTTGTGTTCTAAAATGCCGGCCGGCTCACGGAAGGACGTGTTGCCGGCACACACGTGGATTCAATGGAGGCAGGCGGGGCAGTCTGAAGCCGGTTGCATGCGGCGAGGAGGCGTGTTCAGCCTGGCCTGCAGCGAGTGGGGCCCTCTTGGCCGGCGCGCTGGTTCAATGCCTGCGCTATGAGAGGTCGCGTCCGTGTCAGAGCAATCACTCCCTCCGGTCCTTTTTTGTTTGGGTATAACAAAATCTCATTTTCCATTCACATTTTACAAGTAAAATTCGTGGACAAACTTTGTCCCAAAATACGATGGGGACTAGTAAACCAGGACGGAGGTAGTAGTTATGAATTCCATTTTCGCTCCATACCAATCGTTCTAAAAACTAGTATAACGCGCCATTGAAAATCGGAACTCTTACCCCACTAAAAATGATATTTTAAACGTGGCTACTCGATCAGTGGCGGCTGGCGAGCCACCGCCTCCAGGTCGTTCACCTGTGGTCCCGACCATCAACTCCTACGGATCAAATTATCACGCGAGCTGACTATTCCTACAAAGGTGCGCTCCACCGCATGCAGCAATCATGCACCTAGGGTTTATTTGTTTACGGTGCCTTTACGTAACTCTCATGTGTGCGAGACAACGTGAGACCGACTGCATGCGTGCGCCTCTTCTCTTCGTATATGTACTCCATTGTTTGTCTGGTGTCCAAAAAATTATACAGTAATAACTAGCAATGTGCCAATGCGTTGCCACACGTTCAAAGTAGATTAATACATATTCACTGATTTGATAGAAAAGAGTCTAGTTTTGAAATACGTATATCACTAAAAATATGTTATGTTTCACTCAAAATATATTCCTTTGGCGGTTTTGATGAGATAAGGGAGGAATGTGGTTGGTTTCAAGATTCGAGAAGTGGTATATTGTTGCAAAAAGCCCATGTGTGTGTGTGTGTGTGGTGTGTGTGAGAGAGAGAGGGAGAGAGGAGGAGGACGGAGTGCGTGTGTGACAAAGACACAAAGAGTGTGTGTGCGAGAGGTATCACCATAAAATGAGGCGATAGTGTGTGTGTGCACGATCGAGAGGGCGTGTCTCAAGAAGGGACGAAAAATCTACATAGATACAAGGAGCGCGAGAGAGACATGTACGAGATAGTGGAAGCAAGAGTGTGCGGATGTATAAACCTATCTAGAGGCTGGACGATCAATGTTTGTGAGAGAAACACGAGTCGGGGGTGCGAAAGCGAGAGTTTTGTGTGTGTGAGAGAGAGACGGTAGTCGGGAGGGGGAGTGGAAGCAGGAGTTGTGTGTGTGTGTGAGAGAGAGAGAGAGAGAAAGGGGGGGAGAGTTTGTCTGATCGGTAAACAAATGAATAATGTCAGTTTTATAACTGAGATGAAGACGAAAAGGAGACCCCAACAAACATTGTGTGTGCGGGAGAGAGTAATTTTAGTGGTAGGAGTCATATCTAGAAAGATATAGGGTGCGTGAGAGAACCCTAGAGAGAAAGACAAAGTGAAAGACGAGTGAGAGTGTGTGTGTGGCGGTGAAAAAGAAAGCTTAGGTACCTAGTGATACCAGAGAACGATAGAGACGTGAGAGATAATGAAAACCGTGTAATGTATAATGATAGGGAGAGTGTGACACTTCTCAAGGGAGATGGCGAGAGACCATGTTTGTGAAAATAGGAGAAACATGAAGTGAGCGTGCGGGTGAGCTGGAGAAAAGAGAGTGATAGCTACATGAAGGAGCACGCGAGAGAGATGGGCGTGAAAGGATATTCAAATATTTAGTTGCATGTATAGAAAATGTCAACATAAAAGGGATTCAAATATTTGAATTCGAGATGATGATACATGTAATTCATACTCGAACCAAAATTGATCTATCAAACATGCAGACTCATATGAATTCGCGCGCATCTATGTTATTTAATATCTAGATATTACTGATCCATACATTTGAGTAGAACATAATTTGGTTTAAAATTTTTGAATTCAACCTTATGATTTTGAGATCATTGTATTTGTAAATCATATTATATATATAAAGGAGCAGAATTCTTTGTTGTGCTTTTGAAAGTATATATAAAAAAATGATGTATATAGAATTTTATTTGAATCAAAAATGGATCCTGCCTGAAAAAAAAGAATACAAAATGGATTGGAATTGAGTTGGCACGGTAAACATGCAAGCTTTTTCTCAAAATTTTGAACGAAGCAGCCAAACTCGCAATAACCGCCCGAAACCAAAATATGGGAGATGAAAATTACTGGCTGTCCCTGACATGCAGCACATGTCGGCTCGATTTCAATAGGTCTTGATAGGGGCAGGTTTGTAATTTCACTCAAACATGACATAACCGCCTCTCACCCGGATTCATACACGGTGGGCGCCAAAACACAATGTCTCCTCGGCCGAAATAGCCTCTCACCCAGATTCATACACGGTGGGCGCCAAAACAAACTCTCCTCGGCCGAAATCTCCGTCGGCAAATATTCGGTGTATGCGAGATTACCGTACTATCCCCAGCAGCCCATTATTCCTGTGATGTCTAAAATTTTAAACGGGGGATAAGTTGGTAACCTTCCCCGCATTTGAGACAAGCGCGTCCCAAAGACATGGTTCCCCCTACCTCTCTCCCTCCATTTCCCCATTCGTACTCCGTGGGCGCCAAAACACCCTCTCCACCCCAGCCTCCTCCGTCCGCCACCCCATCCACCGCCGTCCTCCTCCACCATGCCGGAGCTGATACCCCGACGCCGTCGTCCATTACAAGAGATCGACCTCTCTCATCCACGGCTTCGGACTAGGATCCTTGCATCCCGTCCTCTCGCTTCATCCCCGCCGTCGTCCACCTTGCCGGCGCCGCTCCTATGACCATCTCGTCCACCGCGCCAGGATATTTCCCCCGCCGCCACCGTCTACCCTCCTAGATCTGCTTCCACGCTACCGACAGCCATCGCTACCGTAGCACCGTCAAATTCTCAGCAGATGCATACACGGCGCCGCACCAGAGGCGGTACTCTTTCGTATCTGCTCAACTTATTTATCGCAGCAAGAAAATAGATCGCCACTGCTTTACTGTGATTTCTTGTCCATCACTTAGGATCTTACTTGTTAGTTGAAACCAAACATTGGTCACGAAGTTGCCTTTGTCCAGTTTGCACCTTCAGATCCGCCATGGCATGCTCAACACTATACTCGCAATGCTTATGGTTTTCCCCTTTTATATTCCACACTAGTTAAATGACAGTAGACTAAATTTCAAAATTGGGTCAGTCGATTTTTGAGAGCTCGCCGGAGTTCGGCGAAGGGAAGGAAGGGGCTCGAGTGGGGACAGTGGTTGTGGGGGGCGGTGGTGGGGCCTCGCCGAACGAAAAAAACTCGACGTGGGTGGGGGTGGGGGTGGGGGAGGAACACAGGCGGTGGGGGGCGGGGGTGGGGGAGGAACACAGGCGGTGGGAGGCGGTTCAGGGGAGGACAGGGGGGTCGGGGCCGGTGGTTCGGCCGGCGGCCCGTGCGGTGTTTTGTAGGGGAAGAATCAGAGACGAGGAAGAAGAAGGGTTAGGAGACGTAGGATCTTCATCCAACCGCCTGAAATGGTCGACTGACCCAAATGACGAAAGTCACGCGACTTGCATGCAGACATTCCTTTATATTCACTACCATCATCGTAGCTGCTTAGCACTGCTCCTCAATCCATCAAGCTAAACAACGTGGAACTCATAATTCCAAACTTGTTGCTCAAATATGAATCTGATATGATGCTGATATTAGTAAAACAGATAACGTTTAATTGGTCAGCTAATGTTCCTACTTTACTTTCGAAAAGCGCGTGCACCACATATAGAGAGACAGCAAGGAGTTGCATTCTTAATGCGCTCTGGTTCATCATGTGTGGGCACTGCACAACGAACATTTTATTATCCAAAATCTGCTTGCTCTTCTTTAGCATGTTCCTCTTCTGTTCTTCTTTAATAAGTACTCTCTCTGTTCCTAAATACAAGTCTTTGTATAGATTCCACCATGGACTACATATGGAGCAAAATGAGTGAATCTACACTCTAAAATGTATCTGTATACATCTGTATGTGATCCATAGTGGAAATCTCTACAAAGACTTATATTTTGGAACAGAGGGAGTATAATAGTAGTACAGTATGTTCCTTGTAGTGAAGAGGAGCAGGGACATTTGCAGTGTAGAGGTCTATTCGGTCGGTTGTGATGGACGCTTTCAACTCTTCGGGCCTCTTTGATTCATAGGATTTTGTAAACATAGGAATAGGAATTGTAGTGGCCTGCCCACTTGAATCCTATAAGATTAGCAAGGAAATGCGGGGAGCTGTGTCGCCTTTGAGAGTTACACTGATATTAACAGTACCACACCTTCAGTTGAAGAGAGCTGGTATCCGAAGCCTTTCTAGCCGTACCAGCAATAGTAGCCCATATTTTCCAGCAAGTTCCACTTTCCTGATTTTACTTGTGATGCTTACGGTTTTCCCGTTTTATCTACACTATGATCTGTGTAGCTGCTTTGTGTCGCACTAGCAGCAGTCCACTCTTGAAGCTAAACAACACACCAATCATAAGTCCAAAGCTTACTTCTTCAAATACGAATTGTGATATGATACTGATATTAGTTAACAGACACACATTTAATTGGTCAGCTAATGCTCCCACTTGATTTTCCAAATGCATGTGGCCACATATAGAGAGACAGCATGGAATTGCATTTCTTTGGGCGCTGTGATTCATCATGAGTGGGCAACCAACATTGTATGGCAAGAAGCGGAATCTTAAGAATATGCTTCCTCTTCTGTTCTTTAACATGTTCCTCTTTTGTTATTCTGTATTTAGTACGTACAGTATGTTCCTTGTCAGGAAGGGGAGCAGGGACATCTGCAGTCAACAGCTGATAGAGCTGGCCTGTACGTGATCGATAGGCTTTCAATTAGTAGCGGCAATACAACACCGTATTTTCCAGCCAGTTCCACTTTCCTGATTTATATATGCTGGTTATGGTGTACCCCTTTTATGTACACTACGATCTGCCTAGTTGCTGTGTGCTCTTGTTATCATGGTTTGGCAATAAACTCTCTATACAGTATATTATGAATCTATCATCCGCCAACTATCCTTACTTCTGGAGCCTATTTTTTTGTGTACTTGTGCCAGATTATATTAATGCACGCACCATATTACAGCACACATGGGCTCTCTCATCAGAATCCAGTGATAGCACACAAGGGTTTACAGGGAGCCCCTATATTAGAATATCCTCTACATTACAAAGATAATCTCACTACTATTTATATTTTCATGTTTCTCAGATATTGTACGTAATCACAATGAATATGAGAATGCGCGCATCAGAAGAATATTGTGGAACACTGCAATGACTAACAAAATTGGCACCAAGGCATTGAGTTCCATTCTGGATGCAATGAAACTCATACGCTCCCCACCTGCAGATTCTTGTTCAGAATATGATCCTAATGACTATTCTGACCTCGAGGAGTCAAAGGCAGATGGCCTGTCCTGTTCACCCATCAAGGTGCCTGTTCTAATTTGGCAAGGTTTTATTGATTGCGCGTATCTTGCATAAGGTGTCTTGCATTTCTTCTACTTTGTTGCACCGCCATCTGCTTAGTTTACTCATTATATATGTCAAGATGCCATGCCCATCCATTATCAATACATATTCCATCTGTCATCATACCATGTTTTTCCACTCAAATGTTGTTCTTATGCATCAGACATCAAAAAGGAAGAGGGTGATTGCCGAACCTGAAGGAGCACCAGCAAAGTCCTTGAAAAACGTGGTGGTGCCGGAGAAATCAGATAGCACCCCACTTATATTGGCTCTACAACCAGTGACACAAAACGTAGGACCGACTCCAGCAGACTGTACCCATACTTTACTGGCCACACCACTAGCCCCACCACACAGGACCTGCACTCCAGCAAAAGGTATGCCTATTTCAGTTGCCATAGCACCAGCCGTACCACAGAAAAATCCCACTCCAGCAAAAAGTACAGCAAGTCCATCGGCCGAAGACCTATCCCAACTGCAGAGACGGCCAATTCCTGCAGATTGGAACCCCATTCCAGTTATTCCCAGTTTAAAAGACAATGCTTTCAATGTTGTTAGGGACTACGTGCATATATTCCCATCATGGGAAGATTATAGTGAAGACAAACACCATTTTCACATCTTCCTATCCCACTTACGTGTAAGTGCTATTATTCATGGTGATTATTTTCCTGTTTTCTGCTGATTGAACACATCAATGATTTACATTACATTGTTGTAAGTAGGCGAGGGTCATTCTGGATAGTCATGACAAGCAAAGCTTGCATGCGCTTTTCAAGGAAGCATTGCAGCAGTATCGGTGTTACCTGAGGAAATCACACTTTGATGGCAAGTCTATAAACGAATTTCTGGTGAAGTCTCCTATGCTAAATTTAGAAGACATTGAATGGAAAAACCTTGTTATGCACTGGTCTCGTTCCCAGGATGAGGTATTTTCTATGATATCACATGACAATTTGAACTTCTACTTTTCCGCATGTGCCTTACGGATCTCTTTTGCAGGAAATCTGCTCGAAGAAGAATTCCGGTTTGAAAAGGACGACAGGATATCACAAATATGCTGCCCGCTGCTTTGCTCTTGTTAGTACCTGTTGTCCTGTATCACTGTACTTGCATTCATACCTGGTTCATTATGTGACAGCAGTATGCATGATAGCTTGCTTATCAATTGTTCGCTCCAAATTATCAGATATGTATTAATGGTTACATTAATGTAGAATATACCCAATGCCAATGAAAAAGTTTAGCTCTGCATTGTTCTTGTAAGTACCTACTGTCCTTTATCGGTGTACTTATATTGATAGCTAGTTGTTCATGTACCATCACTCTGGAACTTATTTTCCTTTGCCCTCCATTTTCTACACATCAGATCTATATTTACTCTTACCATAAGGTTGGATAACACCAATGGTACTGAAGAAGTTTAGCTCTGCATTGCTCTTGGTTGTACCTTTTGCCTGTATCATTGTACTTACATTTATAGCTACTTGGTTATGTAGCATCACTCTTCATCTTATCTTAAATATTCTCCATTTTTTCTTATATTATCACATCTATATTTACTCTTAACAAAATGTAGAATAAAGGCAATGCTTATGAAGAAGATTTGTGGTTAAACTTATTGAAGTGACCCCCCACCCCCCCAATCAGCATGGACAAGGGCTTAAAAGAGCCGGTCTTCACCACTAATGTAAGTTTGTCCTTCTGAAGCCTTCAAACTTTGTTGTGTATATTTGGTTAGGCATGACTGCAACAGCTGTTTATTTTTGGTGTTTGCATCAAATTCCATGTTTAAAGTTTATTATGAAGTTCATAAACAAAAGTTTGTCCTTCTCAATTTAAGTTTTCAGTTGTACAACCAAGCTCCTTCTTCATACCATGTAAATTAAACTATACAGAGCAAGTGATCTTCTTTTGCACTACACGTATGCTTCTATTCTTGATCCGTAATCTAGTGGTGTGGTGAAACTACCCACTACAGCACAATGTCATATTCTGCAATGTCTTAACTTTGAACAATGTCATATCATTCTACTATTATTTAAACCGTCTCTTTATTTGCCAATCTGAAATGGGATAAATTGATAGCACACTAACCATTGATACTTATGAGTTCTTGATCTGTAATCCAGTGGTGTCGTGAAGCTGCTAACTCCTTCACAATGTCATTTCCTGCCATGTCTTAACCTGAACAATACCATATTGTGTTAATGCTATTTTAAACTGTGTCTCTTTATTCGCCAATAAGAAATGTGATGAATTGTCAGCACCGATACTTATATGTGCAAAACCTGTCATCTGTCTGCTTGTTTCTCTTTCAGAGTGAGGAGGATATAAGCGTCAAACAAGCGCAGTCTCATCAGCTTGCTCAGCTGCTTGCGCTGCAGCTCCCGAGCAGGGCTAACCTTTCTTGAACTTTATTGAAGTGATGTCGGTTTTGTATATTATTTTGTCGGCATGTTTATTTGCACTAGTGGCGATCTTTGATGCCCAGTGTATGTAATCTGCTGTCTGCTTGTGCTTTATTATCATAGTGGCGAACTTTGATGCCCAATGTATGTAATATGCCGTAATTTCTTTATTGTATAGTCTAGGTTTTTTCTTATTCATGATGTTGCAGTTATTTTACTGTATATATATCCTGTCTTCGCTCCATGAAAAGTAAACCAGCCAAACCGTAAAATTACGGTACATAATCCGGTCGTCATGCAAATCACTATATATGGGCCGCATCATGGGCCCAGTCATCTTGGTCCGTTAACAGGCCTAAATGTAAACTGGCCCACTAGTAGTTTCGGGCTTTTAATAGGCCGAGTAAACCGCCGGCCCTATTTTGGCAAGAAAATTCAATGTGCTTTTAGTAGGCTGAAAAGTAGGTTGGGCCTGAAACGTGCCGAACAGCTCACGGGCCGACAACAGGCCGAAATAGACCCCGGCCCATGATTGTGCCAATCGCATCACGGGCCGTTAACAGGCCAAAATTGTCTCGGTCCTTGTTTGGCCCAATCAGATTATCGGCTGTGAGCAGGCCGGATGCAAAGCGGGCCATAATTAGGCCCAACTATATGACGGGCTTTTAACAGGCCGAAATGTTAAACGGGCCTTTAACAGGCCGAAACTAATATCGGGCCGTACTATTAAATGGGCCTTTAGCAAACAAAAATTCTAACCGGGCCTCAAGTGGGCCCAAAAGCACAGCGTCCACTTGACGGGCCGAATCTGATATGGGCCATAATTTAGCCCAAAGAATGAAAGGCTCTTAAAGGGTCGGATCTGATATGGGCCGTAATATGGCCCAGAACGTGGTAGGCTATTAACGGGGCGGATCTAATACGAGCCCTTATTAGGCCCAGAACATGGCAGGCTGTTAATGGACCGGATCAAATATGGGCCGGCATTTGGCCCAAAACATGGCAGCCTGTTAACGGGCTGGCCCACTAGTGTCTTTAAAATATTGTGGGCCTTTAGCTGGGCCGGCCCATTATGGTCTGCAAAATCTTGTGGGCCTTTAGCTGGGCCAGTCCATTTAATCTTTACGGGCCACTTTTGGGCCGGTCCACGTGTCAACATATCATAGGCGCATCTCGCCCATTGGATGAGTGACATCTGTGCCAACGCGGAGCTGACACGTGGTTCCGTCGGCCAATGAGAATTTTACACGTGGAAAATCGCCATTGGTCGTGGCTGTTAGCGGGTTATCGGATCCAAAACCGGACCTGATAGCTTAATGGTGACCCGTTACGGTGGATGCCATGTGTCGGTTACCCTTGACGAAAGCACTTCCATGACGCGCCATTTATTGTCATGGAAGTGGACACTTCCGTGATGATAATTTTGGTATTGTCATGGAACACTTCTACAACAGCACAGGTATGACTATCTTGATTCTTTCATAAAATCGTCATGGATGTACATGCATGACAGAAAACGTGACCTACTATGACAAACACGTATCATCACGGAAGTGTATTTTTTTGTAGTGTAGTCCTTCGTGGGTGTACGCCACGGTGGAATAGATAGGTTGCTCCTTCAAGGACCCTTCATGGGTGAGTGTCCTCCGTGAACCATTCCTTTGTGTAATCTCATAGCCGAGATCCTTGTGATCTTAGTGTTGGAAAACATAGTAGAAAAAAAATCATGCCTACGCACACGCAAGGTCAATATGAAGATGCATAACGGGTTGGGATCACGATCATTATCGTCACAGAGTTGTAGCAGAAGAAGAACATGTTGGTGTAGGTCATACTTGGAATCTCCCGAACTATCGATGAACGATCCGATGAACTGCCCACGAACAGTCCCTCGAACGGAAGACTGAAAGCATGACCTCTCTACTTGGTTGCAAGCATGCAGCCTTCATGATCCGATAGCGTTTCAATGTTCAGAGCTAATCGTCGCCAAAGAATTAGAGGAAGGAGATTAGAACCACACATGGCTTTTAATTATGAGGATTAGAGGGTTAGTCTAGCTCTAATTAGTCAACTAGAACCAACTAGAACTAGAACTAGAAGAACTCGATGTTGAAACGGTGAAAAACCTCTAGTATATATAGGTTGGAGGGGAGGGAGAGGGTAGCCACCAAGGAGGGCAAGTCCCTCCTTGGGGCGCCGGCCAAGGGGGGGAGGAAGAGTCCTCCCCACTCTCCAATTTGGCCTCCTTCCATGGCAAAGGGGGCGCCTCCCCCACTTGGGCCCTTGTGGCCCAAGTTGCCTTTCACATCTTGGCCTTTTAAGGCCCGTTGATATTAAATTAAATATAAAATTGTTCTAAATATTTTTATACCATTTTATATATAATTTAACATTCCCTAAAACATTTTCCACCTATATATTATTATCGGCAATACTCGGTATTACCCGATATTCACCGAAACCCTTCCGGTGACCCTGAAACGCTTCCGGATCCCCTCAAAACTATTCTGAATATTAATGAAACAATTTTACAAATATATTCTCATCACTCCCATCATACTAATACTCAACATATCATTATTGCCTTAAGCTTGTGACCCCGTAGGTTCGGTAACTCATAGACATGAACGAAACCCCTTGTTCAATGACCGATAGCGGAACCGTGGACGTCCATATCAATCCCTATAAGCACACGAATTATATTCGAGTGAACCTTTGGTTATTATTTGATGTTTTGTTTGCTTTGCGATACTTTACAAAACCCATGATGCATCGGTATCCTCCTGAGTAAACACATGCTCACTATACTGAAATCCTTGTTACCGGTTTTGTTCCTTTTTTCTCGTTATCGTGTTCCGGCATCCTCGTGATGTAGTCACCTGTGTCTGGCTAGACGATGATGGATGCCATCACATCGAAAGAGCCCTAAGAATATCTCTCCATCATCGGAGGAGCAAATCCCACTCTCGAGCTATCTAGTCCCTTTGTCAAATTTTCCGATGAACCCGTAAGTTGTCGTTATGATCACCGTGTTACAGGTGACGTTTGAGCAACCCCAAATATCACCGTATGGTATGAAGTGACTACGATGCTCTCATGGTCTAAGGCAAAAAATCACACGTTAACACTCCGCGTTATTACAATTGATTATAGACGATATTACTCAATTCATAACAGACATATTTGGGTTGATTGAATATGATCGTTCTTCCAACGTCACAATCTCAATGTTGTTTTAGGACTATCGTTTAATACTTAAACAGTATCCTAAGATCCGGAAAATATGATCACCAACAACATTTGATCTAGTCCTAGAGGCAAGACTAGGAATCTTTTATATAACCGTTTATCATTCCACATGTGCATATGGGTTTTCCACTGAATCGGATGTTTTAGGATCGTAGCAGTTATAGCATAGAATATAAACTCTTTAATTATGAATATGGAAATATAATTATACAAATATTATTGCCTCTAGGGCATATTTCCAACACTTAGACCCTTCATGAGTCAAAGACCCCATCAACGTGGATGTAAGATAGCTCACTATCTGAACCATGGGAAAAATCTTCACTAAGCCAACTCATGTTTGCGTATCTCCAACTCTACTTGTTTTACCTTCACTTGCATGTCTTACTTTTCGCTATCATTTATTCTAGTAGACTTACATGTGTAGGGTGCTTGATAGATTGCTATAAAAGGCTAAAAGTGGCATGGAAATTAAAATTTAGAAAAGGAGTGCATCTTTTGGCTTAGTAGTCTATTCACCCCCTCCCCTCTGAACATACTTGTCGATCATATAAGTGGAATTAGAGATTTGGTCTCCTTAGTAAGGTTCTCCATTGGTGAATCCTTGGTAAGTTGACTCTTTGCTTTGTCTTAACCACCTCGGAAAATATGGCTTCTAGCGAGGGAAGTTATCATTGTAGAGGTCCTTACTTTGATGGTTCAAATTTTTCTAGTTGGAAACATCAGATGAGAATGCATATTATTGCTCATAATCCCACCTTTTGGGCTATTGTTCACATTGGCTTGCAAGGTGAGTTATTCCAAGGTGGACAAGTTTCGGATCCTGAAGCAACCGCATGATCCAATATAATTTTCAAACATGTGACATCCTCTTCAGTGCTTTGTGCCCCGAAGAATTCAACAAGATTAGTCGTCTTGAAAGTGCAAATGAATTTGGAAATGCATGAAGGTGTCGAGTCTGTGAAGGAGTCCAAGCTTGATGTCCTACAAGGTCAGCTATACAAATTCAAGATGAAGGATGGTGAAGGCATTGTCGACATGTACTCTAGGCTAGAAATCATTAAAAATTAGATTGTCGGCTTAGGAAGCGAAGCAATGATGGAAAAAAATCATCATTAAGAAGATTCTCGGAGCTTTGGATAGCAAATATGACACCATGTGCATATTAATCCAAATGATGCCAAATTAGAAAGATCTCAAACCTACATAATAAATTAGAAGAATTATGACACTGTAAATAATCATTTTTTATAATTAGTTTAAAAATGTAGAATGATTTATTGCCGTGGAGAAGACAATAGAGAATTTTAAATTCATGATTTCTGGGAAGCCATGTATTTTTTAACAAAGTGACCGCCTTTCATATTACATTGGGCGAGTGCAAAGCTTAGGGTCAATGTTTGCACTAACCAAGCCATAATTAAGGTAACAATGGATATGACATTGTGATGGTCGGAAGAATGATGGTGTGATTAGTTTATCACCCCAACTGACTAACCCCACACATCAGGCCACTCTTCTTTTTCATTGTTGAACTTAGTGCGTGTAATATTCTTAAGGATGCAACTACTTAGGGTTCTTAATTTTGAATTCAGCTACTATTGAAATATTTGAATTACCAAATCAATATGTTTGGTTCTTAGCATGGACAGATAACTAGCACCAATTTCTCACAAACAAAAAATAACTAGCACCAATATTTGGCAAGATTTTCGAAGTGTGCTTGAATTTGAGTCGGATTAATGTATTTCGGAACCAACCAAAATCAATGAAATGTCTGAAACTTCGGCACATTTCATTGAAAAAACAGAACTATGGTCCTATTGCTATTGGACAGTTTTTAGTTTTCATTATGACGACGTTCGCACGGTTTTGTTCCGTCTTTTTTGTCAAACATTTAGTTTCTTCAGAAACATACGGTATCTCCTGCGACAGTTCGAGCACCAAGGGCGAACCAGTGGATCCCTCCGAAGGAAAACTATGTGAAAGTCAATGTGGATGCAACAGTATCAAGGCATGGAGCTTAAGGTTCGGTTGGTGCAATCTGTAGAGACCAGGGAGGGAATTTCATGGGCGCATCTACTCTGTTTTTCCCACATGTGGTTGACCCTCCAACACTAGATGCTCTAGCCATTAGAGAGGGTCTAGCTCTGGCCCAAGATCTTTATGCTCACCGTATCATCGTCGCCTCGGACTGTACGACGGTCATAGAGGAAATTAAGTCAGGAAGTTCAGCTAGTCATGGTGCTATCATCATAGAAATTAGAGCTAGTTCTTTACATTTTACTTCTAGCTTTTCTAGACATGAATTTAGAACCTCGAATGGGAGGCTCACAATCTCGCAAAACATGGTCTTTCGTTAGGGGTTGGGCGCCATGTATGGTTAGGCCAACCCGGAGATCTTCTCTTCGTCCCTGTAAACACTGTTATGGATTAATAAAGTTTTGCGAGTCTGTCTAAAAAAACTTGAATTGAGAGTTTTCAAAAAATAATCAAAAAAAGGTGTAAACCAGAGTCCTGTGCACAATTCATGCCAAATGTTGTCTGATAACACCAACTTTATCGCCGTTTAAATGAGTAGCGAATCATTTGAGGAGTTTCCCAGCAGACCGAGGATGGATACCTGCCCATATAAACGGAAACAAATCGGGAAAATGAGAATAAATTGTTGAAGCCAAGGCTTTCTCCCTACCTGCAATTCCCCAACCAAAGTCGCCTCTCGCGCCATCATCCCCCCGCCCGCCCCAACCCACTGATGTCTACTACGCAACTTTATTCTTGTAGACTCATGTTGGGCCTCCAAGCGCAGAGTTTTATAGGATAGTAGCAATTTTCCCTCAAGTGGATGACCTAAGGTTTATCAATCCGTGAGAGGTGTAGGGTGAAGATGGTCTCTCTCAAACAACCCTGTAACCAAATAATAAAAAGTCTCTTGTGTCCGCAACACACCAAATACAATGGTAAATTGTATAGGTGCACTAGTTCGGCGAAGAGATGGTGATAAAAGTGTAGTAATGATAGTAGATATTGATTTTTGTAATAGGAACAATAAAAAACAGCAAGGTAGCAAGTAACAGAAGTGAGCACAAATGGTATTGCAATGCTTGGAAACAAGGCCTAGGGTCCGTACTTTCGCTAGTGCAATCTCTCAACAATGCTAATCTAATTGGATCATATAACCATCCCTCAACGTGCGATGAAGAATCACTCCAAAGTTCTTATCTAGCGGAGAACATAAGAAGAAATTGTTTGTAGGGTACGAAACCACCTCAAAGTTATTTTTTCTGTTCGATCTATTCAAGAGTTCGTACAAAAATAACACAAAGCTATTCTTTCCGTTCGATCTATCCAAGAGTTCGTACTAAAATAACACCATATGATACGCATCAACCAACTCCAATGTCACCTAGATACTCCAATGTTACCACAAGTATCCATGAGTTAATTATACAATACGCATCAAACAATTTCAGATTCATAATACTCGATCCAACACAAAGAACCTCAAAGAGTGCCCCAAGATTTCTATCGGAGAAACAAGGACAAAAACATGCATCAACCCCTATGCATAGACTACCCCAATGTCACCTCGGGAATCCGCAAGTTGAGTGCCAAAACATATATCAAGTGAATCAACATAATACCCCATTGTCACCACGGGTATTCATATACAAGACATATATCAAGTGCTCTCAAATCCATAAAAGTATTCAATCCGATAACAATGAAATCTCAAAGGGAAAACTCAATTCATCACAACAAGATAGAGAGGGGAAAACACCATATGATCCAACTATATTAACAAAGCCCGCGATACATCAAGATCGTGCCAAATCAAGAACACGAGAGAGAGAGAGAGAGAGAGAGAGAGAGATGTAACACCCCTGTGTATTAGTCACTGTGATCAACTGCTAATAATGCCAAGTCATATCATTTGCAGTGCTTAGTCATAGTGGTTAACCAAAATAATTCAAACTCTCTTTTGGAAATCACCTCAAATTCAAAAGTGCAAAAATGAATTTTGCTCAAACACTATGGGAAAAATGTTCACTAAATAGCAAATATTCCAGAAGCACTCATAAAAATATAACCAATGGTATTTCGAGTAGTTAAGACACCCCAACAACATGAAACAGCACCAAAACAGAATTATTTATTCTAAATAAATTCATTTCAAATTCAAATAAAATCCAACTTTGCCCAAACCAATTCCTGGTGAAAGGTAATATTGCATTGTAATATTGGGACCAACTCTCACAAATTACAAAAGTGCAGAAGTGTCCTAACTAATACAAAACAGAAAATAAATAAAGAAAATAGAAAACAGAAAAAGGGAAAAAGAAAAAGGCCACTGTGCACAGGCCTGAGTGCACAGTGCCACGAGGCCCAGCCAGTAGGCCCATTCCCTTCTCCCTCCTCCCTGTGTCGGCTGCGCCATGGCCGCGCGTGCGCGCGCCGCTCGGGCGGCGACACGCCAGCGTCCACCGACGAAACAGGGAGGCTGAGGGGATAAGGGCGAGCTCGTGCATCTCCCCTGGCCCTCCTCGCTCACTTCTCCCCTCTCCTCTCGCGCTCTCCTCCTTTTCCGCATCGGCGCCCGACGAGATTGCCGCCGTGCGTCACCCGTCCTCACGGCTACCGAGCTCCTCCAGCCACGCCGAGCTGTCCATACGCGCCGTCTCCATCGACCATGTCTCTTCGCCGAGCCACGCGACGCCGGACGCCTCCAGGGACTGCCCCGACCTCTTCTTCTTCCCCGGATCCCCGTCACGCCGCCGCCTCGATCCGGTCTGCCTCTGTGCTACTAAGCAGTCAAGGGCCATGTAACACCCTGGATTTTGTCCAATTTCTTTTTCTTTTGATTTGGTCCGGTTTTGCTTTTCTGTGGTGTGATAGTTCTGCAACCCGGAGGGATCACCCTTCATTTTTCCTCCTGAGTGGCTTGCCAACCTCTAAACCATTCCAAGACCTTGTCATTTCCATCTTGGACCAATCCCAATATTCTTTTCCTTGGGAATATTCCTTTTTCTATTAAAGGAATAACCCTGTTTGCTCTGGGTTGTGAAGCAACCCATATTTCTATCATTCCCAAAATTCCCAAATAATTCCCAAAAATTGTTTGGGTCATATCTCCCACAAATATGTCAAACCCTTCCTTGTCATGTCCAAAAATATTTCACAAATAATCCTTTTCTGATTCTGCTCCAGTTGTCAGATTGAGAAGCAAGTACCCTTTATATTTGCTTGCTTGCTCTCAAACTTTTTGTGAACTCTTTCCTATCCATATCATTGCCACATGACAAAATTCAACTTTATTTGGATATTAAATCTCTCTTGGCTAATTTCCAAAGTTTCTGGGCAACTGGAATCTTTGTGAAGCAAGTGCTAGCTAGGAGTATCCAAATGAGTTGAAATTTTTCAGGCATCTTCATATTCCCAAATTATGACTCTCCACCAAGTTTCAACCCTATACAATCATCTATGTGACCACAGCATTAAATCTTTGTTTCTGGTCATATTTTAACATTGTGAAGCAACTATATTTTATATTGCTCCATAATTGCTGAAAATTTACCAGACCATTCTCCTACCCATATAACCCATCTTCACAAAATTTGGGCTCATTTCATCTTCCCAATAATTCCCTAGAATTTTCCCAAGTTTCTGGACAGTAAGAATGTTTGTAAAACAAGTACCATTTTGGCATGTCCATTTGGTATGAAATTTTTACAGCATATTCATATGTCCAAATAACCCTGCCTTGCCAAATTTCAGCTCAAGTGGCTTCTTCATTCGAGTGCACCATCATGATCTTGATTCTGGACCAATTGTGCTGTTGCAAAGCAACTATGATGTATATTGATCCAATTCCTTCCAAAACCCCCAGGATTATAGTCCTTCCTCATATAAACATCCTAGACAACTTATTTTGCTCCTAGCTCATCTCTGTTGATCACTGTATCATGATTTAGTCTGATACAGCAAAGTTCCAGTGAAGCCTCACATCTATCCTTGGTCTCATTTGATGATCTATCACTTCTGTGATGTCTTGGGGAGCAAGGACTACACCCCAGACAAGGCTCGCCAGCCTCTCGTGTCTCCTCCAAGCATGTGCACGCGGTGACCACGCGTTTGGACGCATATGCACGCGCTCTGTAGCTTTTGGCCGCGTCCAGAGCGCTGCCCAGCTCCTGTCCCTTCGGCCTAGTCGGTTTCCTCCTCTCCCCCGCCACCTGGCCAAGTCCAGCGGCTTCGTTTCGTCGTCGCCCTCGCTCCTGGACCCCTCTCCCCCTCTCACGTCCTCTCTTACGCGGTGCGACAGCCGCGCCCGTGACTGGTCGCAGTGTCGCTGTCGTGTCCGATCACCACGAGCTCTCCCGAGCCTTCCTGAGCTCGCCTGAGTCCTCTCCGCCCCTCTGTGAACCCTCTGGATGCCTCACCCCTCCTCCAGGTGAGTTCCCGAAGCTCCGGCGCGCGGCGCACGCGTCGCCACGGCCGAGCTCGGCCACCCCCGTCGCTCGCCCATAAATAGGCCTCCCCGAACCCTCTCGTCGGCACCGCCAGCCTCACCACTCCCCCAGCAACCTCCCCGTCCACTCCTCGGAGCTCCAGCTCCTCTCCTTGCCTCGATTCACCGTCATGACCGCCGCTCGGCCCCGGCAAAATTCCGGCGAGCCGGAGCTCTCCCCTCCCTCATTCCACCACCAACAGAGCCTCTGTGGCCTAGAGACCCTCCCTGTCCCTTCGTCTGGTCGCCGGGACGCTTGTGGCCGCGTGCCCAAGCACGGTCGATGGCCTCCGCCGCGGGCATCCGAGCCACCACTACCACGACCGTCCCCGGCGTCCGTGTTGTAGCTGGATGGGTGCGGTGCTCCTACGCGGTGCCGCCGGTGGTCTCGCCCTGGCCGGAGACAGTCGGAGCCGGCCAGGCCAGTCGCTGGCCGAACCTCCCTGCCCTCCTCTGTTCTTCGACGCGGGGAGGAAGAAGGAAGAAAAGGGAGAGAGAGAGGAAAGCGCGGGACCCACCTGTAAGTGACCCAGGAGCCCGGCCCCGCCGCTGCTGACGTGGAATAAGTGGCAACGTATTTCGACAAGTACGTCTTCGCTCTCAGAAAGCGCACCCTGCTCCTTCTTCGGGCCAGATTACGCTTTCTCCTCTGGGAAAACGTATTCTGCGAAAGTGTGCGACCCGCCGAGCTGTCAGGGACCCTGTTGGAAATATTCTATTTGCAGATAGGTCCCTGACAGAAAAACCTTCATAACTTTTTGCTCGGAACTCCGATCAAGGTGAATCCAAAGCCCACGTCTTCGTCTCGTCGAGCCCGTCGTGTTGGTATCATTTTCACTATGTGGTCCTACTGTGAAAATGACCATTTTGCCCTTGCCCGTAAACAGCCCCCTCCGAGAGAGTACTGTTTCCGGCAATCATTTCCGCGGACTCTCCGCACTCCTTCCCGATGGTCCCTTCATCTCCAGGCAAGCCACAACTCTCATCTGCATCATCGCATTTCAATGTCATAGTTTAACTATTTACTTTAACAATAAGTATGAGTATCTGTGAAATGAATTGGATTATGCAATGATCGAGTTAATTCTCGGATAGGTGACTGCCATGTTGAGTACCAGATTATTAGTGACTAGTAGTTTACCCACTTGTTGATACTATAATGTTGAGATCACCGTCTATGATTATTTTGGAGTTCATCCGGCAGTTCGTAGAGATGAATTGGTAGCAGTGGCTTTAGCATACTGGTTATCGGGAGGTCAGCTATGACAGAAATATTATTCGGGGATTAGATATCTCATGGTTGACCTTGAGTCACCTGTCCGGACTTATTCGTGCAACCACATTTGCCGGTATGGGACGGCCTTGACTTGGTCTGATCGCGTGCTCTTTTATCGGTACCACCAAAGAGAGAAGGTTATGCGTGCACGCTACCCTGGCCCGGTAGGCGGCGATAACCTTGTGAGCCCAGTTGAGTTGTTTGGGATCCCGTCCCCGTTTGGGACAGTTTGTTAGCCACGACGGTGGCAGGTGTCACGAGGTGACACAGGGGCCACCCAGGGCAGGACTCCGGGGGAGAATGAATGCCGATGGTACGATGGGAGAGTCACGGGTCAGGCAGGTTTCGTTGGAGCAATGCTGGTCCACCCGAATGGGATCACGAGGTCAGTGCTCCATAGTGTGGGTAAAGTGCGCAACCTCTGCAGAGTGTTAAATCTATTCGAATAGCCGTGTCCACGGTATTGGACAGTCCGACCAGACCTCACTAGGTGGTCAACCATAGTAGTAGTGATAATGATGGAAGAACTTGTCATAAGATTAGAAGCACTCAGTGGATCATGAGTATTCTGAGGGTTGTGAGACAACCCGGATGAGAGTAAGTTTGTCAGACCTGTCATGCAGATGGAATCAGGTATATGATATGTTAGCCATGGGATGGCTGTAAGTTGAGTGGTCGGATGACCACATGTTTGGGGTTGGACTTGGCACAGGTTCGGATTGGATCCTGAGATTACTCGGAGTATGGATTACTTTACTGCATTTACTTCGGTATTTATCTTGCTAGATAACCATGCTTAATAATCTTGACTGCTATGATGTTGTCTTGCCTTAATGCTGATGTTTGCTGTGAGCTTGCGAGTACATTCAAAGTACTCACCTAGCGTGTCATGCCAGTTTGCAGGTCATGCCATGATTGTTTGCTTGTCGAAGATTCTGAGTTTGCGATCTAGGACACGCGTTCTAGCCAGAGTCCCTGCGGAGTGGAGTCCATCACCGTCGTCGCTGTTCCGCTGTCGAGAGAGAGACTCCGCTGTTAGCATAGAGCTACCCCGGGCAGGCGTTGTGTCGCCGTGCCGATGTAATTCATTTGCCCTTTGTAACCATATCTATTGTAATAAAGAGCTGATTTGTTCTATGCCAACAGTGCCGTATTCCAGAGGACTTGTCCCTGGGCTGGAATACGGGGCGTTCCGGTCTTCTCTGAGCCGGGGTGCCACAGGCCACCGTGCGCCGCTCCGTAAGCCTCGCCCCCTCCCTAATGCCTAGATGCTCGCTGTCGTGCCGTAGCTAGCTTCCCCATGTCGTTGCCGCCGCGGCTGTGTTCTGACCACCGCCGCATCCGCCATCGCCGCGCTCCCGAGCTCCTGCAGCTCGAACCAGCGACGCCGACGCTTTCCTGGTGAGCTCCTGCTTCGCCGTAGCTAGTTCGCGCGCTCGGAAACGGCCCGAGGCCACGGGTTAGCTCGGGTCCGAACAGCACCGCCGCCATGGCTCGTCGCCGGTGGCCTTGCCGTCCACCTCCGCCCGTTCCGACGCCACAGATCGATGCGCGTTGACGTTCCCGATCGAAAGAACTCAACCGCGTCGTAAACGGTGGCCTGTGGCCGATTTCCGGCGAAGGCCGAGCCGCGCCGCCGTGTTTTGCATCACCGGTGACATGTCGCCGGCCACGCTGACCTGGCAGGGCGTGGGACCCACCTTTGTGAGGCTGCCAGTGGGTCCCGTGTGAAGTTTGACCCCGTTGACTCTGGTCAACGTGGTTACTGTTCACCCACAGTGTATGCCATGTGGGCCACCTGCGCTTAATTAAGATAATTAGCAAATTAGTTAATCCTGTTAACCAACTGAGACACTGACAGACTGGGCCCACCTCCCTAATTAACCCTGTTAAATAATTAATCAACTGTTAGCCATAACAGAGGCTGACATGTGGGTCCCACTGGACCCACATGTCATGTTTGACCCTGGTCAGCCGCAGTTGACCTGCTGACGTCACCTCTGTGTCATGCTGACATCATATATCATTTTCTGTAAATAAAAATAATTCCAGAAATCAATTAAAACTTTGAAATTTAATAACTTTTAAACCGTAGCTCAGATCGAAAAAGTTAAAACATGAAAGTTGCTCAAAATGACGAGACGAGTTTGACCATGCCATATGTTTCCTTGTCAGAACCTCCTACGTAGGAGAACTCGTAACTCCGAGCCCGATTCCGGTAGATGAATAGTGACTAATCACCGGTAAATAAATCCCACCGTAACCCTAAAATAACTAAAATGACGTAGGCATGCTTCAGGCAACCCTGCACTGCATCATAGTCGTAGCATGCCCTGTATTGCATCGTTGCTGTGTATTTACTTGTTCCTTCCCCCTCTTCTCTCTCGATAGACCCCGACGTCGACGTAGCTCCCGAGGTCGACGCTGCTCAGGAGCCTGACGATGCAGTTGATGACCTTGCCCTTGCCGTCGAGCAGACAGGCAAGCACCCCCATTTTGAGCATTCCGATATCGCCCACTCTCTTCTCTCTTATGCTTGCATTAGAAGTTACTGCTGCTACTGTTGTCCTATATATGCTGCATAGCCTGTTTACTTGTAACCTGCTGTTGATACTTTCCTGCTATCCTAAACTGTTTAGTATAGGATGGGTAGAGCCTTATCAGAGACCCACTTGTCCCGACTGCCCCGCTGGACTCTCAGAAGACCCGAGCAACGGGATCGAAGATCAGACCCTGGCACCGCACGTCACTTCCCCCTTAAAGTGCTCGACACTACTGGGTTACTATCGAGTGCCGAGGGTGATACCTCATCAGCACTTCTGATGATAACCTTGTAGGTTAGTTATCCGGTCGTGGTAAGCGAGGGTGAATCCTCCTACACCACCCCCGACACCGACGCCGTCGTGCAACACCTCAAGTGTGGACCTCGAGGGTGATTCCTCCTTCTTTCACGTTGACGATAACATCAAGTGGGATTCCGTCGAGGGTGATTCCTCAGGGTTCCCCCTTGGTGTCAGACACACGGAGACTTTGGTTACTGTGACTGAACATTGAACCATGATACTAAAGACGGGTCGGCCATGAGGGGTATCCGCGCGAGCATGAATGTGGAGTGATGTGGAGTCGGGTTGACCTGAGAGGTGCCCGCGAGATAACTACGAGGCGTGGCCGGGCATTCTTGGCCCTTGCCGCAAGTCCTCGAGACGGGCGACGGGGTAACATCGATCGTGAGTCTCTGCTCGTTACCGCGCGCTCCTAATCCACTAACGGTTTGGATATTTGATCCGAGGGGCCTCTGGCGTGATAGCACTAACCATCACGTGGGCATAGTATGGGCGTTCTGCGTCGTATACTTCAGCCGAAGCTTAATAGTCGTCAGCAACTGAGCGGCACATGCTGGGTTGGACTGGGAACGCAACCGCACTTGTATAAGGGGTTGCTAGGTCTGCTCACCGGCGGTGTACGCAACGTGCAGGAGCGTCCGGGGCGATGGCCCAAGACCCCTGGGGGCATAGGTTAGTCCGGCGTGCTGACCTCTCTGTTAAGTATTTGGTTGGGTTGCGGCATGTTGCTTAGCCGAGGCCGGGCATGACCCAGAAAAGTGTGTCCGGCCGGAATTAAGCGAGCGTGGTGGGTAAGTTGGTGCACCCCTGCACGGAAGAACTAATCTATCGATAGCCTGTCCTACGGTAACGGACACTCGGAGTTGTATCCCGATCGGTACAACTAGAACTGGTGACTTGAGATGAACTGGATAGTATGGCTCTGGGATTGCTTTCTCGCAGGGAGTCCAGGAAGAATCTCTGGGCGAGGTTGATGACACTACTATACTTTACTTTATGTTTCTGCACTCTTCTAATGCTGCAAGACTGATGAAGATGCTAGTCTTCGATAGGACTAGGCTTTCCCCCTCTATTCTGGCATTTCTGCAGCCCAGTCCACATATACAGCCCTCCTTTGAAAATGTTGCATATGTAGTGTAGATCCTTGCTTGCTGAGTACTTCGGATGAGTACTCACATTTGCTTTACTTTCTTTTCTCCCCATATCCATATGTCGTCGCCAGATGACGAAGCCCTTGAGGTAGCTGCCCCCGCCGATGACTACGGCTACTACTACTACTACCCTCTCGACGAGTACTACTACGAGGAGCCGACCGACGACCAGGAGTAGGATTCGGAGGGTCCTTGGCAGGAGGCCTACGCCTTTCGATCGTAGTATTTTATTTTGCCCCGCCTTCCTAAAGGCTTATCTTCATTTCTGTAATATATCTGTACCCAGATATCTGATGCTTCCGCTGACACTTGTATGCCATCGAGCTATATATTCGAGCCCTCGAGGCCCTGGCTTGTAATATTAAGCTTGTATGACTTTATTTATGTTTTAGAGTTGTGTTGTGATATCTTAAAGTGAGTCCTTAGGCTTAATCGTGTGCATTTGCGTGTATGGTTAGTGCACGATTAAGCCGGGGTCGTCACAGGTTGGTATCAGAGCCGACTGCCTCTAGGAATCCCCTTATCCAATTCCTTGGCCGAAGTTGAGTCTAGTGGTCGAAAACTGTTTTACTTACTTGACTGTGTGGCTTACGGGCCCACGTCGCCAACTGGGTGGTATTAGGATCTTTTATTCCTCGACCTTTTCTCCGGGACTCTAACCTCTCTTCTATTCGGGTTTAATAAAATTACTAACACCGACACTTAGGATCTCGTAAATTCCATCCATCCGGAGAGCTGGATTACTGTGTGATTTCCCTGTCATTGATCTGATTAGTCTGATAATCATTTTCCTTTCCATTGTTTTGTTTAAACTTTTCTTTCCGAGATCTGATATATTTCTCATCGTCATATGACAACCCTGAACTTCTTGTTTCAGATGGACCGTCTGTTTCCCCCGCGCCCTACGACGTAGCTTGTGCTTCGCACCTGTGCTCGAGACGTCCCTGGGTTTCCAGCTGTTCTGATCGCCCTCTTGATCAGGCTGGGATACCACTGGTGCCCCGAGTACATGGTCTACGAGGTTTATCGTGAGTTCAACCAGGAGCAGTACTACGCTGATGTTCGCATCTACAATCAGCAGGATGACTAAGACACTGAGCTGCATCGTTTTCACGGTATCGGCGTGACAATTGAGATGGCAGTCCATGATGCAGCCTACTCTGCTGTTGCACGTCTTCGAGGACAGTTCAGCGCTGACTTGGATGTCTCTGAGTATCGGTACATTCCGTATGCCCCTGCTGGAGATGCTACTGGATACTACACAGCTGTATGTGCCCCGTACGAGCCTCGTCGCTACGATCAGCGAGTTCTGATTCAGTGTACTCAGGCTCTGGATCGCACCGTTCGCGCTCTTGTTGTTGAGTTGTTTGCCACTCGAGCACAACTCTACGAGGCTATGACGCAGTTGCTACCAGCTGTTCGTGCAGGGATACATCCGGAGCACATTCTTTACCCGAGCAGGACCGAGATGCCATTAGGGATCGATTGGCCTGTTGTGAGAGGCCACACGCCTGCACGTGGACCTCTTCTTTCAGCTAGAGACCGGGTTCTGCATCAGAGTGCACATGGAGCACAGGATTCTTCTGCGATGAACATCCGTCGTCCGCACTTGCAGCTACCCCATTTCAGTGGTTTTCTCCGACGTTGATGTAGCCTTTGCTATGTCTCGTTGTGTACTTCCTTACCGCGTGCCTGCGCGCCGCCTAGTATGTCTAGCTTTAAAATTTGTGCCGTTATGCTGCCCGTTTGTAACCGACTCTGTATGAACCTGTATGACTTAATGACTGCTACTGAGCATCTGTTGTACTACTTAAATTCCATCATGTTTGTTACTAAACCTTCGTCGTGGCTTCTGCTAAACTACCCCTGTTGATTTAGCAGGATGGGTGACAACAATCCACCTCCGCCGCCACCGCTTGACTATATGGCAGCAATGATGCAACAGTTTGAACTCAACCGTCAGTTCATGACGGGGATTGTGCAATAATTCCCTCGTCCCAATGCCGACCAGCCGCCACCTTCCATCACCTTACCAGAATTTATGCGACTCAACCCGTCGTTCTTTCGCAACACAGTCAACCCGCTGGATGCCGATGACTGGCTGCGTGACATCTCCTATGAGATGGAGTCTGCTGATGTCGCCCCGGCCAATTATGTCACCTTTGCGACATACCTTCTGAAGGGTCCCGCATCACAATGGTGGGCCACTCACCGACAGACCCTACCACCTGGTACCGTCATCACTTGGGCAGAATTCAAGATTGCTTTCCGTGCCCGCTACATTCTTCAAGCTGTCATAGCCCGGAAGAAGGCCGAGTTCCGTAGTCTCGTTCAAGGAAACAAGACTGTGGAAGTTTATCAGCGCAAGTTTCTTGACTTGTCTCGCTACGCTGAAGAAGACATCCCCACTGATGCCCGAAGGCAAGAGAAGTTTCATGAAGGGCTGCATCATGATATTCAGTTAGCTCTGCTTGTTCAAGACTATCCTGATTTTGCCACCTTGGTGAATAAGGCTATCATGGTTGAAACTGGTCTGAAGAAGCACAAGGAAGCAACCAGACGCACCCGTGAGGCGGGCTCATCTTCGGGCTCGTCTTCCCAGAAGCGCCGCATCTGGATACCTCAGAGCATGTACCGTCCAGCAGCTCCTGTGAACAGGCCTTCTTATGCTGCACCTCGTCTGCCTCCTCCACCACCGAGGCAGCCTCTTCGAGCTCCGCCACCTCGAGCTCCTGCACCACGTCCTGACAGTGGACTCTGCTTCAAGTGTGGCCAGCCAGGTCACTGTGCCAGAGACTGTTCTCATGGTCAGAATCAGCTAGCTCTTCCTCCTGCTGGCCGTGGTAATGGCCGTGGGAATTCTCAGCCTCGCTACAACAATGCCAGACCTTCTTATGGTCGTGGGCAGGCCTTCCATGTCAACATGAATGAAGACCCCGAACAACCAGCAACTGTGATGGGTACACTTCTTGTTAATTCAGTACCTACAACTGTTTTATTTGATTCAGGAGCATCGCATTCATTCATGTCAGAACACTTTGCACTCTTGCATGACGTTAAGTGTGAAACACTACACCATCCGTTAGTTGTAAACACTCCCGTGGGTCGGTGCCAAGCCACCATATTCAGCCCCGAAGTCACTGTTGTGATTGAAGAGAGAAAGTTTTAGGCCTTCCCCATAATTCTGAATAATTCCAACATTGACCTTATACTGGGAATGGATTGGTTGAAGGCTCACTACGCCTCAATCAATTGTGCCACTAAAGTTGTACACCTCCTTCATCCATCAGATGAGTTAGTGAATTACCGAGCTCACATCACTCAGAACACCGAGGCTCAGATTTATGCCTTGAATGCGTTGAACACTTCTCCACTTGAGGGGATCGAGAACATTCCAGTCGTGTGCGACTTCCAGGATGTTTTTCCAGAAGAACTTCCAGGAATACCCCCTGCTAGAGCTGTCGAGTTCGTCATTGACTTGAAGCCTGGCACCACTCCTATCGCGAAGCGTCCTTACAAGATGCCTCCGCACCACCTTATTGAGCTTAAGGAAGAAATCGATAATCACTTAGGAAGGGCTTCATCCGTCCCAGTTCCTCTGCCTGGGGAGCACCGTCTCTCTTTGTCAAGAAGAAAGATGGTACGAATAGGTTCATTCAAGATTACCGTCCTATCAACCAGGCAACCATTCAGAATAAATATCCACTTCCACGGATCAATGACTTATATGATCAACTTGCTGGATCTTCGGTGTTCTCTAAACTTGACTTGAGGTTGGGTTATCACCAGATCCGTGTCCGCGAAGAGGATATTCCCAAGACTGCATTCGTTACTCGTTATGGCTCCTATGAATACACCGTCATGTCATTTGGCTTGACGAATGCTCCAGCTACGTTCTCCCGCCTGATGAACTATATATTCATGGATTACCTCAACAAGTTCGTCGTGGTATATCTGGATGATATTCTGGTATATTCGAAGAATAGGGAAGAACATGCCGAACATCTTCGCCTTGTTCTAGAGAGGCTTCGAGAACACAGGTTGTATGCCAAGTACTCCAAATGTGAATTCTGGCTTTCTGAAGTGACCTACCTTGGACATGTGATTTCCAAGGATGGTATTGCCGTTAACCCGGAGCGTGTTCAGGCTATTCTTGACTGGACTCCTCCGAAGAATGCCAAGCAAGTCCGAAGTTTTCTCGGCCTTACAAGTTATTGCCATCGATTTGTCGAGAACTTCTCCAAGATCGCCAAGCCCCTGACTAATCTGCTCCACAAAGGCGTTAAGTTTGAGTGGACTAACAAATGTCAGGAAAGTTTCTAGACCCTCAAGGACAAGCTTACTTCTGCTCCAGTGCTTGCTCCTCCTGATTCTCACAAGGACTTTGTCATATACTGCGACGCCTCTCGTCAGGGATTAGGCTGTGTCCTAATGCAAGAACGAAGAGTAATTGCGTATGCTTCACGTCAATTGCGTCCACATGAAGAAAATTATCCAGTGCATGATCTTGAACTTGCTGCAGTGATCTATGCATTAAAGTTATGGCGACATTACCTTCTGGGTAATCGGTGTGAGATTTATACTGATCATCAAAGTCTGAAATACTTGTTCACTCAACCGGATCTTAATCTCCGTCAGCAACGATGGTTAGAAACAATTACGGACTATGACTGTGGTATTTCATATACCTCGGGCAAGGCTAACGTGATGGCTGATGCCCTGAGCCGCAAGTCATATTGCAACAACCTCATGGTTAGGCGAGCTCAACCTCGTCTTTATGCAGAATTGAGTCAGCTAAATCTGCGAATTGTTCCGCAGGGTTCTCTTAATAACCTTGTGGTACAGCCAGACCTTCAGAAGGCTGTTAAGCAAGCGCAAGCCAAAGATGCTGAAATTGACTTGATGAATAAAGATCTTCACCTTGATAAGTACCGGGATTTCTCAGTTGCTGAAGATGGAACATTATATTTCAGAGACCGCATTGTAGTACCTCGATTCGAGCTTATGACTGACAAGGTCATGCAGGAGGCTCATGATACACCGCTGTCTATCCATCCGGGTAGCACCAAGATGTATCGCGATCTTCGACAGAGGTACTGGTGGTCAAAAATAAAGCAGGACATTGCTCGATATGTTGCTGAATGTGACGTATGTCGTCGCGTGAAAGCAGAACATCAGAAGCCTGCTGGAATTCTTCAACCACTCCCTATTCCTTTGTGGAAGTGGGATAAAGTGCAAATGGATTTCATTACTGGTCTACCCAAGTCTCAGAAAGGTCACGATGCTATTCTTGTCGTAATCGACCAGCTTTCCAAGGTTGCTCATTTCCTACCTGCTAAGGAGACTATCACTGCTAGCCAGACAGGAGAGCTGTATATCTCCAGAATTGTTTCACTCCACGGTATTCCGAAGGAGATCAGTTCGGACCGTGGCGGTCTTTTCACGTCCAAGTTCTGGGAAAGTTTCCAAGAATCTATGGGGACTCACATTACATGGAGTTCAGCTTATCATCCTCAGTCCCAAGGCCAAGTGCTTGAAGATATGATTCGCGCTTGTGTTATATCATTCGGTAAGAAGTGGGAAGAATCTCTCCCGTATGCCGAATTCTCTTATAACAACAGCTATCAAGCCAGCTTGAAGATGGCTCCATTCGAAGTGTTATACGGACGTAAGTGTCGAACCCCTCTGAATTGGTCAGAAACTGGGGAACGACCACTCGTTGGACCGGACATTATTCAACATGCCGAAGAACAAGTCAGAATTGTTTGAGAAAATCTCAAGGCGGCTCAGGACCGCCAGAAGAGCAACTATGATCGCAAGCGATGGGGTCTGACTTATCAACCAGGTGATCAAGCTTATCTTCGTGTCACTCCGATGAAGGGCACCCGTCGATTCGGAATCAAGGGCAAGCTAGCTCCTCGCTATATTGGTCCTTTCCGCATCGTGGCTAGACGTGGACAGGTGGCATATAAATTGGAGTTGCCGCCACAATTCTCTCATATTCATGATGTTTTCCACATGTCGCAACTTCGTAAATGCTTCAAGGAATCTCCGCACCGCGCAGTGGATCACGAGATGCTTGAGTTGCAAGATGACTTATCTTATAAGGAGCATCCGATTTGCATCCTCGATGAAGCTGAACGTCGAACTCGTCAGAAGACGACTAAGTTCCTGAAGGTGCAGTGGTCGAATCATACTGAAGATGAAGCCACTTGGGAACACGAGGATCATCTTCGGGAAGAATATCCCGACCTCTTTCCTTCTACCTCCTAAATTCTCGGGACGAGAATTTCTTTTAGAGGAGGAGAACTTGTAACACCCCTGTGTATTAGTCACTGTGATCAACTGCTAATAATGCCAAGTCATATCATTTGCAGTGCTTAGTCATAGTGGTTAACCAAAATAATACAAACTCTATTCTGGAAATCACCTCAAATTCAAAAGTGCAAAAATGAATTTTGCTCAAACACTATGGGAAAAATGTTCACTAAATAGCAAATATTCCAGAAGCACTCATAAAAACATAACCAATGGTATTTGGAGTAGTTAAGAGACCCCAACAACATGAAACAGCACCAAAACAGAATTATTTATTCTAAAATTCATTTCAAATTCAAATAAAATCCAACTTTGCCCAAACCAATTCCTGGTGAAAGGTAATATTGCATTGTAATATTGGGACCAACTCTCACAAATTACAAAAGTGCAGAAGTGTCCTAACTAATACAAAACAGAAAATAAATAAAGAAAATAGAAAACAGAAAAAGGGAAAAAGAAAAGGCCACTGTGCACAGGCCTGAGTGCACAGTGCCACGAGGCCCAGCCACTAGGCCCATTCCCTTCTCCCTCCTCCCCGTGTCGGTTGCGCCATGGCCGCGCGCGGGCGCGCCGCTCGCGCGGCGACACGCCGGCGTCCACCGATGAAACAGGGAGGCTGAGGGCATAAGGGCGAGCTCGTGCATCTCCCCTGGCCCTCCTCGCTCACTTCTCCCCTCTCCTCTCGCGCTCTCCTCCTTTTCCCCATCGGCGCCCGACGAGATCGCCACCGTGCGTCACCCGTCCTCACGGCTACCGAGCTCCTCCGGCCACGCCGAGCTGTCCATACACGCCGTCTCCATCGACCACGTCTCTTCGCCGAGCCACGCGACGCCGGACGCCTCCAGGGACTGCCCCGACCTCTTCTTCTTCCCCGGATCCCCGTCACGCCGCCGCCTCGATCCGGTCTGCCTCTGCGCTACTAAGCAGTCAAGGGCCACCGTGCGCCGCTCTGTAAGCCTCGCCCCCCTCCCTAATGCCTAGATGCTCGCTGTCGTGCCGTAGCTAGCTTCCCCATGTCGTTGCCGCCGCGGCCGTGTTCTGACCACCACCGCATCCGCCATCGCCGCGCTCCCGAGCTCCTGCAGCTCGAACCAGCGACGCCAACGCATTCCTGGTGAGCTCCTGCTTCGCCGTAGCTAGTTCGCGCGCTCGGAAACGGCCCAAGGCCACGGGTTAGCTCGGGCCCGATCGAAAGAACTCAACTGCGCCGTAAACGGTGGCCTGTGGTCAATTTCCGGCGAAGGCCGAGCCGCGCTGCCACGTTTTGCGTCACCGGTGACGTGCCGCCGGCCACGCTGACCTGGCAGGGTGTGGGACCCACCTTTGTGAGGCTGCCAGTGGGTCCCGTGTGAAGTTTGACCCCGTTGACTCTGGTCAACGTGGTTACTGTTCACCCACAGTGTATGCCATGTGGGCCCCCTACGCTTAATTAAGATAATTAGCAAATTAGTTAATCCTGTTAACCAATTGAGACACTGACAGACTCGGCCCACCTCCCTAATTAACCCTGTTAAATAGTTAATCAACTGTTAGCCATAACAGAGGCTGACATGTGGGTCCCACTGGACCCACATGTCATGTTTGACCCTGGTCAGCCGCAGTTGACCTGCTGACGTCACCGCTGTGTCATGCTGACATCATATATCATTTTCTGTAAATAAAAATAATTCCAGAAATCAATTAAAACTTTGAAATTTAATAACTTTTAAACCGTAGCTCAGATCGAAAAAGTTAAAACATGAAACTTGCTCAGAATGACGAGACGAGTCTAATCGTGCCGTCTGTTTCCTTGTCAGAACCTCCTACGTAGGATAACTCGTAACTCCGAGCCCGATTCCGGTAGATGAATAGTGGCTAATCACCGGTAAATAAATCCCACCGTAACCCTAAAATAACTAAAATGACGTAGGCATGCTTCAGGCAACCCTGCACTGCATCATAGTCGTAGCATGCCCTGTATTGCATCGTTGCTGTGTATTTACTTGTTCCTTCCCCCTCTTCTCTCTCGATAGACCCCGATGTCGACGTAGCTCCCGAGGTCGACGCTGCTCAGGAGCCTGACGACGCAGTTGACGACCTTGCCCTTGCCGTCGAGCAGACAGGCAAGCACCCCCATTTTGAGCATTCCGATATCGCCCACTCTCTTCTCTCTTTTGCTTGCATTAGAAGTTACTGCTGCTACTGTTTTCCTATATCTGCTGCATAGCCTGTTTACTTGTAACCTGCTGTTGATACTTTCCTGCTATCCTAAACTGTTTAGTATAGGATGGGTAGAGCCTTATCAGAGACCCACTTGTCCCGACTGCCCCGCTGGACTCTCAGAAGACCCGAGCAACGGGATCGAAGATCAGACCTTGGCACCGCACGTCACTTCCCCCTTAAAGTGCTCGACACTACTGGGTTACTATCGAGTGCCGAGGGTGATACCTCATCAGCACTTCTGATGATAACCTTGTAGGTTAGTTATCCGGTCGTGGTAAGCGAGGGTGAATCCTCCTACACCACCCCCGACACCGACGCCGTCGTGCAACACCTCAAGTGTGGACCTCGAGGGTGATTCCTCCTTCGTTCACCTTGACGATAACATCAAGTGGGATTCCGTCGAGGGTGATTCCTCAGGGTTCCCCCTTGGTGTCAGACACACGGAGACTTTGGTTACTGTGACTGAACATTGAACCATGATACTAAAGACGGGTCAGCCCTGAGGGGTACCCGCGCGAGCATGAATGCGGAGTGATGTGGAGTCGGGTTGACCTGAGAGGTGCCCGCGAGATAACTATGAGGCGTGGCCGGGCATTCTTGGCCCTTGCCGCAAGTCCTCGAGACGGGGCGACGGGGTCACATCGATCGTGAGTCTCTGCTCGTTACCGCGTGCTCCTAATCCACTAACGGTTTGGATATTTGATCCGAGGGGCCTCTGGCCTGATAGCACTAACCATCACGTGGGCATAGTATGGGTGTTCTGCGTCGTATACTTCAGCCGAAGCTTAATAGACGTCAGCAACTGAGCGGCACCCGCTGGGTTGGACTGGGAACGCAACCGCACTTGTATAAGGGGTTGCTAGGTCTGCTCACCGGCGGTGTACGCAACGTGCAGGAGCGTCCAGGGCGATGGCCCAAGACCCCTGGGGGCATAGGTTAGTCCAGCGTGCTGACCTCTCTGTTAAGTATTTGGTTGGGTTGCGGCGTGTTGCTTAGCCGAGGCCGGGCATGACCCAGAAAAGTGTGTCCGGCCGGAGTTAAGCGAGCGTGGTGGGTAAGTTGGTGCACCCCTGCAGGGAAGAACTAATCTATCGATAGCCTGTCCTACGGTAACGGACACTCGGAGTTGTATCCCGATCGGTACAACTAGAACTGGTGACTTGAGATGAACTGGATAGTATGGCTCTGGGATTGCTTTCTCGCAGGGAGTCGAGGAAGAATCTCTGGGCGAGGTTGATGACACTACTATACTTTATTTTATGTTTCTGCACTCTTCTAATGCTGCAAGACTGATGAAGATGTTGAAGATGCTAGTCTTCGATAGGACTAGGCTTTCCCCCTCTATTCTGGCATTTCTGCAGCCCAGTCCACATATACAGCCCTCCTTTGAAAATGTTGCATATGTAGTGTAGATCCTTGCTTGCTGAGTACTTCGGATGAGTACTCATGTTAGCTTTACTTTCTTTTCTCCCCATATCCATATGTCGTCGCCAGATGACGGAGCCCCTGAGGTAGCTGCTCCCGCCGACGACTACGGCTACTACTACTACTACCCTCCCGGCGAGTACTACTACGAGGAGCCGACCGACGACCCGGAGTAGGATTCGGAGGGTCCTAGGCAGGAGGCCTACGCCTTTCGATCGTAGTATTTTATTTTGCCCCGCCTTCCTAAAGGCTTATCTTCATTTCTATAATATATCTGTACCCAGATATCTGATGCTTCCGCTGACATTTGTATGCCATCGAGCTATATATTCGAGCCCTCGAGGCCCTGGCTTGTAATATTAAGCTTGTATGACTTTATTTATGTTTTAGAGTTGTGTTGTGATATCTTCAAGTGAGTCCTTAGGCTTAATCGTGTGCATTTGCGTGTATGGTTAGTGCACGATTAAGCCGGGGTCATCACAAGAGAGAGAGAGATTAAACACATAGCTACTGGTACAAACCCGCAGCCCCGAGGGTGGACTACTCCCTCCTCATCATGGAGACCATAGGGATGCTGAAGATGACCTCCGGTGATGATCTCCCCCTCCGGCAGGGTGCCGGAATGGGCTCCCGATTGGTTTTTCATGGCTACAGAGGCTTGCGGCGGCGAAACTTCTGATCTAGGGTTATTTCTGATGGTTTATCTATTTATAGGATTTTTCAGCGTTGGAATCACGCGAAGATGGGCCTCGAGGTGAGCACAACCCACCACGCCTCGGATTGGGCTCCAGGCGTGCCCTGGTGGGTTGTGCCCTCCTCGTGGCTCTTCCGGCCCTCCCATGAAGCTTCGGGGGTCTATTTTGTTCCCAAAAAAACGTCAAAAAGTTTCATCTCATTTGGAGAACTTTCATTTCTGCACAAAAAAAACACCACGATAGTTCTGTTTAAAACAGCGTCAGTCCGGGTTAGTTCCATGCAAATCATACCAAAACCATATAAAATTGTTGTAAACATGGCATGAATACTTTATAAATTATAGATACGTTGGAGACGTATCACCATCCCCAAGCTTAATTCCTACTCGTCCTCGAGTAGGTAAATGATAAAAGAAATAATTTATGAAGTGTGAATGCTAGCAAAGAGCACAAGTTTGATCAATGATAATTTCAATCACTTTTCCTAGCATCATAACAGCAATTCTTTCTCATAAAACTTCTCATGTTAAAGTAGCAACCAATTCACATGTTAAGGTTCAAATAATGAATTCTCTTGAAACTCAACAACCTATATTCTTAGTCACCAAACAATTGCAATTCAACTTATTCAACAAGATCTAAGTAAGAGCTCCACATACTCAATCATCATATAGTCTTCTATGATTTCTAGTACTCAAAGCATATTTTTAGAACAAATGGCATCCATCGAACACAGAAAGAAATAGGGGCTTAATGTTTAGCCTCCCAACTCATTTATCATAGAGATAATTGTCAACAATAATAAATCATGATCAAATATATTTGACTGACCATATGTGCCTAGATCTTTCCCCACCACATGATGCTTGCCAACTAGAGAGTAATTGAGGTTGAAATTAGAATGCATACTATTGACTCTTGCATAAAAGTAAATACTGAAAAGTAAAAGATAGGCCCTTCACAGAGGGAAGCAGAGGTTGTCATGCGCTTTTTATTTTTGGATGCCCAAACTCTTAATGCAAAGGAACGTCATGTTATATTGCCCCTTATGATAGCAACCTTTATTATGCAGTCCGTCGCTTTTATTACTTTGCCATCACAAGTTCGTACAACGCTCAATTTTCCCTTACAATAAAAGATCAAACATATTTAGGAGCAATTTTTATTGCTTTATGCACCGATGACAACTTACTTGAAGGATCTTATTCAATCCATAGGTAGGTATGGTGGACACTCATGGCAAGAAACTGGGTTTAAGGGTTTTTGGATGCACAAGTAGTATCTCTACTTAGTACGAATTTTTGGCTAGCAAAAGATCCTAGGCAAACACCACATGTTGGAGGATCCATGACAATATAACTTCTATGCAAATATACACAACCATAACTCATTACGTTGTCTTCCTTGTCCAACTTCAACTAATTTGCTCAAGTTTGAAAACAATTAATGGGTATTCAAAATCATAGAAGATGTCCAAGATAATATATTTGTATGTGAAAGTTCTCTTCCTTATATTAATCATTCATGAATTGCTTGTATGACCAATATTGTGATTGTCAAGCTTCAAAAGATTTCATTCTCTAAACCCAATGTGAAGATACTACTAGGCATGATATGAACATATAATTTCAACTTCATGATATTCAATTCATTCAACAATTTACTCATAAGATAGAAGTGAAGCACAAGAGTAAATGACAAACTACTCCAAAAAGATATAAGTGAAGATCAAGCGAGTAGTTATGTAAATGGGTAGCTATTTGAGGAATCTCTTTTATTTAATTTTTTTTTCAGATCTAAGTATATTATTAAAACAGCAAGCAAAACAAAATAAAATGACATTCCAAGGATAGCACACATCATGTGAAGAAGCAAAAACTTAGGCTCAACCGAGACTAACCGATAATTGTTGATGAAGAAAGTTGGGATGCCTACCTGGGCATCCCCAAGCCTAGATGCTTGAGACTTCTTGGAATATTAACTTGGCATGCCTTGGGCATCCCCAATCTTGAGCTTTTGTGTCTTCTTCATTCTTCTCATAACACGGTTTCCCTAATTCTTAAAAACTTCATCCACACAAAACTCAACAAGAACTCGTGAGATAAGTTAGTATAAATCAATGCATAACCTTATAATTCTCTACTGTAGCAAATCACTAAAATTTTAACATTGCATACTAAATGCCTCTGCATATTTAATAATCCTATCCTCAAATAGAATCTTTAAGCAAGCAAACATATGCAAACAATGCAAACATAACAGCAATCTGTCTAAACAGGACAGTCTGTAAAGAGTGCAATTACACTCGTACTTACGTAACTCCAAAATTTCTGAAAAATTACCATACTGTAGAAAATTTAACGTAGCTTATTGTGAAAAAACTTTCAACATTTTATCACATTCTTACTTTTCGGGAGAATTCACGCACTAGCGTGCAACTTTCTGTTTTCAAACAGCAACATATAGACTTGCAAAATAAGCATGGTAAAGGCTATACTTGAAATTTTTATTGAAAGAAAAGATGAAAAACATTATATAAATAACAGCAATAAAATCCTAATAAAATAAAATGACGCTCCAAGCAAAACACAAATCATGTGACGAATGAAAATGTAGCTCCCAGTGAGGTTACCGATAATGTTGGAGACGAAAGAGGGGATGCCTTCCGGGGCATCCCCAAGCTTAGTTGTTTGGATCTTCCTTTAATATTACCTTGGGGTGCCTTGGGCATTCTCCTCATATCGATATCTCACCCAAAACATGAAAACTTCAATCACACAAAACTTAACGGAACTTCGTGAGATGGGTTAGTATGATAAAGACAAATCATTCACTTTGGTACTGTCAAGATAAGATTCATATTTTTTCTCACACAATGCCTACTGTACCCTATAATTTCTACAATTTATATTAAGCAATATAAGCCATAGAAACCATAAAACAAGCAAACTATGTATTGCAAACAGAATCTGTCAAAAACAGAACAGTACGTAAAGATCTGAATTAAGGTCATACTTTTGTAACTCCAAAAATTCTGAAAAATTAGGAAAACGTAGAAAATTTTTATACCCATCAACTGTAACAAATTCAGAATTTTTACACGTTCCAGTAAGAGGTAGGAATTTCTGTACTGGATGCAAAAGTTTCTGTTTTCGCACAGAATCAAGTCAACTATCATCCACACTATCTCAAAGGCTTTACTTGGTACTTTATTGAAACAAAACCTATAAAACATGATTACTACAGTAGCCTAATCATGTGAACACACAAAAACAGTAGGGGTAAATGTTGGGTTGTCTTCCAACAAGCGCTTTTCTTTAATGCCTTTTTAGCTAGGCATGATGATTTCAAGGATACTCACATAAAAGATAAGAATTGAAACATAAAGAGAACATCATGAAGCATATGACTAGCACATTTAAGTCTAACCCACTGTGACGACCCCGGCTTAATCGTGCACTAATCATACACGCAAATGCGCACGATCAAGCCTAAGGACTCACTTGAAGATATCACAACACAACTCTAAAACATAAAATAAAGTCATACAAGCTTAATATTACAAGCCAGGGCCTCGAGGGCTCGAATACATAGCTCGATGGCATACAAGCGTCAGCGGAAGCATTAGATATCTGGGTACAGATATATTACATAGAGAGAATTAGGCCTTCACAGAGGCGGGGTAAAATAAAATACTACGATCGAAAGGCGTAGGCCTCCTGCCCTGGACCCTTCGATCCTACTCCTGGTCGTCGAACGGCTCCTCGTAGTAGTAGTACTCGCCAGGCGGGTAGTAGTACTGGTCGTCGGCTGGGGCTTCTGGCTCAGGGGCTCCGTCGTCTGGTGGCATCAAATGGAATATGGGGGAAAAAAAGAAAATAAAGCAAACGTGAGTACTCATCCGAAGTACTCAGCAAGCAAGGATCTACACTACATATGCATCATTGTCAAAGGAATGGCTGTATATGTGGACTGGGCTGCAGAAATGCCAGAATAGAGGGGGAAAGCCTAGTCCTATCGAAGACTAGCATCTTCAACAATCTTCAGCAGTCTTTCAGCATGAGGAGAGAGCAGATTACATAAGTAAAGTAGTAGGTAACACCCTGTTTTAGTTGTCACTGTGATCAACTGCTAATCATGCCAAGGCCATATCATTTGCAGTGCTTAGTCATAGTGTTAACCAAAATAATTCAAACTCTCTTTTGGAAATCACCTCAAATTCATTCAAAGTTGCAAAATGAATTTTTGCTCAAACCCTATGGGAAAATGTTCACTAATAGCAAATATTCCAAAAGCCCTCATAAAAATATAACTAACCTCAATGGTATTTCGAGTAGTTAAGACACCCCAACAACATGAAACAGCACCAAAACAGGAATTATTTATGCTACATAAATTCATTTCAAATTCATAATAAAATCCAACTTTGCCCAACCAATTCCTGGTGACAAAGTAATCTTGCATGTAATATGGGACCTCTACTCGCACAAATTACAAAAGTGCAGAGTGTCTACTATACAAAACAGAAAATAAAAAAGAAATAGAAAACAAAAAAGGGAAAAAGAAAAAGGCCACTGTGCACAGGCTGAGTGCACAGTGCCACGAGGCCCAGCCAGTAGGAAGGCCCATTCCCTCTCCCTCCTCCCTGTGTCGCTGGCCATGGCCGCGCTGCGCGCGCCGCTCGGGCGCGACAGGCGCCAGCGTCCACACTAGCGAAACAGGGAGGCCGAGGGATAAGGGCGAGTCCGTGCATCTCCCCTGGCCCTCCTCTCTCACTTCTCTCTTTCTCGATCTTCCCCTCTTCCTCTCGCGCTCTCCTCCTTTTTTTCCGCATCGGCGCCCGAACGAGATTGCCCGCCGTGCTCACCCGTCCTCACGCTACGAGCTCCTCCAGCCATCACGCCGACTGTCCATACGCGCCGCTCCATTCGACCATGTCTCTTTCTCTTCGCCGAGCCACGCACAGCCGGACGCCTCCAGGACTTGCCCCGACGCCTTCCGACCTCTTCTCTTCCCGGATCCCCGTCACGCGACGTCGTCCACGCCGCCCGCCTCGATCCGGCTGGTTCCTCTGGCTCTAAGCAGTCACGGGCCATGTAACAACACCCTGGTTTTGTCCATTTTCTTTTTCTTTTGATTGGTGTCCGGTTTTGCTTTTTCTGTGGGTGATCGTTCTTCTTTCAAAACCCGGAGGGATCACCCTGCATTTTTCCTCCTGAGTGGCTTGCCAACCTCTAAACCATTCCAAGACCTTGGTCATTTTCCATCTTGGACTGGCACTCCCAATATTCTTTTCTTGGGATATTCCTTTTTCTATTAAAGGATAACCCTGTTTGCTCTGGTTGTGAGCAACCATATTTCTATCATTCCCAAGAATTCCCAACTAATCCCAAAAATTGTTTGGGTCCATCTCCCACACATATGTCCACCCCTTCCTTGTCATGCCAAAAATATTTCATACACAAATAATCCTTTCTGATTCTGCTCAGTTGTCAGATTGAGAAGTGCAGTACCCCTTTATATTTGGCTTGTCTTGCTCTCAAAACTTTTTGTGAACTCTTTCCTAATCCATATCATTGCCACATGACACAATTCAACTTTATTATTTGGATCTTAAATCTCCTCTCTTGGCTAATTTTCCAAGTTTCGGGGCAACTGGAATCCTTGTGAAGGCACGTGCTAGCTAGGAGTATCCACAGAGTTGAAATTTTTCCGCACTCTTCATATCCCAATTATGACTCTCCACCAAGTTTCACCCTATACATCACATCTATGTGACCAAGCATTAAATCTTGTTTCTTGTCTAATTTTTATAACATGTGAAGCAACTATATTTTATATTTCTCCATAATTGCTGAAAATTTACCAGTACATTCTCCTACCCATATAACCCATCTCACAAAAATTTGGGCTCATTCTCATCTTCCGCAATAAATTCCTAGAATGTTCCCAGTTTCTGGACAGTAAGATGTTTGTAAAACAATACCATTTTGCATGTCCATTTGGTATGAAATTTTTACAAACAGCATATTCATATGTCCAAATACCCCTCTGCCTTGCCAAATTTCAGCTCAAGTGGCGTTTCTTCATTCGATGCACGCATCATTGAATCTTGATTCTGGACAATGGGCTGTTGCAAAAGCAACTATGATGTATATTGATCCAATCCTTCCAAACAACCCCCAGGATTATATCCTAGTCCTTCCTCATATAAACATCCTATACAACTTATTTTGCTCCTAGCTCATCTCTGTTGATAACTGTATCATGAATTTAAGTCGATACAGCAAGTTCCAGTGGGGGGAAGTCCTCACATCTATCCTTGTTCTCATTTGATGATCTATCACTTCGGTGATGTCCTTGGGAGGCAATGGCTACACCCCAGACAAGGCTCGCCAGCCTCTCGTGTCTCCTCCAAGCATGTGCACGCGGTACCACTCGTTTGGACGCATAGGCACGCGCTCTGTAGCTTTTGCCGCGTCCAGAGCGCTGCCCAGCTCCTGCCCCCTTCGGCCTAGTCGTTTCCTCCTCCTCCTCCCTCCTCTCCCCCCTCCCCCGCCACCTTGCCAATCCAGGGGGCGGCTTCTTTTCCGTCGTCGCCCTACGCTCCTGGACCCGCTCCCCCCTCTCACGTCCTCCTCTTAGCGGTGGCGACATGCCGCGCCCGTGACTGGTCGCAGTGTCGCTGCGTGTTGTCCGATCACCACGAGCCTCCTCCCGATCCTCCTGAGCTCGCCCTGCGTCTCTCCGCCCGCTCTGTGAACCCTCCTGGATCCTCACCCCTCCTCCAGGTGCGTTCCCGAGCTCCGGCGCCGCGGGCGCACGCGTCGCCACGGCCGAGCTCTCGCCACCCCGGTTCGCTCGCACCCTACCTCTTGCCTCCCCCCCCTCTCGTCGCACCTCATGCCTCACCCCACTCCCCCACAACCTCCCCGTCCACTTCCTCGGAGCTTCCAGCTCCTCTCCTTGCCTCGATTTCATCACCGTCATGACCGCCCCGCTCGGCCTCCGGCAAAATTCCGGCGAGCCGGAGCTCTCCCCTCCCTCATTCCACCACCAACAAAGCCTCTGTGGCCTAGAGACCCTCCCTGTCCCTTCGTCCGGTCGCCGGTACGCTTGTGGCCCGTGCCCAACACGTCGATGGCCTCCCCGCCGCGGGCATCCGGCCACACTACCCACGACCGCACCTTCCCCGGCGTCCGTGTTTGTAGCTGGATGGGTGTGCGAGTGCTCCTACTCGTGCCGCGCGGTGTCTCTCGCCCTGGCCGTAGACACAGTCGGTACCGCCAGGCCGATTCGCTGGCCGACCTCCCGCCCTCCTCTGTTCTTCGACGCGGGGAGAAGAATGACGAAAATGGGGAGTAGAGAGGAAAGCGCGGACCCCACCTGTAAGTGACCCAGGAGCCCGGCCGCCGCCATGTCTGCTGACTGGAATAAAGTGGCACGTATTCGACAAGTACGTCTTCGCTCTCGAAGCTGCACCCTCTCCTTCTTCGGTCCAGATTACTCTTTCTCCCTCTGGGAAAACGTATCTGCGACAAGTGTGTGGACCTCGCCGATTCTGTCAGGGACCCTGTTGAAATATTCTATTGCAGATAGGTCCCTGACAGAAAAACCTTCATAACTTTTTGCTCGGCAACCCCCGATCAAGGTTAATCCAAAGCCCACGTCTTCGTCCTCGTCGAGCCCGTCGTGTTGGTATCATTTTCACTATGTGTGTCCTACTGTTGAAAATGATTCCTTTTGCCCTGTGCCCGTAAACAGCCCCCTCCAGAGAGTACTGTTTCCGGCAATCATTTCCGCGGACTCTCCGCACTACCCTTCCCGATGTCCCTTCATCTCCAGGCAAGCCACAACTCTCATCTCATCATCATCGCTTCAATGTCATAGTTTAACTATTTACTTTAACAATAAGTATGAGTATCTGTGAAATGAATTGGATTATGCAATGATCGAGTTTAAGTCTCGGATAGGTGACTGCCATGTTGAGGTAACCAGATTATTAGTGACTAGTAGTTTACCCACTTGTTGAACTACAATGTTGAGATCACCGTCTATGATTATTTTGGGAGTTCATTCCGGCAGTTCGTAGAGATGAATTGGTAGCAGTGGCTTTAGCATAACTGGTTATCGGGAGTCAGGCTATGAGACAGAAATATTATTCGGGGATTAGATATCTCATGGTTGACCTTGAGTCACCTGCGCGTGACTTATTCGTGCAACCACATTTTGCCGGTAAGGGACGGCCTGACTTGTCTGATCGCGTGCTCTTTTATCGGTACCAACCAAAGAGAGAAGGTTATGGTGTTCCCTCTACCTCCTGGCCCGGTAGGCGGCGATAACCTTGTGAGCCCATTGAGTTGTTTGGGATCCGCCGTCCCCTTTTGGGAACAGTTTTGTTAGCCACGACGGTGGCAAGTGTCACGAGGTGACACAGGGTCCACCCAGTGCAGGACTACGCGGACGTCCGGGGAGAAGAATGCCGATGGTACGATGGGAGAGTCACGGTCAGGCAGTTTCGTTGTAGCAATGCTGGTCCACACCGAATGGGATCACGGGTCATTGCTCCATAGTGTGGGTAAAGTGCGCAAAACCTCTGCAGAGTGTTAAATCTATTCGAATAGCCGTGTCCACGGTATTGGACAGTCCGACCAGACCTCACTAGGTGGTCAACCATAGTAGTAGTGATAATGATGGAAGAACTTTGTCATAAGATTAGAAGCACTCAGTGGGATCTGAGTATTTGAGGGTTTGTGAGACAACCCGGATGAGAGTAAGTTTGTTCAGACCTGTCATGCAGATGGAATCAGGTATAGATATGTTAGCCATGGATGGCTGTAAGTTGAGTGGTGGTCGGTATGACCACATGTTTGGGGGTTGGGACCTTGGCACAGGTTCGGATTGGATCCTGAGATTACTCGGAGTATGATTACTACTTTACTCTGTTACACATTCGTAGTTTATCTTGCTAGATAACCATGCTTTAATAATCTTGACTGCTATGATGTTGTCTGCCTTAATGCTGATGTTTTGCTGTGGCTTGCGAGTACATTCAAAGTACTCACCTACGTGTCATGCCAGTTTGGCAGGTCAGCCATGATTGTTTGCTTGTCGAAGATTCTGAGTTGCGATCTAGGACACGCGTTCTAGCCAAGTCCCTGCGGATGGAGTCCATCACCGTTCGTCGCTGTTCCGCTGTCAGAGAGAGACTCCCGCTGTTAGCATAGGTAGCTACCCCGGGCAGGCGTTGTGCCCGCCGTGCCGATGTAATTCATTTGCCCTTTGTAACCATATCTATTGTAATAAAGAGCTGATTTGTTCTATGCCAACAGTGCCGTATTCCAGAGGACTTGTCCCTGGTCTGGAATACGGGGCGTTCCCGTCTTCTCTGAGCCGTGTGCCACAGGCCACCGTGGCGCCGCTCCGTAAGCCTCGCCCCCTCCCTATGCCTAGATGCTCGCTGTCGTGCCGTAGCTAGCTTTCCCCATGTGTTTGCCGCCGCGGCTGTGTTCTGACCACCCCGCCGCAAACGCATCCGCCATCGCCGCGCTCCCCCTCAGTTCCTGCAGCTCGAACAAGCAGACGACAGCGCTCGGGTTTCCTGTGAGTCTCCTGCTTCGCCGTAGCTTAGTTCGCGCGCTCTGAAACGGCCCGAGTGCACGGGTTAGCTCGGGTCGCAGACATCAGACCGCCGCCATGTGCTCGTCGCCGTTGGCCTTGCCGTCCTCCACCTCCCGCGTTCCGACGCCACAGATCGATGCGCTCTGACTTCCCGTATCGAAAGAACTCAACCGCGTCGTAAACGGTGGCCTGTTGCCGATTTCCTTCCGGCGAAGGCCGAGCCGCGCCGCCGTGTTTTTTGCATCACCAGGTGACATGTCGCCGGCCACGCTGACCTTGGCAGGGCTGGGACCCCCGTTTGTGAGGCTGCCGTGGGTCCCGTGTGAAAGTTTGAGCCCCGTTGACTCTGGTCAACGTGGTTACTGTTCACCCACAGTGTATGCCATGTGGGCCACCGTCGCGCTAATTAAGATTAGGCAAATTAGTTAATCCTGTTAACCAACGAGACCTGACAGACTGGGCCCACCTCCCTAATTAACCTGTTAAATAATAATCAACTGTTCCAACCAGAGCTGACCATGTGGTCCCACTGCCCCACTGTCTAGTGTTGACCCTGGGTCAGCCGCAGTTGACCTCTGACGTCACCTCTGTGTCATGCTGACATCATATATCATTTTCTGTAAATAAAAATAATTCCAAAATCAATTAAACTTTGAAATTTAATAACTTTTAAACCGAGGCTGCTCAGATCGAAAAAGTTAAACATGAAAGTTGCTCAAAATGACGAGACGAGTTTGACCATGCCATATGTTTCCTTGTCAGAACCTCCTACGTAGAGAAGACTCGTAACTCCGAGCCCGATTCCGGTAGATGATGTGACTAATCACCGGTAAATAATCCCACCGTAACCCTAAAATAACTAAAATGACGTAGGCATGCTTCAGGCAACCCTGCCCTGCATCATAGTCGTAGCATGCCCTGTATTGCATCGTTGCTGTGTATTTACTTGTTCCTTCCCCCCTCTTCTCTCTCCCCGATAGACCCCGACGTCGACGTAGCTCCCGAGGTCGACGCTGCTCAGGAGCCTGACGATGCAGTTGATGACCTTGTCCCTTGCCGTCGAGCAGACAGGCAAGCACCCCCTTTGGGCATTCCGATATCGCCCACTTCTCTTCTCTCTTATGCTTGCATTAGAAGTTACACTGCTGCTACTGTTGTCCTATATTGCTGCATAGCCGTTTACTTGTAACCTGCTGTTGATACTTTCCTGCCATCCTAAACTGTTTGTATTAGGATGGGTAAGCCTTATCAGAGACCCACTTTGTCCCGACTGCCCCGCTGGACTCTCAGAAGACCCGAGCAACGGGATCGAAGATCAACCCTGGCAACCGCACGTCACTTCCCCTTAAGTGCTCGACACTACTGGGTTACTATCGAGTGCCGAGGGTGATACCGAATCCATCAAGCACTTCTGATGATAACCTTGTAGGTTATTATCCGGTCGTGGGGTAAGCGAGGGTGAAATCCTTCCTCAATACCCACCCCCGACACCGACGCCGTCGTGCAACACCTCAGTGTGGACCTCGAGGGTGATTCCCTCCTTCTTCACGTTGACATAACTCAAGTGGGATTCCGTCGAGGGTGATTCCTCAGGGTTCCCCCTTGGTGTCAACACACCGGAGACTTTGGTTACTGTGACTGAACATTGTAACCATGATACTAAAGACGGGTCGCCATGAGGGGTTCCCGCTCGCGCATGAATGTGGAGTGATGTGGAGTCGGTTTTGACCTGAGAGGTGCCCGCCGAGATAACTACGAGGCGTGTGCCGGGCATTCTTGGCCCTTGCCGCAAGTCCTCGAGACGGCGACGGGTAACATCGATCGTGAGTCTCTGCTCGTGACCCCCACCGGCCGCGCGCTCCTAATCCACTACGGTTTGGATATTTTATCCGAGGGGCCTCTGGGTGATAGCACTACAACCATCACGTGGGCATATTATGGGCGTTCTTCGTCGTATACTTCAGCACGCAAGCTTACTAGTGTCACAACTGAGCGGCCACAATGCTGGGTTGGGGACTGGGAACGCACCCGCACTTGTATAGGTTTCTAGGTCTGCTCACGGCGGTGTACGCAACGTGCAGGAGCGTCCGGGGGGCGATGGCCCAAGACCCCTGGGGCATAGGTTAGTCCTGCGTGCTGACTCTGCTACTGTAATTTAGTGTTTGGTTGGGTTTGCTGGCATTTTTGCTTAAACGCGAGGATCCGGGTCAGGACCCGAAAAGTTGGTCCGGCCGGAATTAAGGAGCGAGCGTGGTGGGTAAGTTGGTGGGCACCCCTGCACGGAAGAACTAATCTATCGATAGCCTGTCCTAACGGTAACGACACTCGGAGTTGTATCCCGATCGGTACAACTAGAACTGTGACTTGAGATGAACTGGATAGTATGGCTCTGGTGATTGCCTTTCTCGCAGGGGGTCCAGGAAGAATCTCTGGGCGAGGTTGATGACAACTACTATACTTTACTTTATGTTTCTCTGCACTCTTCTAATGCTGCAAGACTGATGAAGATGCTAGTCTTCTTTCGATAGGACTAAGGCTTTCCCCCTCTATTCTGGCATTTTTCTGCAAGCCCAGTCCACATATACAGCCCTCCTTTGAAAATGTTGGCATATGTAGTGTAGATCCTTGCTGCTGAGTACTTTCGGATGAGTACTCACATTTGCTTAACTTTCTTTCTCCCCATATTCCTATGTCGTCGCCAGTGACGAAGCCCTTGAGGTAGCTGCCCCCGCCGATGACTACTGGCTACTACTACTACTACCCTCTCGCGAGTACTACTACGAGGAGCCGCCCGACGACCAGGAGTAGGATTCGGAGGTCCTTGGCAGGACCTACGCCTTTCTATCGTAGTATTTATTTTGGCCCCGCCTTCTAAAGGCTTATCTTCATTTTCTGTAAATATATCTGTACCCAGATATCTGATGCTTCCGCTGACACTTGTATGCCATCGGTCTATATATTCTGAGCCCTCGAGGCCCTGGCTTGTAATTTAAGCTTGTATGACTTTATTTATGTTTTAGAGTTGTGTTGTGATATCTTAAGTGAGTCCTTAGCTTAATCGTGTGCATTTGCGTGTATGGTTAGTGCACGAATTAAGCCGGGGTCGTCACCAGGTTGGTATCAGAGCCGACTGCCTCTAGGAATCCCCTATCCAATTCCTTGGCCGAATTGAGTCTAGTGGTCGAAAACTGTTTTACTTACTTGACTGTGTGGCTTACGGGCCCACGTCGCCAACTGGGTGGTATTAGGACTTTTATTTCCTCGACCTTTTCTCCGGGACTCTAACCCTCCTTCTAATTCGGGTTTATAAATAAAATCTACCCGACCCTTGGATCTCGTAAATTCCATCCATCCGATGCCTGGATACTATTACTGTGTTATTCCTTTCCCTGTCATTGATCTGATTAGTCTGATATCATTTTCCTTCTCATTGTTTTGTTTAAAAACTTTTCTTCCTCGAGATCTGATATATTTCTCATCGTCATATGACAACCCTGAACTTTCTGTTTCAATGGACCGTCTGTTTCCCCCGCGCCCTACGACTAGCTTGTGCTTCGCACCTGTGCTCGAGACGTCCCTGGGTTTCCCAGCTGTTCTGATCGCCCTCTTGATCAGGCTGGGATACCACTGGTGCCCCGAGTACATGGTCTACGAGGTTTATCGTGAGTTCAAACCAGAGCGTACTACGCTGATGTTCCGCATCATACAATCAGCAGCTGACTAAGACACTGACTGCACTCGTCTTTCACGGTATCGTCGTGACAAATTGAATGGCAGTCCATGATGCAGCCTACTCTGCTGTTGCCAGCAACCGTCTTCGAGGAACAGTTCACGCGCTGACTTGGATGTCTCTGAGTATCGTACATTCCGTATGCCCCTGCTGGAGATCTACTGGATACTACAAAACAGCTGTGGTATTGTCCCCGTACGAGCCTCGTCGCTACGATCACGAGTTCTGATTCAGTGGTACTCAGGCTCTGTCTGATCGCACCGTTCGCGGCTCTTGTTGTTGATTGTTTTTGCCACTCGAGCACACTCTACGAGGCTATGACGGCATTTGCTACCAGCTGTTCGTGCAGGGATAAATCCGAGCACATTCTTTACCCAGCAGACCGAGATGCCCATTAGGGATCGATTGGCCTGTTGTGAGAGGCCACACGCCTGCACGTGACCCTCTTCTTTTCAGCTAGAGACCGGGTTTCTTGCATCAGAGTGCACATGGACACAGGATTCTTCTGCGATGAACTCCGTCGTCCGCACTTGCAGCTAACCCCTTTCCAGGGTTTTCTCCGACCGTTGATTAGCCTTTGCTATGTCTCGTTGTGTCTTCCTTATATACCGCGTGCCTGCGCGCCCCTATATGTCTAGCTTTAAATTTGTGCCGTTATGCTGCCCCGTTTGTAACCGACTCTGTATGACCTGTATGACTATATACTGCTACTGAGCATCTGTTGTACTACTAAATTCCTATCATGTTTGTTACTAAACCTTCTCGTGGCTTCTGCTAAACTAACCCCTGTTGATTTAGCAGGATGGGTGACAACAATCCACCTCCGCCCCACCGCGTTGACTATAATGGCAGCAATGATGCAACAGTTTGAACTCACCGTCAGTTCATGACGGGGATTGTGCAATAATTCCCTCGTCCCAATGCCGACCAGCCGCCACCCCTTCCATCACCTTACCAGAATTTATGCGACTCAACCCGTCGTTCTTTTCGCAACACAGTCAACCCGCTGGATGCCGATGACTGGCTGCGTGACATCTCCTATGAGATGAGTCTGCTGATGTCGCCCCCCGGCCAATTATGTCACCTTTGCGACATACTTCTGAAGGGTCCCGCATCACAATGGTGGGCCACTCACCGACAACCCTACCCACCTGGTACGCGTCATCACTTGGGCAGAATTCAAGATTGCTTTCCTGTGCCCGCTACATTCTTCAAGCTGTCATAGCCCGGAAGAAGCCGAGTTCCTGTAGTCTCCGTTCAAGGAAACAAGACTGTGTGAAGTTTATCAGCGCAAGTTTCTTGACTTGTCTCGCTACGCTGAAGAAACCTCCCACTGATGCCCGAAGGCAAGAAGAAGTTTCATGAAGGGCTGCATCGATATTCATTTAGCTCTGCTTGTTCAAGACTATCCTGATTTTGCCACCTTGTGAATAAGGCTATCATGGTTGAAACTGGTCTGAGAAGCACAAGGAAGCAACCAGACGCACCCGTGAGGCGGCTCATCTTCGGCTCGTCTTCCCAAAGCGCCGCATCTGGATACCTCAGAGCATGTACCGTCCACAGCTCCTGTGAACAGGCCTTCTTATATGCTGGCACCTCGTCTGCCTCCTCCACCACACCGAGGCAGCCTTCGAGCTCCGCCACCTCGAGCTCCTGCACCACGTCCTGACAGTGGACTCTGCTTCAAGTGTGGCCAGCCAGGTCACTTGTGCCAGAGACTGTTCTCATGTCCAAATCGACTAGCTCTTCCTCCTGCTGCCTTGGTAATGGCCGTGGGAATTCTTCACCTCTTCTCAGCCTCGCTACAACCAATGCCAGACCTTCTTATGGTCGTGGGCAGGCCTTTCCATGTCAACATGAATGAAGACCCCCGAACAACCAGCAACTGTGATGGGTACACTTCTTGTTAATTCAGTACCTACAACTGTTTTATTTGATTCAGGAGCATCGCATTCATTCATGTCAGAACACTTTGCAACTCTTGCATGACGTTAAGTGTGAAACACTACACCATCCTTAGTTGTAAACACTCCCGTGGGTCGGTGCCAAGCCAACCATATTCAGCCCCGAATCACTGTTGTGATTGAGAGAGAAAGTTTTAGGCCTTCCCCATAATTCTGAATAATTCCAACATTGACCTTATACTGGGAATGGATTGGTTGAAGGCTCACTACGCCTCAATCAATTGTGCCATCTAAAGTTGTACACCTCCTTCATCCATCAGATGAGTTAGTGAATTACCGAGCTCACATCACTCAAACACCGAGGCTCAGATTTATGCCTTGATGCGTTGAACACTTCTCCACTTGAGGGGATCGAGACATTCAGTCGTGTGCGACTTCCAGGATGTTTTTCCAGAAGAACTTCCAGAATACCCCCTGCTAGAGCTGTCGAGTTCGTCATTGACTTGAAGCCTGGCACCACTCCTATCGCGAAGCGTCCTTACAAGATGCCTCCGCACCACCTTATTGAGCTTAAGGAGAATCGATAATCACTTAGGAAGGGCTTCATCCGTCCCAGTTCTCTTGCCTGGGGAGCACCGTCTCTCTTTGTCAAGAAGAAAATGGTACGAATAGGTTCATTCAAGATTACCGTCCTATCAACCAGGCAACCATTCAGATAAATATCCACTTCCACGGATCAATGACTTATATGATCAACTTGCTGGATCTTCGGTGTTCTCTAAACTTGACTTGAGGTTGGGTTATCACCAGATCCGTGTCCGCGAAGAGGATATTCCCAAGACTGCATTCGTTACTCGTTATGGCTCCTATGAATACACCGTCATGTCATTTGGCTTGACGAATGCTCCAGCTACGTTCTCCCCCCGCCTGATGAACTATATATTCATGGATTACCTCAACAAGTTCGTCGTGGTATATCTGGATGATTCTGGTATATTCGAAGAATAGGGAAGAACATGCCGAACATCTTCGCCTTGTTCTAAGAGGCTTCGAGAACACAGGTTGTATGCCAAGTACTCCAAATGTGAATTCTGGCTTTCTGAAGTGACCTACCTTGGACATGTGATTTCCAAGGATGGTATTTGCCGTTAACCCGAGCGTGTTCAGGCTATTCTTGACTGGACTCCTCCGAAGAATGCCAAGCAAGTCCGAAGTTCTCGGCCTTACAAGTTATTGCCATCGATTTGTCGAGAACTTCTCCAAGATCGCCAAGCCCCCTGACTAATCTGCTCCACAAAGGCGTTAAGTTTGAGTGGACTAACAAATGTCAGGAAGTTTCTACAGACCCTCAGGAAGCTTACTTTCTGCTCCAGTGCTTGCTCCTCCTGATTCTCACAGGACTTTGTCATATACTGCGACGCCCTCTCGTCAGGGATTAGGCTGTGTCTAATTGCAAGACGAAGAGTAATTGCGTATGCTTCACGTCATTGCGTCACATGAAGAATCATTCCATGCATGATCTTGAACTTGCTGCAGTGGAGATCTATGCATAAAGTTATGGCGCATTACCTTCTGGTGTAATCGGTGTGAGATTTATACTGATCATCAAAGTCTGAAATACTTGTTCACCTCAACCGGATCTTAATCTCCGTCACACAACGATGGTTAGAAACATTACGGACTATGACTGTGTATTTCATATACCTCGGGCAAGGCTACGTGATGGCTGATGCCCTGAGCCGCAAGTCATATTGCAACAACCTCATGTGTTAGGCGAGCTCAACCCCTCGTCTTTATGCAGAATTGAGTCACTAAATCTGCGAATTGTTCCGCAGGGTTCTCTAATAACCTTGTGGTACAGCCAGACCTTCAGAAGGCTGTTAAGCAAGCGCAAGCCAAAGATGCTGAAATTGACTTGATGAATAAAGATCTTCACACCTTGATAATACCGTCCCGGGATTTCTTCTCAGTTGCTGAAGATGAACATTATATTTCAGAGACCGCATTGTAGTACCTCGATTCGAGCTTATGACTGACAAGTCATGCAGGAGGCTCATGATACAACACCGCTGTCTATCCATCCGGGTAGCACCAGATGTATCGCGATCTTCGACAGAGGTACTGGTGGTCAAAAATAAAGCAGGACATTGCTCGATATGTTGCTGAATGTGACGTATGTCGTCGCGTGAAAGCAGAACATCAGAAGCCTGCTGGAATTCTTCACCACTCCCTATTCCTTTGTGGAAGTGGGATAAAGTGCAAATGGATTTCATTACTGGTCTAACCCAAGTCTCAGAAAGGTCACGATGCTATTCTTGTCGTAATCGACCAGCTTTCCAAGGTTGCTCATTTCCTACCTGCTAAGAGACTATCACTTACACGCTAGCCAGACGAGAGCTGTATATCTCCAGAATTGTTTCACTCCACGGTATTCCGAAGGAGATCAGTTCGGACCGTGGCGGTCTTTTCACGTCCAAGTTCTGGGAAAGTTTCCAAGATCTATGGGGACTCACATTACATGGAGTTCACTTATCATCCTCAGTCCCAAGGCCAAGTGCTTGAAGATATGATTCGCGCTTGTGTTATATCATTCGGTAAGAAGTGGGAAGAATCTCTCCCGTATGCCGAATTCTCTATAACAACAGCTATCAGCCAGCTTGAAGATGGCTCCATTCGAAGTGTTATATACGGACGTAAGTGTCGAACCCCTCTGAATTGGTCAGAAACTGGGGAACGACCACTCGTTGGACCGGACATTATTCAACATGCCGAAGAACAAGTCAGAATTGTTTGAGAAAATCTCAGGCGGCTCAGGACCGCCAGAAGAGCAACTATGATCGCAACGATGGGTCTGACTTATCAACCAGGTGATCAAGCTTATCTTCGTGTCATCTCCGATGAAGGGCACCCGTCGATTCGGATACAGGGCAAGCTAGCTCCTCGCTATATTGGTCCTTTCCGCATCGTGGCTAGACGTGGACAGGTGGCATATAAATTGGAGTTGCCGCCACAATTCTCTCATATTCATGATGTTTTCCACATGTCGCAACTTCGTAAATGCTTCAAGGAATCTCCGCACCGCGCAGTGGATCACGAGATGCTTGAGTTGCAAGATGACTTATTCTTAAAGGAGCATCCGATTTGCATCCCTCGATGAAGCTGAACGTCGAACTCGTCAGAGACGACTAAGTTCCTGAAGGTCGTGGTCGAATCATACTGAAGATGAAGCCACTTGGGAACACGAGGATCATCTTCGGGAAGAATATCCCGACCTCTTTCCTTCTACCTCCTAAATTCTCGGGACAGAATTTCTTTTAGAGGAGGAGAACTTGTAACACCCCTGTGTATTAGTCACTGTGATCAACTGCTAATAATGCCAAGTCATATCATTTGCAGTGCTTAGTCATAGTGGTTAACCAAAATAATCAAACTCTATTCTGGAAATCACCTCAAATTCAAAAGTGCAAAAATGAATTTTGCTCAAACACTATGGAAAAAATGTTCACTAAATAGCAAATATTCCAGAAGCACTCATAAAACATAACCATGGTATTTGGAGTAGTTAAGAGACCCCAACAACATGAAACAGCACCAAAACGAAATTATTATTCTAAATTCATTTCAAATTCAAATAAATCCACTTTGCCCAAACCAATTCCTGGTGAAAGGTAATATTGCATTGTAATATTGGACCAACTCTCACAAATTACAAAGTGCAGAAGTGTCCTAACTAATACAAACAGAAAATAAATAAGAAAATAGAAAACAGAAAAAGGGAAAAGAAAAAGGCCACTGTGCACAGGCCTGAGTGCACAGTGCCACGAGGCCCAGCCACTAGCCCATTCCCTTCCTCCCTCCTCCCGTTCGGTTGGCGCCATGGCCGCGCGCGGGCGCGCCGCTCGCGCGGCGACACGCCGGCGTCCACCGATGAAACAGGGAGGCTGAGGGCATAAGGGCGAGCTCGTGCATCTCCCCTGGCCCTCCTCGCTCCCTTCTTTCTCCCCTCTCCTCTCGCGCTCTCCTCCTTTTCCCATCGGCGCCCGACGAGATCGCCACCGTGCGTCACCCGTCCTCACGGCTACCGAGCTCCTCCGCCACGCCGAGCTGTCCATACACGCCGTCTCCATCGACCACGTCTCTTCCGCCGGCCACCGCGACGCCGACGCCTCCAGGGACGCCCCGACCTCTTCTTCTTCCCGGATCCCCGTCACGCCGCCGCCCCCTCGATCCGGTCTGCCTCTGCGCTACTAAGCAGTCAAGGGCCACCGTGCGCCGCTCTGTAAGCCTCGCCCCCCTCCCTAATGCCTAGATGCTCGCTGTCGTGCCGTAGCTAGCTTCCCCATGTCGTTGCCGCCGCGGCCGTGTTCTGACCACCACCGCATCCGCCATCCGCCGCGCTCCCGAGCTCCTGCAGCTCGAACCAGCGACGCCAACGCATTCCTGGTGAGCTCCTGCTTCGCCGTAGCTAGTTCGCGCGCTCGGAAACGGCCCAAGGCCACGGGTTAGCTCGGCCCGATCGAAAGAACTCAACTGCGCCGTAAACGGTGGCCTGTGGTCAATTTCCGGCGAAGGCGAGCCGCGCTGCGCCACGTTTTGCGTCACCCGGTGACGTGCCCCGGCCACGCTGACCTGGCAGGGTGTGGGACCCACCTTTGTGAGGCTGCCAGTGGGTCCCGTGTGAAGTTTGACCCCGTTGACTCTGTCAACGTGGTTACTGTTCACCCACAGTGTATGCCATGTGGGCCCCCTACGCTTAATTAAGATAATTAGCAATTAGTTAATCCTGTTAACCAATTGAGACACTGACAGACTCGGCCCACCTCCCTAATTACCCCTGTAAATAGTTAATCAACTGTTAGCCATAACAGAGGCTGACATGTGGGTCCCACTGGACCCACATGTCATGTTTGACCCTGGTCAGCCGCAGTTGACCTGCTGACGTCACCGCTGTGTCATGCTGACATCATATATCATTTTCTGTAAATAAAAATAATTCCAGAAATCAATTAAACTTTGAATTTTAATAACTTTTAAACCGTAGCTCAGATCGAAAAAGTTAAAACATGAAACTTGCTCAGAATGACGAGACGAGTCTAATCGTGCCGTCTGTTTCCTTGTCAGAACCTCCTACGTAGGATAACTCGTAACTCCGAGCCCGATTCCGGTAGATGAATAGTGGCTAATCACCGGTAAATAAATCCCACCGTAACCCTAAAATAACTAAAAACGTAGGCATGCTTCAGGCACCCTGCACTGCATCATAGTCGTAGCATGCCCTGTATTGCATCGTTGCTGTGTATTTACTTGTTCTTCCTTCCCCCTCTTCTCTCTCGATAGACCCCGATGTCGACGTAGCTCCCGAGGTCGACGCTGCTCAGGAGCCTGACGACGCAGTTGACGACCTTGCCCTTGCCGTCGAGCAGACAGGCAAGCACCCCCATTTTGAGCATTCCGATATCCCCACTCTCTTCTCTCTTTTGCTTGCATTAGAAGTTACTCTGCTGCACTGTTTTCCTATATCTGCTGCATAGCCTGTTTACTTGTAACCTGCTGTTGATACTTTCCTGCTATCCTAAACTGTTTAGTATAGGATGGGTAGAGCCTTATCAGAGACCCACTTGTCCCGACTGCCCGCCGCTGGACTCTCAGAAGACCCGAGCAACGGGATCGAAGATCAGACCTTGGCACCGCACGTCACTTCCCCCTTAAAGTGCTCGACACTACTGGTTACTATCGAGTGCCGAGGGTGATACCTCATCAGCACTTCTGATGATAACCTTGTAGGTTAGTTATCCGGTCGTGGTAAGCAGGGTGAATCCTCCTACACCACCCCCGACACCGACGCCGTCGTGCAACACCTCAAGTGTGGACCTCGAGGGGATTCCTCCTTCTTTCACCTTGACGATAACATCAAGTGGGATTCCGTCGAGGGTGATTCCTCAGGGTTCCCCCTGGTGTCAGACACCCGGAGACTTTGGTTACTGTGACTGAACATTGAACCATGATACTAAGACGGGTCAGCCCAGGGGTACCCGCGCGAGCATGAATGCGGAGTGATGTGGAGTCGGGTTGACCTGAGAGGTGCCCGCGAGATAACTATGAGGCGTGGCCGGGCATTCTGGCCCTTGCCGCAGTCCTCGAGACGGGGCGACGGGGTCACATCGATCGTGAGTCTCTGCTCGTTACCCGCGCTGCTCCTAATCCACTAACGGTTTGGATATTTGATCCGAGGGGCCTCTGGCCTGATAGCACTAACCATCACGTGGGCATAGTATGGGTGTTCTGCGTCGTATACTTCAGCGAAGCTTAATAGACGTCAGCAACTGAGCGGCACCCCGCGGTTGGACTGGGAACGCAACCGCACTTGTATAAGGGGTTGCTAGTGTCTGCTCACCGCGGTGTACCAACGTGCAGGAGCGTCCAGGGCGATGGCCCAAGACCCCTGGGGGCATAGGTTAGTCCACGTGCTGACCTCTCTGTTAAGTATTTGGTTGGGTTGCGCGTGTTGCTTAGCCGAGGCCGGGCATGACCCAGAAAAGTGTGTCCGGCCGAGTTAAGCGAGCGTGGTGGGTAAGTTGGTGCACCCCTGCAGGGAAGAACTAATCTATCGATAGCCTGTCCTACGGTAACGGACACTCGGAGTTGTATCCCGATCGGTACAACTAAGAACTGGTGACTTGAGATGAACTGGATAGTATGGCTCTGGGATTGCTTTCTCGCTCGAGGGAGTCGAGGAAGAATCTCTGGCGGAGGTTGATGACACTACTATACTTTATTTTATGTTTCTGCCCTCTTCTAATGCTGCAAGACTGATGAAGATGTTGAAGATGCTGTCTTCGATAGGACTAGGCTTTCCCCCTCTATTCTGGCATTTCTGCAGCCCAGTCCACATATACAGCCCTCCTTTGAAAATGTTGCATATGTAGTGTAGATCCTTGCTTGCTGAGTACTTCGGATGAGTACTCATGTTAGCTTTACTTTCTTTCTCCCCATATCCATATGTCGTCGCCAGATGACGGAGCCCCTGAGTAGCTGCTCCCGCCGACGACTACGGCTACTACACTACTACCCTCCGGCGAGTACTACTACGAGGAGCCGACCGACGACCCGGAGTAGGATTCGGAGGGTCCTAGGCAGGAGGCCTACGCCTTTCGATCGTAGTATTTTATTTTGCCCCGCCTTCCTAAAGGCTATCTTCATTTCTATAATATATCTGTACCCAGATATCTGATGCTTCCCTGACTTGTATGCCATCGAGCTATATATTCGAGCCCTCGAGGCCCTGGCTTGTAATATTAAGCTTGTATGACTTTATTTATGTTTTAAGATTGTGTTGTGATATCTTCAAGTTGAGTCCTTAGGCTTAATCGTGTGCATTTGCGTGTATGGTTAGTGCACGATTAAGCCGGGGCCATCACAAGAAGAGAGAGATTAAACACATGCTACTGGTACAACCCCGCAGCCCCGAGGTGGACTACTCCCTCCTCATCATGGAGACCATAGGGATGCTAAGATGACCTCCGGTGATGATCTCCCCCTCCGGCAGGGTGCCGGAATGGCTCCCGATTGGTTTTTCATGGCTACAGAGGCTTGCGGCGGCGAAACTTCTGATCTAGGGTTATTTCTGCTGATGGTTTATCTATTTTAAGGATTTTTCAGCGTTGGAATCACGCGAGATGGGCCTCGAGGTGAGCACAACCCACCACGCCTCGGATGGGCTCCAGGCGGGCCCTGGTGGGTTGTGCCCTCCTCGTGGCTCTTCCGGCCCTCCCATAAGCTTCGGGGGTCTATTTTGTTCCAAAAAAACGTCAAAAAGTTTCATCTCATTTGGAGAACTTTCATTTCTGCACAAAAAAAACACCACGATAGTTCTGTTTAAAACAGCGTCATTCCGGTTAGTTCCATGCAAATCATACCAAAACCATATAAAATTGTTGTAAACATGGCATGAATACTTTATAAATTATAGATACGTTGGAGACGTATCACCATCCCCAAGCTTAATTCCTACTCGTCCTCGAGTAGGTAAATGATAAAAGAAATAATTTATGAAGTGTGAATGCTAGCAAAGAGCACAAGTTTGATCAATGATAATTTCAATCACTTTTCCTAGCATCATAACAGCAATTCTTTCTCATAAAACTTCTCATGTTAAAGTAGCAACCAATTCACATGTTAGGTTCAATAATGAATTCTCTTGAAACTCAACAACCTATATTCTTAGTCACCAAACAATTGCAATTCAACTTATTCAACAAGATCTAAGTAGAGCTCCACATACTCAATCATCATATAGTCTTCTATGATTTCTAGTACTCAAAGCATATTTTTAGAACAAATGGCATCCATCGAACACAGAAAAAATAGGGGCTTAATGTTTAGCCTCCCAACTCATTTATCATAGAGATAATTGTCAACAATAATAAATCATGATCAAATATATTGACTGACCATATGTGCCTAGATCTTTCCCCACCACATGATGCTTGCCAACTAGAGAGTAATTGAGGTTGAAATTAGAATGCATACTATTGACTCTTGCATAAAAGTAAATACTGAAAAGTAAAAGATAGGCCCTTCACAGAGGGAAGCAGAGGTTGTCATGCGCTTTTTATTTTGGATGCCCAAACTCTTAATGCAAAGGACGTCATGTTATATGCCCCTTATGATAGCAACCTTTATTATGCAGTCCGTCGCTTTTATTACTTTGCCATCACAAGTTCGTACAACGCTCAATTTTCCCTTACAATAAAAGATCAACCATATTTAGGAGCAATTTTTATTGCTTTATGCACCGATGACACTTACTACTTGAAGGATCTTATTCAATCCATAGGTAGTATGGTGGACACTCATGGCAAGAAACTGGGTTTAAGGGTTTTTGGATGCACAAGTAGTATCTCTACTTAGTACGAATTTTTGGCTAGCAAAAGATCCTAGGCAAACACCACATGTTGAGGATCCATGACAATATAACTTCTATGCAAATATACACAACCATATCATTACGTTGTCTTCCTTGTCCAACTTCAACTAATTTGCTCAAGTTTGAAAAATTAATGGGTATTCAAAATCATAGAAGATGTCCAAGATAATATATTTGTATGTGAAAGTTCTCTTCCTTATATTAATCATTCAGAATTGCTTGTATGACCAATATTGTGATTGTCAAGCTTCAAAAGATTTCATTCTCTAAACCCAATGTGAAGATACTACTAGGCATGATATGAACTATAAATTTCAACTTCATATATTCAATTCATTCAACAATTTACTCATAAGATAGAAGTGAAGCACAAGAGTAAATGACAAACTACTCCAAAAAGATATAAGTGAAGATCAAGCGAGTAGTTATGTAAATGGGTAGCTATTTGAGGAATCTCTTTATTTAATTTTTTTTTCAGATCTAAGATATTATTAAAACAGCAAGCAAACAAAATAAAATGACATTCCAAGGATAGCACACATCATGTGAAGAAGCAAAAACTTAGGCTCAACCGAGACTAACCGATAATTGTTGATAAGAAAGTTGGGATGCCTACCTGGGCATCCCCAAGCCTAGATGCTTGAGACTTCTTGGAATATTAACTTGGCATGCCTTGGGCATCCCCAATCTTGAGCTTTTGTGTCTTCTTCATTCTTCTCATAACACGGTTTCCCTATTCTTAAAAACTTCATCCACACAAACTCAACAAGAACTCGTGAGATAAGTTAGTATAAATCAATGCATAACCTTATAATTCTTACTGTAGCAAATCACTAAAATTTTAACATTGCATACTAAATGCCTCTGCATATTTAATAATCCTATCCTCAAATAGAATCTTTAAGCAAGCACATATCGCAACAATGCAAACATAACAGCAATCTGTCTAAACAGGACAGTCTGTAAAGTTGCAATTACACTCGTACTTACGTAACTCCAAAATTTCTGAAAAATTACCATACTGTAGAAAATTTAACGTAGCTTATGTGTAAAACTTTCAACATTTTATCACATTCTTACTTTTCGGGAGAATTCACGCACTAGCGTGCAACTTTCTGTTTTCAAACAGCAACATATAGACTTGCAAAATAAGCATGGTAAAGGCTATACTTGAAATTTTTATTGAAAGAAAAGATGAAAAACATTATATAAATAACAGCAAAAAATCCTAATAAAATAAAATGACCTCCAAGCAAAACACAAATCATGTGACGAATGAAAATGTAGCTCCCAGTGAGGTTACCGATAATGTTGGAGACGAAAGAGGGATGCCTTCCGGGCATCCCCAAGCTTAGTTGTTTTGGATCTTCCTTTAATATTACCTTGGGGTGCCTTGGGCATTCTCCTCATATCGATATCTCACCCAAAACATGAAAACTTCAATCACACAAAACTTAACGAACTTCGTGAGATGGTTTAGTATGATAAAGACAAATCATTCACTTTGGTACTGTCAAGATAAGATTCATATTTTTTCTCACACAATGCCTACTGTACCCTATAATTTCTACAATTTATATTAAGCAATATGCCATAGAAACCATAAAACAAGCAAACTATGTATTGCAAACAGAATCTGTCAAAAACAGAACAGTACGTAAAGATCTGAATTAAGGTCATACTTTTGTACTCCAAAAATTCTGAAAAATTAGGAAAACGTAGAAATTTTATACCCATCAACTGTAACAAATTCAGAATTTTAACACGTTCCAGTAAGAGGTAGGAATTTCTGTACTGGATGCAAAAGTTTCTGTTTTCGCACAGAATCAAGTCAACTATCATCCACACTATCTCAAAGGCTTTACTTGGTACTTTATTGAAACAAAACCTATAAAACATGATTACTACAGTACCTAATCATGTGAACACACAAAAACAGTAGGGGTAAATGTTGGGTTGTCTTCCAACAAGCGTCTTTCTTTAATGCCTTTTTAGCTAGGCATGATATTTCAAGATACTCACATAAAAGATAAGAATTGAAACATAAAGAGAACATCATGAAGCATATGACTAGCACATTTAAGTCTAACCCACTGTGACGACCCCGGCTTAATCGTGCACTAATCATACACGCAAATGCGCACGATCAAGCCTAAGGACTCACTTGAAGATATCACAACACAACTCTAAAACATAAATAAAGTCATACAAGCTTAATATTACAAGCCAGGGCCTCGAGGGCTCGAATACAAGCTCGATGGCATACAAGCGTCAGCGGAAGCATTAGATATCTGGGTACAGATATATTACATAGAGAGAATTAGGCCTTCACAGGGCGGGGTAAATAAAATACTACGATCGAAAGGCGTAGGCCTCCTGCCCTGGACCCTTCTTCCTACTCTGGTGTCGAACGTCCTGTAGTAGGTAGTACGCCAGGCGGGTAGTAGTACTGGTCGTCGGCTGGGGCTTCTGGCTCAGGGGCTCCGTCGTCTGGTGGCATCAAATGGAATATGGGGAAAAAAGAAAATAAAGCAAACGTGAGTACTCATCCGAAGTATCAGCAAGCAAGGATTACACTACATATGCATCATTGTCAAAGGAATGGCTGTATATGTGACTGGGCTGCAGAAATGCCAGAATAGAGGGGGAAAGCCTAGTCCTATCGAAGACTAGCATCTTCAACAATCTTCAGCAGTCTTTCAGCATGAGGAGAGAGCAGATTACATAAGTAAGTAGTAGTAGTAGTATCATCAACCTCGACCTGAGATCCTTTCTCGACTCCCTGCGAGAAAGCAATCCCAGAGCCGTACTATCCAATTCTCATCACATGTTCTAGTCTGTACCGATCGGGATACAACTCCGAGTGTCCGTTACCGTAGGACAGGCTATCGATAGAAGTTTCTTCCCTGGGGGTGCACCAACTTACCCACCACGCTCGCTTAACCGGCCGGACACACTTTTCTGGGTCATGCCCGGCCTCGGCTAAGCAACACGCCGCAACCGACCAAATACCTAACAGAGAGGTCAGCACGCCGGACTAACCTATGCCCCCAGGGGTTTGGGCCATCACCCCGGGAACTCCTGCACGTTACGTGCACCGCCGGTGAGCAGACCTAGAACCCCTTATACAAGCGCGGTTGCGTCCCAGTCCAACCCAGCGTGTGCCGCATCAGTCGCTGACGTCCATTAAGCTCCGGCTGAAGTATACGACGCAGAACGCCCATACTATGCCCACGTGATGGTTAGTGCTATCGGGCCAGAGGCCCCACGGATCGAATATCCAAACCGTAGTGGATTAGGAGCGCGCGGAAACGAGCAGAGACTCACGATCGATGTGACCCCGTCGCCCCGTCTCGAGGACTTACGGCAAGGGCTAGGAATGCGGGCCACGCCTCGTAGTTATCTCGCGGGCACCATCCAGGTCAACCCGACTCCACTCACTTCGCAATAAGCTCGCGGGGTACCCCTCAGGGCCGACCGTCTTTAGTATCGTGGTTCATAGTCAAGTCATAATACCAGGTAACTGTGTGTCTGACACCGAAGGGAACCATGAGGAATCACCCTCGATGGAGTTCCCGCTCGATGTTACATCAAGGTGAACGAAGGAGGAATCACCCTCGAGGTCCACACTTGAGAGGTTGCGCGACGATGTCGTTATGGGGGGTGGTGTGGAGGAATCAACCCTCGCTTACCACGACCGAGGTAACTAACCTACAAGGTTAACATCAGAAGTGCTAACGAGGTATCACCCTCGGCACTCGACGGTAACCCAGCAGTGTCGGCAACTAAGGGGTAGTGATGTGCGGTGCCAGGGTCTGGTCTTCAATCCCGATGATCGGGTCTTCTGATATCCAGCAGGGCAGTCGGGATCAAGTGGAGGTCTCTGTCGTGTCTCTACCAGCCTACTAAGCAGTCTAGGATAACCAGTAAGGTAACAAAGCAGGGTACAATAATCAGGCTAGCAGCAGATATAGGAAAACAGTAGCAGTAGCAGTTCTAATGCAAGCATAAGAGAGAAGGGAATGGCGATATAGGCATGCTCAAAGGGGGTGCTTGTGTTTGCTCGGGGGCAAGGGCAAGGTCTTCGTAGTATCGTCGGGGACGTAGTCGTACTCCTGTGCGGCGTCTGCCTCGGGAGCTACGTCAACGTGGGGTCTACCGAGAGAGAAGAGGGGGAAGAAACAGGTAAACATAATGCAAACAAATGCAATACAGTGCGTGTGATGCTATGATGCAGTGCAGGGTTGCCTAATTATGCATCTAAGTCATTTAGTTATTTTTAGAATTATTCTGGGATTTAATATCCGACGTGTGTGCACTATTCATCTGCCGGATTCGGGTCCGGAGTTACGAGTTCTTCTACGTAGGAGGTTCCGATGGAGAAACAGACGGCACAATCAGACTCGGCTCGTCGTTCTGAGCAACTTTCATGTTTTAACTTTTTCGATCCGAGCTACGGTTTAAAAGTTATTATTTTTAAAGATTATTTGAATTTTCTGAAATTTATTTATTTACAGAAATGAATTATGACGTCAGCATGACGTCACTGTGACGTCAGCGGTCAACAGCGCCGCTGACCAGTCAAATATGAATGTGGGTCCAGTGGGACCCACATGTCAGCCTCTGTTTAGGCAATCAGTGGATTAATTTAATTACCAGGGTTAATTAGGGGGTGGACCCACATGTCAGTGAGACATTAGGTTAATCTAATTAGTTTCTAATTATTAAATCTTTATTTAGGTTAATTAGTCGCGGGGGCCCACCTGTCAATGGCTCTGGGTCGGCCACGTCAGCATAGTTGACTTGGTCAACTAGTCAACGCGGGCCCCTGGGCCACGGGTCAGTGACCCAGGGCGACCCACGTGGCGGCCACGTCGGGCCGGCGCCGGAGATCGCTCCGGCGACCATTTTCGCGGCGGAGCACGCCGCGAGCTGCGGAATCCCTCTGTAGGGCGTCATTTCGCGCGCCGCGACCACCAGGCGATGAGAATCGAGCGCGCGTCCATCTGGGACGGTCCCGGCGGGGGTGGTCGGAGCTGCGCCGGAGAGAGCTATGGCGGCGGTGGCTCCGGGTGCTCATCGAGGAGGCAGAGCTAGGGACCACGACAGGGAGCGTGCGTGGGGCGCTGTGTTCGCCGGTGAGCAGCGAAACACGTCTAGATGCTCGGTCGAGCGCGACAACAACTGGGTCGCCGGCGTTAAGCCTGCGGCGGAGCTCGGTTCGGTCATCGCCGGCGACGGCGCTAGAGGCGTCGAAACGGGGAGGAAACAGAGGGCTTTCGCGGGGAGGCTCACCTAGCGGCTCACGAAAGGCCTCTGGGGGGTTTTGTAGCTGCAGAAGGCGTCGGCGGCGTCGGAGAAGACCGGCGTTGGTCGGAGATGCTGTCAAGGAGAACCAGCGCTGCGGCCCTCCTCAGCTCCGCCCAAAGGCACCAGAGGAGCGGTCATTCGTGGCGGAGCTGGCCGACACGGTGGATGGGCGCAGGGTTGCCGGTGGCCGTGCTACCACGCGGTCATGGCGGCGACGGCGTTCGGGCGCGGCGGATCTGAGGAGAGGGAGATCTGAGGGGGGGAGTGTAGGGGCTAGGGTTCCAGGGGGCAGGAGGAGAGGCTCGGGCCGTTCTTATCCACGAGGAGGAGGCAAGGATGCTCGACGCGCGGCGCATCGGCGGCCGCGGCGTCCTGCGTTCGACAGCGAGGCAGGAGGAGGGGGATGACCTCCTAGCGGGCTGGGCCGCTTACAGTGCGGAGCAGGCTTAATCACAGTAGTAGTTTAGGCCTTTCTATTTTCTATTTTTTTGTTTCTTTTTCAGCTAACCTCTTTCTGTTTGGAATTAGTTAGGTCTCTTCTGCATTTTTGTAAAATACAAGAATTGTCCCAATATTACAATGCAATATTCCCTTCCACCAAAAAGTGGTTTGGACAAATTTGGAATTCATTTGAAGCTGAAAAGAATTTAAATGAATTTGAATATTTGTTTTGGTGCTGTTTCATCTGTTAGAGTCACTTTTCTAACTCCAACTTCAATGATGATGATTTACAAATTTTCCTGGATTATTTGCCATTTAATGAACATTTTCCCAACAGTGTTTGATCAACTTATTAATTCACTTTTGAATTTGAGTTGATTTTTTCAGATTTGAATTTGAATTGAATAACTAACCCAGGTGACTAGGCAATGTAAATGATGATGACTTGGCATTATTGCAGTTGATCACTGTGGTCATTACAAGGGGGTGTTACACCCACTTCCTATGCATAGAGATTTTGTAGGCAAACAATTTATTGGAACAAAAATCAACTAGCATAGGAAGGCAAAACAAGCAAAACTTCAAGATTTTAACACATAGAGAGGAAACTTGATATTATTGAGATATGTAAAAGCATATGTTCCTCTCTCATAATAATTTTCAGTAGCATCATGAATGAATTCAACATATAACTATCACATAAAGCATTCCTTTCATGATCCACAAGCATAGAATTTTTATTACTCTCCATATAAGCAAATCTATTCTCATCAATAGTAGTGGGAGCAAATTCAACAAAATATTATCATGTGATTGAAAATTAAAATCATGATGACAAGTTCATGGTTATCATTATTCTTTATATCATACATGTCATCACCAATCATCATATATAGGAGGCATGCTTATCATAATAACTTTTCTCATCAAAACTCGGGGGACTAAAAATATCATCTTATCAAACATAGCATCCCCAAGTGTAGCTTTGCATTCATTAGCATCATGGATATTCAAAGAATTCATACTAACAACATTGCAATCATGCTCATCATTCATGCCAAATATTTTATTGAATTCTTCTTCTAAATTGAGCACAATTTTCCTTGCCATCATTTTCAAGAAAGACATTATAAAGATGCAATATGAGACCACCTCAATTCCATTTTTTTGTAGTTTCTTTTATAAACCCAACTAGTGATAAAAACAGAAACTCAAAGATTCGATTGCAAGATCTAAAGATATACCTTTAAGCACTCACCTCCCCGGCAACGACGCCAGAAAAGAGCTTGATGTCCACTACGCAACTTATTTTGAGGCTCGTGTTAGGCCTCCAAGCGCAGAGTTTTGTAGGACAGTAGCAATTTTCCCTCAAGTGGATGACTAAGGTTTATCAATCCATGGGAGGTGTAGGATGAAGATGGTCTCTCTCAAACAACCCTGCAACCAAATAATAAAAAGTCTCTTGTGTCCCCAACACACATAGCTACTGGTACAAACCCGCAGCCCGAGGGTGGACTACTCCCTCCTCATCATGGAGGCCATAGGGATGATGAAGATGGCCTCCGGTGATGATCACCCCCTCGGCAGGGTGCCGGAACGGGCTCCCAATTGGTTTTTCGTGGCTACAAGAGGCTTGCGGCGGCGGAACTTCTGATCTAGGATTATTTCTGATGGTTATATCATTTATAGGATTTTTCAGCGTTGGAATCACGTGAAGATGGGCCTCGAGGTGAGCACAACCCACCATGCCTCGGGTTGGGCTCCAGGTGCTCCCTGGAGGGTTGTGCCCTCCTCGTGGCTCTTCCGACCCTCCCACGAAGCTTCGGGGGTCTTTTGTTCCAAAAAAATCATCAAAAAGTTTCGCTCATTTGGAGAACTTTCATTTCTGCCAAAAAAACACACCACGATAGTTCTGCTGAAAACAGCGTCAGTCCTGGTTAGTTCCATGCAAATCATACCAAAACCATATAAAATTGTTGTAAACTGGCATGAATACTTCATAAATATAGATACATTGGAGATGTATCAGCATCCCCAAGTTAATTCCTACTCGTCCTCGAGTAGGTAAATGATAAGAAATAATTTATGAAGTGTGAATGCTAGCAAAGTGCCCAAGTTTGATCAATGATAATTTCATCACTTTTCCTAGCATCATAATAGCAATTCTTTCTCATAAAACTTCTATGTTAAAGTAGCAACCAATTCACATGTTAATGTTCAAATAACGAATTCTCTTGAAACTCAACAACCTATATTCTTAGTCACCAAACAATTGCAATTCAACTTATTCAACAAAATCTAAGTAAGAGCTCCACATACTCAATCATATAGTCTTCTATGATTTCTAGTACTCAAAGCATATTTTTAGAACAAATGGCATCCATCAAACACACAGAAAGATAGGGGCTTAATGTTTCGCCTCCCAACTCATTTATCATAGAGAATTGTCAACAATATAAATCATGATCAAATATATTTGACTGGCCATATGTGCCTAGATCTTTCCCCACCACATGATGCTTGCCAACTAGAGAGTAATTGAGGTTGAAATTAGAATGCTTACTATTGACTCTTGCATAAAAGTAAATAAGAAAAGTAAAGATAGGCCCTTCGCAGAGGGAAGCCGAGGTTGTCCTGCGCTTTTTATTTTGGATGCCCAAACTCTTAATGCAAAGGACGTCATGTTATATTACCCCTTATGATAGCAACCTTTATTATGCAGTCCGTCGCTTTTATTACGCCATCACAAGTTCGTACAAGCTCAATTTTCCCTTACAATAAAAGATCAAACATATTTAGGAGCAATTTTTATGTTTATGCCCGATGACAACTTACTTGAAGGATCTTATTCAATCCATAGTTAGGTATGGTGGACACTCATGGCAAGAAACTGGGTGTTTTTGGATGCACAAGTAGTATCTCTACTTAGTACGATTTTTGGCTAGCAAAAGATCCTATGCAAACACCACATGTTGGAGGATCCATGACAATATAACTTCTATGCAAATATACACAACCATAACTCATATGTTGTCTTCCTTGTCCAACTTCAACTAATTTGGTCAAGTTTGAAATAATTAATGGGTATTCACAATCATAGAAGATGTCCAAGATAATATATTTGTATGTGAAAGTTCTCTTCCTTATAGTAATCATTCATGAATTGCTTGTATGACCAATATTGTGATTGTCAAGCTTCAAAAGATTTCATTCTCTAAACCCAATGTGAAGATACTACTAGGCATGATATGAACATATAATTTCAACTTCATGATATTCAATTCATTCAACAATTTACTCATAAGATATAAGTGAAGCACAAGAGTAATGCAAACTACTCCAAAAGATATATGTGATGATCAAGTGAGTAGTTATGTAAATGGGTAGCTATTTGAGGACTCTCTTTTATTTAAAAAAACTTTTTGATCTAAGTATATTATTAAAACTGCAGCAAAACAAAATAAAATGACATTCCAAGGATAGCACATCATGTGAAGAAGCAAAAAACTTAGGCTCAACCGAGACTAACCGATAATTGTTGATGAAGAAAGTTGGGATGCCTACGGGGCATCCCCAACCTAGATGCTTGAGACTTCTTGGAATATTAACTTGGGATGCCTTGGGCATCCCCAATCTTTAGCTTTTGTGTCTTCTTCATTCTTCTCATAACACGGTTTCTAATTCTTAAAAACTTCATCCACACAAAACTCAACAAGAACTCGTGAGATAAGTTAGTATAAATCAATGCATAACCTTACATTCTCTACTGTAGCAAATCACTAAATTTAACATTGCAATATCTAAAGATATACCTTCAAGCACTCACCTCCCCGGCAACGGCGCCAGAAAAGAGCTTGATGTCTACTACGCAACTTATTCTTGTAGACTGGTGTTGGGCCTCCAAGCTAGAGTTTTGTAGGACAGTAGTAATTTCCCCTCAAGTGGATGACCTAAGGTTTATCAATCCATGGGAGGTGTAGGATGAAGATGGCCTCTCTCAAACAACCCTGCAACCAAATAATAAAAGTTTCTTGTGTCCCCAACACACCAAATACAATGGTAAATTGTATAGGTGCACTAGTTCGGCGAAGAGATGGTGATAAAAGTGTAGTAATGATAGTAGAGATATAATTTTGTAATAGGAACAATAAAAAACAGCAAGGTAGCAAGTAACAGAAGTGAGCACAAACGGTATTGAAATTCTTGGAAACAGGCCTAGGCGTACGTTACTCGCTAGTGCAATCACTCAACAATGCTAATCTAATTGGATCATATAAACATCCCTCAATGTGCGATGAAGAATCACTCCAAAGTTCTTATCTAGCAGAGAACATAAGAAGAATTTTTTTGTAGGGTACGACCACCTCAAAGTTATTCTTTCCGTTCGATTTATTCAAGAGTTCGTACTAAAATAACACAAGTTATTCTTTCCATTCGATCTATCCAAGAGTTCGTACTAAAATAACACCATATAATAAGCATCAACCAACTCTAATGTCACCTAGATACTCCAATGTCACCACAAGTATCATGAGTTAATTATTGATACGCATAAAAAAATTCAGATTCATAAACTCGATCCAACACAAAGAACCTCAAAGAGTGCCCCAAGATTTTATCGGAGAAACAAGGACAAAAATGTGCATCAATCCTATGCATAGATTACCCCCAATGTCACCTCTGGATCCGCAAGTTGAGTGGCAAAACATATATCAAGTGAATCAACATAATACACCATTGTCACCATGGGTTATTCATATGCAAGACATATATCAAGTGCTCTCAAATCATAAAAATTTCAATCCGATAACAATGAAATCTCAAAGGGAAAACTCAATTCATGACAACCAAGATAGAGAGGGGGAAACACCATATGATCCAACTAATTAAACAAAGCCGCGATCATCAAGATCGTGCCAAATCAAGAACACGAGAGAGAGAGAGAGATAAACACATAGCTACTGGTACAAACCCGTAGCCCCGAGGGTGGACACTCCCTCCTCATCATGGAGACCATAGGGATGATGAAGATGGACTCCGGTGATGATCTCCCCCTTCGGCAGGGTGCCGAAACGGTCTCCCGATTGGTTTTTCGTGGCTACAGAGCTGCGGTGGCGGAACTTCTGATCTAGGGTTATTTTGATGGTTTATCTATTTATAGGATTTTTCAGCATTGGAATCACGCGAAGATGGGCCTTGAGGTGAGCCACAACCCACCACGCCTCGGGTTGGGCTCCAGGCGCGCCCTGGTGGGTTGTGCCCTCCTCGTGGCTCTTTTGGCCCTCCACAAGCTTGGGGTCTCTTTTGTTCCAAAAAAAATCATCAAAAAGTTTCAGCTCATTTGGAGAACTTTCATTTCTGCACAAAAAAAAACACACAAAGTTTGCTGAAAACAGCGTCAGTCCGGGTTACTTCCATGCAAATCATACCAAAACCATTTAAAATGTTGTGTAAACATGGCAGAATACTTCATAAATTATATATACGTTGGAGACGTATCACTCACCAACGCCAAAGGCCCGGCCGTCTCACTCTGAAAACCTCCCCCTCCCCCCCTTCGTTCCTCCCCGAGCCACCACCTCGATCCACTCCCTGCTGTGATGCCAGGTCCACCACGCTCCCCTTGCCTAAAACCCTAGCCATATACTTGCCACGTCGCCCTGCCTCTTCGCCCCCGCCTCTACGTGTCTCCTCCTCCCGCGCGCGCCCCTGCCACCATCAAATCCGGGTGAGAAGAGGGCCGTGAGGAGGAAGAGGGCAGATGAGATGAATAGCTATCGCGGGAGCGTGGGAGGATCGGCCAGTGTGTCTCGGGAGGCTGGGGGGGCGCGCTCTGTGGCGGATGTGCTCATGGGGAACGCGCAGGATGCGCCAGGAAGGCCAAGAAGGGGGCCCCACCACCTCCGGGGTCCCGTCTGCAGAAGAAGAGGAGCCCCAGGGACGGAAGAGAGGGCGACGGCCGAGACGGCAGTGGACGAGAAAACCGCCCTCATCGTGAAGTCGTCCGTCAAGTTGAAGCACCCATCGTCGCCACCCAAGTCCAAGGCGAAGGCCGACGACGTCCTGAGATGAGAAGAAGAAGTCCCCATTGCCCACGACGTCAAAAACGCTAGCCGAGCATGAAATTGGAGGCCGCAATGAAGCCCCTGTCGCCGAAGAGGGCCAAAACCCTAGTGGCCAAATATGATGCCCAAGCCTCTGACCAAGCCCTTGTCTCTCAATCAAAGACCAGGCATCTCAATCCAGGGAAGGAAAGCGAACGTTTAAATGTGCGTAGAGTTGTATCGGTGTCGATAGAAACTTGAAAGGGAATATTGATTCTACCTTTAGCTCCTTGTTGGGTTCGACACTCTTATTTATCGAAAAAGCTACAATTGATCCCCTCTACTTGGACGCGCGATCAAAAGGAATATGGGGGAAAAAGAAAATAAAGCAAACGTGAGTACTCATCCGAAGTACTCAGCAAGCAAGGATCTACACTACATATGCATCATTGTCAAAGGAATGGCTGTATATGTGGACTGGGCTGCAGAAATGCCAGAATAGAGGGGGAAAGCCTAGTCCTATCGAAGACTAGTATCTTCAACAATCTTCAGCAGTCTTTCAGCATGAGGAGAGAGCAGATTACATAAGTAAAGTAGTAGTAGTAGTATCATCAACCTCGACCTGAGATCCTTTCTCGACTCCCTGCGAGAAAGCAATCCCAGAGCCGTACTATCCAATTCTCATCACATGTTCTAGTTGTACCGATCGGGATACAACTCCGAGTGTCCGTTACCGTAGGACAGGCTATCGATAGAAGTTTCTTCCCTGCAGGGGTGCACCAACTTACCCACCACGCTCGCTTAACTCCGGCCGGACACACTTTTCTGGGTCATGCCCGGCCTCGGCTAAGCAACACGCCGCAACCCGACCAAATACCTAACAGAGAGGTCAGCACGCCGGACTAACCTATGCCCCCAGGGGTCTTGGGCCATCACCCCGGGAACTCCTGCACGTTACGTGCACCGCCGGTGAGCAGACCTAGCAACCCCTTATACAAGCGCGGTTGCGTTCCCAGTCCAACCCAGCGTGTGCCGCATCAGTCGCTGACGTCCATTAAGCTCCGGCTGAAGTATACGACGCAGAACGCCCATACTATGCCCACGTGATGGTTAGTGCTATCGGGCCAGAGGCCCCACGGATCGAATATCCAAACCGTAGTGGATTAGGAGCGCGCGGAAACGAGCAGAGACTCACGATCGATGTGACCCCGTCGCCCCGTCTCGAGGACTTACGGCAAGGGCTAGGAATGCCGGGCCACGCCTCGTAGTTATCTCGCGGGCACCATCCAGGTCAACCCGACTCCACATCACTTCGCAATAAGCTCGCGCGGGTACCCCTCAGGGCCGACCCGTCTTTAGTATCGTGGTTCATAGTCAAGTCATAATATCCAAGGTAACTGTGTGTCTGACACCGAAGGGAACCATGAGGAATCACCCTCGATGGAGTTCCCGCTCGATGTTATCATCAAGGTGAACGAAGGAGGAATCACCCTCGAGGTCCACACTTGAGAGGTTGCGCGACGATGTCGTTATCGGGGGTGGTGTAGGAGGAATCACCCTCGCTTACCACGACCGAGTAACTAACCTACAAGGTTAACATCAGAAGTGCTAACGAGGTATCACCCTCGGCACTCGACGGTAACCCAGCAGTGTCGGCAACTAAGGGGTAGTGATGTGCGGTGCCAGGGTCTGGTCCTCAATCCCGATGATCGGGTCTTCTGATATCCAGCAGGGCAGTCGGGATCAAGTGGAGGTCTCTGTCGTGTCTCTACCCAGCCTATACTAAGCAGTCTAGGATAACCAGTAAGGTAACAAAGCAGGGTACAATAATCAGGCTATGCAGCAGATATAGGAAAACAGTAGCAGTAGCAGTTCTAATGCAAGCATAAGAGAGAAGGGAATAGGCGATATAGGCATGCTCAAAATGGGGGTGCTTGCCTGTTTGCTCGGGGGCAAGGGCAAGGTCTTCAGTAGTATCGTCGGGGACGTAGTCGTACTCCTGTGCGGCGTCTGCCTCGGGAGCTACGTCAACGTCGGGGTCTACCGAGAGAGAAGAGGGGGAAGAAACAGGTAAACATAATGCAAACAAATGCAATACAGTGCGTGTGATGCTATGATGCAGTGCAGGGTTGCCTAATTATGCATCTAAGTCATTTTAGTTATTTTTAGAATTATTCTGGGATTTAATATCCGACGTGTGTGCACTATTCATCTGCCGGATTCGGGTCCGGAGTTACGAGTTCTTCTACGTAGGAGGTTCCGATGGAGAAACAGACGGCACAATCAGACTCGGCTCGTCGTTCTGAGCAACTTTCATGTTTTAACTTTTTCGATCCGAGCTACGGTTTAAAAGTTATTAATTTTTAAAGATTATTTGAATTTTCTGAAATTTATTTATTTACAGAAAATGAATTATGACGTCAGCATGACGTCACTGTGACGTCAGCGGTCAACAGCGCCGCTGACCAGTCAAATATGACATGTGGGTCCAGTGGGACCCACATGTCAGCCTCTGTTTAGGCTAATCAGTGGATTAATTTAATTACCAGGGTTAATTAGGGGGTGGACCCCACATGTCAGTGAGACATTAGGTTAATCTAATTAGTTTCTAATTAATTAAATCTTTATTTAGGTTAATTAGTCGCGGGGGCCCACCTGTCAATGGCTCTGGGTCGGCCACGTCAGCATAGTTGACTTGGTCAACTAGTCAACGCGGGCCCCTGGGCCCACGGGTCAGTGACCCAGGGCGACCCACGTGGCGGCCACGTCGGCGCCGGCGCCGGAGATCGCTCCGGCGACCATTTTCGCGGCGGAGCACGCCGGCGAGCTGCGGAATCCCTCTGTAGGGCGTCATTTCGCGCGCCGCGACCACCAGGCGATCGAGGATCGAGCGCCGCGTCCATCTGGGACGGTCCCAGGCGCGGGGGTGGTCGGAGCTGCGCCGGAGACGAGCTATGGCGGCGGTGGCTCCGGGTGCTCATCGAGGTAGCAGCTAGGGACCACGACAGGGAGCGTGCGTGCGGGCGCTGTGTTCGCCGTGAGCAGCGAAACACGTCTAGATGCTCGGTCGAGCGCGACAACAACTGGGTCGCCGGCGTTAAGCCTCGCGGCGGAGCTCGGTTCGGTCATCGCCGGCGACGGCGCTAGAGGCGTCGAAACGGGGAGGAAACAGAGGGCTTTCGCGGCGAGGCTCACCTAGCGGCTCACGAAAGGCCTCTGGGGGGTTTTGTAGCTGCAGAAGGCGTCGGCGGCGTCGGAGAAGACCGGCGTTGGTCGGAGATGCTGTCAAGGAGAACCAGCGCTGCGGCCCTCCTCAGCTCCGCCCAAAGGCACCAGAGGACGCGGTCATTCGTGGCGGAGCTGGCCGACACGGTGGATGGGCGCAGGGTTGCCGGTGGCCGTGCTACCACGCGGTCATGGCGGCGACGGCGTTCGGGCGCGGCGGATCTGAGGAGAGGGAGATCTGAGGGGGGGAGTGTAGGGGCTAGGGTTCCAGGGGGCGAGGAGAGGCTCGGGGCCGTTCTTATCCACGAGGAGGAGGCAAGGATGCTCGACGCGCGGCGCATCGGCGGCCGCGGCGTCCCTGCGTTCGACAGCGAGGCAGGAGGAGGGGGATGACCTCCTAGCGGGCTGGGCCGCTTACAGTGCGGAGCAGGCTTAATGCACAGTAGTAGTTTAGGCCTTTTCTATTTTCTATATTTTTTGTTTCTTTTTCAGCTAACCTCTTCTGTTTGGAATTAGTTAGGTCTCTTCTGCATTTTTGTAAAATACAAGAATTGTCCCCAATATTACAATGCAATATTCCCTTCCACCAAAAAGTGGTTTGGACAAATTTGGAATTCATTTGAAGCTGAAAAGAATTTAAATGAATTTGAATATTCTGTTTTGGTGCTGTTTCATCTTGTTAGAGTCACTTTTCTAACTCCAACTTCAATGATGATGATTTTACAAATTTTCCTGGATTATTTGCCATTTAATGAACATTTTCCCAACAGTGTTTGATCAACTTTATAATTCACTTTTGAATTTGAGTTGATTTTTTTCAGATTTGAATTTGAATTGAATAACTAACCCAGGTGACTAGGCAATGTAAATGATGATGACTTGGCATTATTAGCAGTTGATCACTGTGGTCATTACAAGGGGGTGTTACACCCACTTCCTATGCATAGAGATTTTGTAGGCAAACAATTTATTGGAACAAAAATCAACTAGCATAGGAAGGCAAAACAAGCAAAACTTCAAGATTTTCAACACATAGAGAGGAAACTTGATATTATTGAGATATGTAAAAGCATATGTTCCTCTCTCATAATAATTTTCAGTAGCATCATGAATGAATTCAACAATATAACTATCACATAAAGCATTCCTTTCATGATCCACAAGCATAGAATTTTTATTACTCTCCATATAAGCAAATCTATTCTCATCAATAGTAGTGGGAGCAAATTCAACAAAATAATTATCATGTGATTGAAAATTAAAATCATGATGACAAGTTTCATGGTTATCATTATTCTTTATATCATACATGTCATCACCATAATCATCATATATAGGAGGCATGCTTTCATCATAATAACTTTTCTCATCAAAACTCGGGGGACTAAAAATATCATCTTCATCAAACATAGCATCCCCAAGCTTGTAGCTTTGCATATCATTAGCATCATGGATATTCAAAGAATTCATACTAACAACATTGCAATCATGCTCATCATTCATGCCAAATATTTTATTGAATTCTTCTTCTATTAATTGAGCACAATTTTCCTTGCCATCATTTTCAAGAAAGACATTATAAAGATGAACAATATGAGACCACCTCAATTCCATTTTTTTGTAGTTTTCTTTTTATAAACCCAACTAGTGATAAAACAAGAAACTCAAAGATTCGATTGCAAGATCTAAAGATATACCTTTAAGCACTCACCTCCCCGGCAACGACGCCAGAAAAGAGCTTGATGTCCACTACGCAACTTTATTCTTGTAGGCTCGTGTTAGGCCTCCAAGCGCAGAGTTTTGTAGGACAGTAGCAATTTTCCCTCAAGTGGATGACCTAAGGTTTATCAATCCATGGGAGGTGTAGGATGAAGATGGTCTCTCTCAAACAACCCTGCAACCAAATAATAAAAAGTCTCTTGTGTCCCCAACACACCATAGCTACTGGTACAAACCCGCAGCCCCGAGGGTGGACTACTCCCTCCTCATCATGGAGGCCATAGGGATGATGAAGATGGCCTCCGGTGATGATCACCCCCTCCGGCAGGGTGCCGGAACGGGCTCCCAATTGGTTTTTCGTGGCTACAGAGGCTTGCGGCGGCGGAACTTCTGATCTAGGATTATTTCTGATGGTTTATCTATTTATAGGATTTTTCAGCGTTGGAATCACGTGAAGATGGGCCTCGAGGTGAGCACAACCCACCATGCCTCGGGTTGGGCTCCAGGTGCTCCCTGGAGGGTTGTGCCCTCCTCGTGGCTCTTCCGACCCTCCCACGAAGCTTCGGGGGTCTCTTTTGTTCCAAAAAAATCATCAAAAAGTTTCAGCTCATTTGGAGAACTTTCATTTCTGCCCAAAAAAAACACCACGATAGTTCTGCTGAAAACAGCGTCAGTCCTGGTTAGTTCCATGCAAATCATACCAAAACCATATAAAATTGTTGTAAACATGGCATGAATACTTCATAAATTATAGATACATTGGAGATGTATCAGCATCCCCAAGCTTAATTCCTACTCGTCCTCGAGTAGGTAAATGATAAAAGAAATAATTTATGAAGTGTGAATGCTAGCAAAGTGCACAAGTTTGATCAATGATAATTTCAATCACTTTTCCTAGCATCATAATAGCAATTCTTTCTCATAAAACTTCTCATGTTAAAGTAGCAACCAATTCACATGTTAATGTTCAAATAACGAATTCTCTTGAAACTCAACAACCTATATTCTTAGTCACCAAACAATTGCAATTCAACTTATTCAACAAAATCTAAGTAAGAGCTCCACATACTCAATCATCATATAGTCTTCTATGATTTCTAGTACTCAAAGCATATTTTTAGAACAAATGGCATCCATCAAACACACAGAAAGATAGGGGCTTAATGTTTCGCCTCCCAACTCATTTATCATAGAGATAATTGTCAACAATAATAAATCATGATCAAATATATTTGACTGGCCATATGTGCCTAGATCTTTCCCCACCACATGATGCTTGCCAACTAGAGAGTAATTGAGGTTGAAATTAGAATGCTTACTATTGACTCTTGCATAAAAGTAAATACTGAAAAGTAAAAGATAGGCCCTTCGCAGAGGGAAGCAGAGGTTGTCATGCGCTTTTTATTTTTGGATGCCCAAACTCTTAATGCAAAGGAACGTCATGTTATATTACCCCTTATGATAGCAACCTTTATTATGCAGTCCGTCGCTTTTATTACTTTGCCATCACAAGTTCGTACAATGCTCAATTTTCCCTTACAATAAAAGATCAAACATATTTAGGAGCAATTTTTATTGCTTTATGCACCGATGACAACTTACTTGAAGGATCTTATTCAATCCATAGTTAGGTATGGTGGACACTCATGGCAAGAAACTGGGTTTTTGGATGCACAAGTAGTATCTCTACTTAGTACGAATTTTTGGCTAGCAAAAGATCCTATGCAAACACCACATGTTGGAGGATCCATGACAATATAACTTCTATGCAAATATACACAACCATAACTCATTATGTTGTCTTCCTTGTCCAACTTCAACTAATTTGGTCAAGTTTGAAAATAATTAATGGGTATTCACAATCATAGAAGATGTCCAAGATAATATATTTGTATGTGAAAGTTCTCTTCCTTATAGTAATCATTCATGAATTGCTTGTATGACCAATATTGTGATTGTCAAGCTTCAAAAGATTTCATTCTCTAAACCCAATGTGAAGATACTACTAGGCATGATATGAACATATAATTTCAACTTCATGATATTCAATTCATTCAACAATTTACTCATAAGATATAAGTGAAGCACAAGAGTAAATGACAAACTACTCCAAAAAGATATATGTGATGATCAAGTGAGTAGTTATGTAAATGGGTAGCTATTTGAGGACTCTCTTTTATTTAAAAAAACTTTTAGATCTAAGTATATTATTAAAACTGCAAGCAAAACAAAATAAAATGACATTCCAAGGATAGCACACATCATGTGAAGAAGCAAAAAACTTAGGCTCAACCGAGACTAACCGATAATTGTTGATGAAGAAAGTTGGGATGCCTACCGGGGCATCCCCAACCTTAGATGCTTGAGACTTCTTGGAATATTAACTTGGGATGCCTTGGGCATCCCCAATCTTTAGCTTTTGTGTCTTCTTCATTCTTCTCATAACACGGTTTCCCTAATTCTTAAAAACTTCATCCACACAAAACTCAACAAGAACTCGTGAGATAAGTTAGTATAAATCAATGCATAACCTTATCATTCTCTACTGTAGCAAATCACTAAAATTTTAACATTGCAATATCTAAAGATATACCTTCAAGCACTCACCTCCCCGGCAACGGCGCCAGAAAAGAGCTTGATGTCTACTACGCAACTTTATTCTTGTAGACTGGTGTTGGGCCTCCAAGCTAGAGTTTTGTAGGACAGTAGTAATTTCCCCTCAAGTGGATGACCTAAGGTTTATCAATCCATGGGAGGTGTAGGATGAAGATGGCCTCTCTCAAACAACCCTGCAACCAAATAATAAAAAGTTTCTTGTGTCCCCAACACACCAAATACAATGGTAAATTGTATAGGTGCACTAGTTCGGCGAAGAGATGGTGATAAAAGTGTAGTAATGATAGTAGATATTAATTTTTGTAATAGGAACAATAAAAAACAGCAAGGTAGCAAGTAACAGAAGTGAGCACAAACGGTATTGAAATTCTTGGAAACAAGGCCTAGGGTCCGTACTTTCGCTAGTGCAATCACTCAACAATGCTAATCTAATTGGATCATATAACCATCCCTCAATGTGCGATGAAGAATCACTCCAAAGTTCTTATCTAGCAGAGAACATAAGAAGAATTTTTTTGTAGGGTACGAAACCACCTCAAAGTTATTCTTTCCGTTCGATTTATTCAAGAGTTCGTACTAAAATAACACAAAGTTATTCTTTCCATTCGATCTATCCAAGAGTTCGTACTAAAATAACACCATATAATACGCATCAACCAACTCTAATGTCACCTAGATACTCCAATGTCACCACAAGTATCCATGAGTTAATTATATGATACGCATAAAAAAATTCAGATTCATAATACTCGATCCAACACAAAGAACCTCAAAGAGTGCCCCAAGATTTCTATCGGAGAAACAAGGACAAAAATGTGCATCAATCCCTATGCATAGATTACCCCAATGTCACCTCTGGAATCCGCAAGTTGAGTGGCAAAACATATATCAAGTGAATCAACATAATACACCATTGTCACCATGGGTATTCATATGCAAGACATATATCAAGTGCTCTCAAATCCATAAAAAATTTCAATCCGATAACAATGAAATCTCAAAGGGAAAACTCAATTCATGACAACAAGATAGAGAGGGGAAAACACCATATGATCCAACTATATTAACAAAGCCCGCGATACATCAAGATCGTGCCAAATCAAGAACACGAGAGAGAGAGAGAGATTAAACACATAGCTACTGGTACAAACCCGTAGCCCCGAGGGTGGACTACTCCCTCCTCATCATGGAGACCATAGGGATGATGAAGATGGACTCCGGTGATGATCTCCCCCTTCGGCAGGGTGCCGAAACGGTCTCCCGATTGGTTTTTCGTGGCTACAGAGGCTTGCGGTGGCGGAACTTCTGATCTAGGGTTATTTCTGATGGTTTATCTATTTATAGGATTTTTCAGCATTGGAATCACGCGAAGATGGGCCTTGAGGTGAGCACAACCCACCACGCCTCGGGTTGGGCTCCAGGCGCGCCCTGGTGGGTTGTGCCCTCCTCGTGGCTCTTTTGGCCCTCCCACAAAGCTTCGGGGGTCTCTTTTGTTCCAAAAAAAATCATCAAAAAGTTTCAGCTCATTTGGAGAACTTTCATTTCTGCACAAAAAAAAACACCACAGTAGTTCTGCTGAAAACAGCGTCAGTCCGGGTTACTTCCATGCAAATCATACCAAAACCATATAAAATTGTTGTAAACATGGCATGAATACTTCATAAATTATATATACGTTGGAGACGTATCACTCACCAACGCCAAAGGCCCGGCCGTCTCACCTCTGAAACCCTCCCCCTCCCCCCTTCATGTTCCTCCCTCGAGCCACCACCTCGATCCACTCCCTGCTGTGATGCCAGTTCCACCCGCTCCCCTTGCCTAAAACCCTAGCCATTACTCTCGCCACGTCGCCCCTGCTCCTTCGCCCCCGCCTCTACGTGTCCTCCTCCTCCCGCCGCGCCCCCTGCCACCATCAAATCCGGTGAGAAGAGGCCGTCCTCGAGGCTGAAGAGGGCAGATGCAGTGAATCCGCTATCCGCGGCCGCCGTGGGAGGATCGGCCATGTCGTCCTCGGGAGGCGCTGGGGGGAGCGCTCTGTGGCGGATGTGCTCATGGGGAACGCGCAGGATGCCGCCAGGAAGGCCAAGAAGGGGGCCCCACCACCTCCGGGGTCCCGTCTCTGAAGAAGCCCAGGACGAAGAGGGCCGCCGAGGCCGACGGCGCGACGGCCGAGACGGCAGTGGACGAGAAACCGCCCTCATCAGTGAAGTCGTCCGTCAAGTTGAAGCACCCATCGTCGCCACCCAAGTCCAAGTCGAAGGCCGACGACGCTCCTGAGATGAAGAAGAAGTCCCCATTGCCCACGACGTCCAAAACGCTAGCCGCAGCCATGAAATTGGAGGCCGCAATGAAGCCCCTGTCGCCGAAGAGGGCCAAAACCCTAGTGGCCAAATATGATGCCAAGCCCTCTGACCAAGCCCTTGTCTCTCAATCTAAAGACCAGGCATCTCAATCCGAGGAAAGCGAACGTTAAATGTGCGTAGAGTTGTATCGGTGCTCGATAGAACTTGAAGGGAATATTGATTCTACCTTTAGCTCCTTGTTGGGTTCGACACTCTTATTTATCGAAAAAGCTACAATTGATCCCCTATACTTGTGGGTTATTACTAGTCGACAAAGGGTAGCATCAATATAAAAAGATGAGATGTTATACTACTTCTTTTAGCATGAGAAAAGGAGGAATAACGTGATTTGCTATGTACTACATACTTCCCTTAGTTGTCAATTGTATAGATGCACTAATTTGGCGCAGAGGTTGATAAATTGGATAAATAAATATATAATGTGGATGGTGGCAATAAATTTTTTATTTTCTGAAATAACATAAAAACAAGTTAACAAGATGGTAACGTGGCCGAATTGAGATTTTTGCAATGGCGGAAAATAAGGCCTAGGGTTGATACTTTCACGAGTGTCAAATCTCAAAATAACAACATATTAAAATACATTATATAACCTCATAAAGTTCATTTTTATTGGATCAACCCCAGATGAGATCTTATAGGTGTGTAAAATACTACACATCAATTTGTCTTTATATTCTTATACTACAGACAGCCCCGGAAATTATACTAGACAACACCATATGATATTTATTTTTCTAAATCTAATCCACAGAATTATCACAATGTCACTACATGTGTCTCTTGAATACTCGATTTGCATTAATTCCCAAAGTTCAACATAACGTGAACAAGATTCAGTCCCTACATCAACTCTTAACAAGAGGTAAATCATGTAATTCAACTAGTCATTGGTGTTAGAGGTCATAATATGGTGTCAATTCATATAAAGTTACATGACACATAGCTACTACCACAAACCCTCAGTCTCGAAGGTGGACTAACCCCGCATCGGCATATGGGAGGAACAAAGGTTGATGAAGAGGTCCAAGACGAAGATTGCCACCTCTAAATGAGTACCAGATAAGGGTTAAAACAAAGATCACCTCATAACAGGTAGTGGTGGCAACATACAAAATCCGGGAAAATCTGAAATTATTTTTGGGAAAGCCATCGGGCACCAAAGGTCAGGGGGCTAGGGTTCCTAGGCGCCCTCAGGTCCAGGGAGCCTACATGGGGTACCTAGGGGCCCCCGGGCCCACATGGGTGACTGGCTTGGCCCATCTGGCCTCTAGGACTTCAAACTTCTCTCATGTTTTTTCTACATTTTTGAACATATCTATTTGCCTTGAAAACGTAAACAATGACAAACAGAGACTGACACTAGGCAGATTATTAATAGGTTAGTCCAAATAAGCTTAAAAAACATTGCTAAAGTTCATTTAATCCCCTTGGTGGATTTTGGTAACTAATGTCAGCATATCTCAAGGAACTAATGCCTCCTACAAGCTTATTTCAAGAAATGTTCCTTGTGGGCGAAACAAAGGAATAGAACATGACCCCTAGAAAATGCATCAAGACAACTATTGGTCAAGCCGATGGATTCTTCTTTTTCATTTTAGTGATCCAAGATCACATTGAATCCATAAACATGCCGATACTATCAAAAGGGGACGCGGTTGTAGTGATGAGCTTCCTGCTCCATGCAATAAAACTTCAAACACCCTCAAGTTCCTTCAGTGATTCCAATATATCTTCTGAGCTCTTCAAGTCAGAATCACCGAATCATTCACTAGATATAGCCGTTGCGTAAACCCTATCCCATTTAGAGCCTCCACGTACTCCACTTGGAATCACCAAATCTACTCACAAACCTTATGTTGCCATGTCAGAATCTTCAAAGCAAACCTGCAGAAATTTCCTAAGCAATCTTGTCAGAATTTCTGAAGCAACAACAGAGAGCGTGCCACTGCCCAAGTGTACACCTCAGAGCTTCCATATGCTTTCTGGTGAGACCATATGAAGCATCTGAAAGTTGCTACCTCTGCTCATGTTGGAACATCCAAGCTGATCATTTCGGAGCTTCCGAGCTATGTAATAAATTAAAGGTTACATTTTTGGTCCCTCCTACTTTATACCTTCACCTATCCCACCAGTTCACTCGAAGCAAACTCAACCCCCATCACATGTTCTGAGAGATAAGTCCACCTCCTTGTGTTGATTTCAAAGGGCTTTCTACCCCAACCATCCGTGCCAATCCTTTGAGATCTAATCATTTCTTGCTTTCCACTCCTACCTTCTCCAATCCAATAGTGAAATCTTGAGAGAGTTCGAGTCTCAAGGAGATAATCTTTTTAAGCACAAGAGCAAGGGATTCATCACCAAGCAACCTGTATCTTATTACTTTTGGAGGGTGTGCGCCTCCTAGATCTTCTAGGTTCTTGGAAGTCTTCAAATTTATGAAGAACCCAAGAAGCTTGCAAGGGTTTGGAGATCGCCTACTTTGTGAAGATCTACCTTACTGATGCTAGTCCTTCATGGGTGTACGCCATGGTGGAATAGGTAGGTTGCTCCTTCAAGGACCCTTCATGGATGAGTGTCCTCTGTGAACCGTTCCTTTGTGGAATCTCACAGCCGAGATCCTTGTGAACTTAGACCCTTCATGAGTCAAAGACCCCATCAACGTGGATGTAAGATAGCTCCAACTATCCAAACCATGGGAAAAATCTTCACTGGGCCAACTCATGTTTGCGTATCTCCAACTCTACTTATTTACCTTCACTTGCATGTCTTACTTTTCGCTGTCATTTGTTCTAGTAGACTTACATGTGTAGGGTGCTTGATAGATTGCTAAAAAAGGCTAAAATTGGCATGGAAATTAAAATTTGGAAACGGAGTCCACCTTTTGGCTTAGTAATCTATTCACCCCTACCCTCTGGACATACTTATCGATCCTACAAGTGGAATCAGAGCTTTGGTCTCCTTAGCAAGGTCCTCCATTAGTGGATCCTTGGTAAATTGACTCTTTGCTTTGTCTTAACCACCTAGGAGAATATGACATCTAGTGAGGGAAGTTATCACTGTGGTCCTTACTTTGATGGTTCAAATTTTTCTAGTTGAAAACATACGATGAGAATGCATATTGTTGCTCATAATCCCATTGTTTGAGCTATTGTTCATATTGGCTTGTAAGGTGAACTGTTCCAAGGTGGAGAAGTTCCGGATCCTAAAGCAACCACATGATTCGACATAATACTGAAACATGTGACATCCTCTTCAATGCTTTATGCCCCGAAGAATTCAACAAGATTAGTCGTCTTGAAAGTGGAAAGGAATCTTGGACACTTTGGTGGAAATGCATGAAGGTACCGAGTGCGCTGAATAATCAAAAAGCTGCATGAGAAGATTCATCCCATTTTGGCGACGCCCGAGGGACCCTTCCCCATAGTCCCGACATTTCTAGTTCCGGCTAACCCAGGCACAAAAGGAAGCACTCTCGATCATGGAAATTCTTTCAGAGGTTTTCCTTACTTTGTCCGTGTCAACAAACAATTCGGAATACCTCGACTTTTTCAGAACAGGTCCGAGTCAAATAGCAATGATTCGAAGCACTTCTTTTTTCCATTACACTATTTCGGAAACCTAAGGACTCGATCATATGGCTCCCAATTCTTTTTTTCTTCTAATTCATATTGCTCTTTCTCTCTAAATTGCATCAAAGAAAATAGAGAGAGAGAGAGAGCAGATGGATCCTATCCCCTATAACGTACACTCATTCCTGTTGATAGGTTCTTTAGCTCCTTCCTCACCCGTTATATCTTTTTCTTGGATTTCTTATTATTGCTGCAAAAGCGCAACTGTAGCCCCCTAGAATCTTCGGCTCCTCGCTAGCTTATGATTGGTTGCTCAACCCTGCCTTTAAACGCATGAAATCGAAGCAAGGCAGTGTCTCTTTGCTGTACCCTGCAACAATATCAGTGAGCCATTATGGTTAACAGGAAGTAATGGCATCCTACCTGCAGTGGAGGAGCTTGCTCAAGAACCAAGAGCCTCAGGGTAAGAAGGGGTAGAGAAAATGCCTCGAGCCGAGGTCCGAGTACCAAGCGCTGCCTTTAGTTTTCGATAGTCGAAACACATTCTCCAGGTTCTATCTTTCTTCAACACCAGAGAAATTCTTACTTCTAAGCTCTATTGGGGAGAAGTAAAGTAACTAAAAAGTACCTATACAAGTTCAAGATGAAGGATGGTGAAGGCATTGTTGAGATGTAATCTAGGCTAGCACTCATTACAAATTACATTGTCAGCTTAGGAATCAAAGAAATGATGAAAAATTCATCATTAAGAAGATTCTCGGAGCTTTGGATAGCAAATATGACACCGTGTGCATATTAATCCAAATGATGCAAAATTACAAAGATCTCAATCCTACCGAAGAAATTGGAAGGATTGTGACATTGTAAATAATCAAAATTGTTTTTAATAATTAGTTTTAAAATGTAGAATGATTTATTTTTGTGGAGAAGGCAATAGAGAATTTTAGCTTCATGATTTTCTCGGAAGCCATGTATTTTTTTAACAAAATGATCGCCTTTCATATTACATTGGGCGAGTGCAAAGCTTAGGGACAATGTTTGCACTGTTGGAAAATGGCTAGTACGGACTCGGCCCGTGCCGGGCCGCCCACTTCCCACGCGGTGATCGTGGGCTCTCCCGCACCTCACGGCACATAGCTTAGCGCACGGCTCTCCTAGAGACTAGCTCCTTCTGTTGTAACCGATCACTGCACCCTCGTGTGCATACTCGTGTATATAAGGCCATGCCTACCATTGAATGAATACATCAGTGATTCTCACCATTATTCTTGGTACCAGAGCCTACTTTCCTCCCAGTATCCCATGGCTGGTTCCCATGCCTCCAAAGAGGGCTCCGACTCCGACGAGCAGCCCAATGCCAGCTCGGCACCACCGAGCTCCACTCTCCCCAGCGCTACTTCACCACTGCCCACCACCTCCGCGCCACTCCCTGTCCTCAGTGCTCCCCCGGCCATGGCCCCACTGCACCTCACTGTCGCGCCGCTTGGCGCTGCGCTCGCCGCCGTTGCGTCCTCCTCAACAGCGCCACCTCCCTCGATCCACGCTGTCAACATCGGCGCCCACATCGACTTCAAGCTGGATCCCATCTCCGGTAACTATTCCAAGTGGAGGCGCATCATGTCCTTCATCCTCCGCAAGTCAGGCGTGGAGAGCCACGTCCTCGTCAACCTGAATCCGCTCACCCAGACCGCCCAGTGGCGTCACGACGACCTTCAGATCCTCCTCATGATCTACGGTACGATCACAGACGAGCTTTATGATGTTATTTATGCCAAAGATACCACTGCCTACCATGCCTGGATCCTCCTCGACGCCTTCTTTCGCGATAACCTCGCGGGCCATGCCATCCACGTCGACGCCGAGTTCCGCGCCACCGTTCAGGGCGACATGAAGATCGCCGAGTACTGCAGGCGCCTCAAGGCGCTCGCGGACTCCCTCGATGACCTCGACGAGCACGTCACCGACAAGACCCTCACCCTTCAGCTCATCCGTGGACTTGCTCCGCGGTTCGGCGTCATGGCATCCCTGCTTCCGATGCAGGTGCCCTTCCCCACCTTTGTCCAGGCCCGCTCCAGGCTGATGTTGGAGGAAATCAGCCTGGACGCGTGCGCTCGGGCAGAGGGGGCCACCGCTCTCATCGCCACCAACGGCGGCGGCTCATCTGGCTCCGGCTCCATCCAGTGGCAACCTGACCGCTCCTCCGAGCGCAGCGGATGCGGACGTGGCCGCGGCGGCCGCGGACGCGGCACCGGCGGTCGCTAGGCTCCACCACCGGCTGCGCACCCGTCTTTGCAGCCTTGGATGGGCTATTTCGCCTCGTGGGGCGCACCTTTTCCGCCGGCCGGCCATGCGCCTTGGGTGCCGCCGAACGCCGCTGGGGTGCTCGGTCCATGTCTCGGGGTGCCGCACCACGCCTACCCCATGATCTACGGCGCCCTGCCTCCGACGTACGGCACCCCGCCACCGCCCTCCCAGCACCCACCTCTACAGCCCTCATGGGACAACGACCACATGCTCAACGCCGCCATGACCAACATGATGCTCCAGGCCCCAGGCGTCGGCGAGTGGTACCTGGACACAGGCGCATCCAGCCACATCACCAACAACGCAGGTAACTTGAGCTCGTCTTGTTTTTCTTCAAAGCATCCTTCTATCTTAGTTGGTGACGGCTCCTACATGCCCGTTCTCGCCATCGGCTCAACCACACTGCCACCCCACCCCTTCTCCCTCAACCATGTTCTTTTTGCACCTTCTGTCGTCAAAAACTTACTCTCTGTTCGACAGTTTACTACTGATAATGCTGTTTCCATTGAGTTTGACCCACATGGCTTTCTTGTGAAGGATCTGGCGAGCAGGACCCCTCTCATGAGGTCAAATAGTTCCACCGGTCTGTACCCTTTCTTCGGCGAGTCACCAACAGCTCTTTCCGTCGATGTCGGCGATTTGTGGCACAGGCGCTTAGGGCACCCTAGTCGTGCATCTTTGTCTAAATTAGCTCATTTCCTACCTTCATGTAATAAACCCCTGCCCCCTTCTGCCACTTGTGAGGCGTGCCAGTTAGGACGGCAGCCACGGCTACCCTTTCCTTCTTCTAGTTCATTTACCACATTTCCTTTTTAGCTTATTCATAGTGATTTGTGGACATCATCTGTCCCTGCTGCTCCGGTTATGCATACTATTTAATAATAATTGATGATTTTAGCCATTACTCATGGAGTTTCCCTTTGCGTCACACAAGTCTGAGGCTGCCGATATACTCATACGTTTTAATGCTTACGTGCTCACCCAGTTCCACCTCTGTATTCAGTGCCTCCAATGTGACAACGGGGGAGAGTTCCTCGACACTCGTCTCTGCTCCTTTCTCTCCGAGAATGGCATCACCCTCCGTCTCTCCTGTCCCCATACCTCACCACAAAATGGTAAGGCGGAGCGCGCCATCCGTAGCACCAACGATATCATGCGCACCCTCTTACTACAAGCCCATATGCCACCGGAGTTTTGGGTCGAGAGCTTGAACACTGCCACTCATCTCCTCAACCTCCGACCCTCTCACGACATCAACCACAATACGCCCTACTACATGCTCCATGGCATTCCTCCCACTTATGACCATCTCCGCACGTTCGGATGTCTCTGCTACCCTAACCTATATGCCACCACTCCCAACAAACTCGCCCCACGATCACGCCGTTGCGTTCTCCTCGGCCTTCCTCGCGAACACAAAGGCTACCGTTGCCTCGATCTGGACACACACCAAGTCATCACTTCCCGGCACGTGATCTTCGATGAACACCAATTCCCTTATACACCTACCACATCTCCCCCACGTATCGCACAAAATCCCATGCAGATCCCACCTACCTCGTACTACCCAGGCGCGTCCCTATCGGGATCTCCCCCCACCCACCCGACCAACCATCGCGTCGCCGAATCCGCACCCACCCGCTCCACACCGGATCCCGCGCCAACCACACCGCTCTCCGCACGGGTCCACCCTGACCCCACACCACCCACCACTCCCAGCTCGCCGCATCTGACGCTGTCGGCCACCTCCAGCGGCGGCTCCAGCCCATCCAACCCCGCGTCGCCAACTGGGCGACCCCTCCCACCTCGCGCCGTGCCGATCACACCACGCCGCAACCATCACGCCATGCAAACCCGAGGCAAAAATGGTTTTCTGCAACCGAAATCCCTCTTCTCCCCCAACGCTCTCCCCGCTGTTCCCACCTCTGCACCCATCTCGCCAATATCTGCCACCTATAAACAAGCCCTTCAAGACCCAAACTGGCACCGCGCCATGCAAGATGAATTTGATGCTTTGTTGCAAAACAACACGTGGTCTCTTGTTTCTCGTCCTGCAGGTGTTAACACGGTGACTGGAAAATGGATCTTCCGCCACAAACTACACCCCGACGGCAGCTTGGCTCGGTACAAGGCCAGATGGGTCCTTCGGGGGTTCACCCAGCAGCACGGTGTTGATTTCGGTGAGACGTTCAGCCCGGTGGTGAAGCCGGCGACAATCCGTGTGGTGCTCAGCCTCGCCACCTCGTCGGGGTGGCCGATCCATCAACTGGACGTGAAAAATGCGTTCCTACACGGCCACCTCGACACGATCATCTACAGTCAACAACCCTCCGGCTTCGTCGACCCGCGCCACCCCACGCACGTCTGCCAGCTCCACCGCTCGCTCTACGGTTGAAACAGGCACCCCGGGAGTGGTTTCTGCGCTTCACTGCCTATCTCCTCTCGCTTGGCTTCGTCGCGTCCAAATGCGACACCTCCCTGTTCATACTTTGCCGCGGCACCTCCACTGCCTACTTACTGCTATATGTAGATGACATACTACTCACCGCTAGCTCCACTGCTCTGCTCCGCTCCATCATCGACGCGCTGCACCGCGAGTTCGCCATGTCCGATCTCGGCGAGCTACACCATTTCCTCGGCATCAACGTCCACCGCACCACGAACGGGTTGTTCCTCTCGCAGCAACAATACACGCTCGAAATTCTCGACCGTGCTGCCATCAGCAACTGTCGGCCGATCGCCACGCCAGCTGACACCAAGCGCAAGCTCTCCGCCCAGGCCGCCCACCCATCTCCGATCCATCCCTATACCGCAGCCTCGCCAGCACCTTGCAATACCTCACCCTCACCCGCCCGGATATCGCCTACGCCGTGTAGCAGCTGAGTCTCTTCATGCATGATCCTCGCGAGAGCCACTTCACCTACCTCAAGCGCGTCCTGCGCTATGTGCGCGGCACTGCTCATCTCAGCCTCTGCCTCCGGCGCTCTCGTGGCTCCAACTTGGTCGCTTACTCCGACACGGACTGGGCGGGCTGCCCTGACACGCGCCGGTCTACATCGGGCTTCTGCGTCTTCCTCGGCGACAATCTCGTCTCGTGGTCGTCGAAGCGGCAACACACCGTGTCGCACTCCAGCGCGGAGGCGGAGTACCGCGCCGTCGCCCATGCCGTCGCCAACACCTGCTGGCTCCGGCAACTACTCCACGAGCTTCATCGACCACCCAGCGGCGCGACGATCGTCTACTGCGACAACATCAACGCCACGTATCTCTCCTCCAACCCGGTACAGTACCAGCGCACGAAACATGTGGAGATCGACCTCCATTTTGTTCGCGAGCGCGTCTCCTTCGGCGACGTGCGCGTTCTCCACGTGCCCTCGTCGTCCCAGTTCGCCGACGTCTTCACCAAGGGCCTGCCGACGGCCGTCTTCTGCGAGTTCCGGTCCAGCCTCAACATCGTCGACGACCCTGTTGCGACTGCGGGGGGCTGTTGGAAAACGGCTAGTACGGACTCGGCCCGCGCCGGGCCGCCCACTTCCCACGCGGTGATCGTGGGCTCTCCCGCACCTCACGGCACGTAGCTTAGCGCACGGCTCTCCTGGAGACTAGCTCCTTCTGTTGTAACCGATCGTTGCACCCTCGTGTGCATACTCGTGTATATAAGGCCATGCCTACCATTTTTTTTTTTTTTGCAAGGGAAAAGGGGACTTTATTTATTACTTAAGGTGGAGAGTCTGCCATACAAATGCTAACAACTTCACTAGTCCCGACCCAAACCACACGGCGGTGCGAGGTGTGCATCTACCATACACAGCAAGGCAATGAGCGACCTTGTTCTGCGATCGGCTAATATGAGCAAAAACTATCTCCCTCGTACTATCAGCAATCAACACTTGAATCTCTTGCACCAGTGCCGTGAGCATTGATCGATCCCGCGTGGGACTCTTAATCATCATTACCGCCTCCGCACAGTCCATCTCGACAACAAGAGGAAGCAGGGTCCTGTGCATCGCGAGCTCGACGCCCTCTCTGCATGCCAATAGTTCCGCCTCCAGGGCGTTATCACATGTATGTATTTCCCTGCAGGCTGTGTAGATGATGGTGCCGGTATCATCCCGCAGGACCATGCCGCCCCCCGGCTGCACCCGTCTCCTGTACGAAACTTCCGTCCGTATTCAGCTTGGCCCAGCCTTCAGGCGGCCGAGACCAACGCAGCTCCTCACGTTCCTGCTTGTCTCTAGCTGTAGCAGCCTCCAATTTGGTGGCCGGTAAGGGCAACACCATTTTCCCTTTATCCATGTTCCCCAACGGGTGCTGCTGAATACACAACAAGGAGCTTATATAGCCATGGAGGAAATGACGTGAGGCTTGTGTTGGTGGTGCTTGTTTCCCATGCGTGAGCTCATTCCGGATGTACCAAGTCCGCCACATGGTCATTAAGACGATCATGCGGACTGTATCTGAGAGTGGCTCCAGCAGACTAAAAAGCCATTCTGGACCAGTGTTACAGATATTGTCGATGTCCGGGAGCGGCCAGTCCAGAGCCATCGCACGCCATAAATTTTTCGCCAGTGGACACCTACACATTGCGTGGAAACTGTCCTCCCGTTCCACACCACACAAAGGGCACAAATCATTAAGTTCCAGAGTGCGAGAAAATTTGTTCGCCCAAGTGGCAAGGGAATTAGTAACCAGTCTCCATGCAAACACGCGTACCTTAGGGGGAGCAGGGCACTCTCATATGGTCTTCCAGATGGCGCGACGATCATCCGGTGCCCTGCTCGATGCGCTCGCCAATGGACGCTCGCGCTCATCCATGGCGAAGCGGTATGCAGATCGAACTATGAAAACACCGGATTTCTCCGGGGCCCAGGCGGGAACATCCTCAATGACCCGTGGGGAGGTCCGGATACGAGTGATGGCGTCGACGTCAACAAGAAGGAAGTGTTGGTGCAGAAGGTCCAGCCGCCATGCTCCATTAGCATCCAACAGGTCGGCAACGCGACGGAGCCTGCACGTCCCCTGGGGCGCGATGAGCTGGCCCGACGGCTCCCGAGGCAACCACCGGTCCCTCCAAATGCGGATGTGGGTGCCGCTGCCCACCCGCCATATTAACCCCTTCTTCAGGAGCTCCAAGCCATATTGGATCGCTTGCCAAGTAGTCGAAGCATTTCCTGAGAAAACCGTGTCCTCAAAACGCCCCTCAGGGTAATATCGAGCTTTTAATACCTGCGAACAAAGACTCTCAGGTTTAGTCATAAGCCTCCAAGCTTGCCACGCCAGCAAAGCCTGGTTAAACACCCTGAAATCACGAAACCCCAGTCCACCACTGAGTTTGTGCCTCTGAATTTTGGGCCATGCTTGCCAATGAGTTTTGCGCTTTCCCTCGGACGCTCCCCACCAAAAGTTTTTTACCATCCTATTAAGATCATCACACACGGACATGCGAAGTTTAAACACCCCCATCATATAAGTGGGGATGGCCTGCGCGACTGACTTGATCATCGCCTCTTTCCCGGCCAAAGAAAGTGTATCACCCCATGCAATAATTCTTTTAGTGAGCCTTGCTTGCAGATTTTGACACTTCCCTTTCGACATTCTACCTTTGGGCGTAAGCAGGCCTAAATATTTTTCTTCAAAGGTAGAGAGTTGAACTTGCAGTGTAGTGCGCACCACCTCCTGGCTTGCATCCAGGCATGCCTTCCCAAACAACATACTACACTTGGCCGGATTGATAAGTTGTCCCGTCGCCCCTTCATACATCTTTATAATGGACCTCACCTCTTGTGCTTGTTGTGCCTCTGCTTTAAAGAAAAGAAGTGTATCGTCGGCAAACAAAAGATGGGAGATTCTGGGGGCACGCCGACATACCTTCAAAGATGTGAATTTTCCCTTTTCCTCACCATCCTTTAACAGGGCAGACAGATCATCAGCAATAAAGAGGAACAAAAATGGGGACAAAGGGTCACCTTGCCGTAGCCCACGCGACGGTGCGAACGAAACACTACTGGAATCAGGGAATTTGCCATCAACCAGTTCTTTGCCGTCTGCTAGCTGACGGCAAAGAAGGTCTTTGCCGTCTGCTTACAAAAAACAGACGGCAAAGAACTGGCTTATGGCAAAGATACTATTTGCCATCAACCTGTTCTTTGCCGTCAGCTAGCGGACGGCAAAGAGGTGGGGGTGGGGTCCAGTGGAGGCCAGTTCACTGTAATGGTCCACCCCACCTTCTTTGTCGTCCACTAGCAGACGGCAAAGAGAACGGCAGCTAACGGCTACGGCCCACCCCCCGCACCCCACCTCCCACTCTCCATCTCTCTTTCTTTCTCACTCCACCGCGCCGCCCCCGACCCCCACCGCCCTCGCCGCCCCTGACCCCCCGCCGCCCCGCCGCGTCGGCCCACCCCACCGCCCCCTCGGTCTTCTTCTCCCCCCCTCCCTCGCTTCCTGCCGCCCCCCCCTCCGCCTCCGCCCCCCGACAACCAAGCCCCCCGCCCCGGTCCCCGCCGACCCACTCCGGTGAGCTCTCCCCCCTGTTTTTTTTCTTTTTTTCTACTGTTAGTAATTAGGTTAGTTAGTACTGTTAGTTAGATTAGTTCTAGGTTAGTTAGATTAGTTCTAGGTTAGTTAGGTTAGTTCGGTTAGTAGGTTAGTTCTTGAAAAAATTTATAAGGAGAAAGAAAGAAGAAGAAGAAGAAGAAGAAGAAGAAGAGGAGGAGGAGAAGAAGAAGAAGAAAAGGGGGAGGAGAAGAAGAAGAAGAAGAAGAGGAGGAGGGGGAGGAGAAGAAGAAGAAAAGGTGGAGGAGAAGAAGAAGAAGAAGAAGAAGAAGAAGACCAGGTCGAGGATCGCCGACGGGGTGCGTCAGCGCCGACGGAACCTGGTCGAGCATCGCCGGTTGCCAAAACTAGGGTCAGGAACGAGGGTCGAGGATCGCCGATCGCCAAGGGGTCGAGGGTCGGGGCAGAGGGTCGAGGATCGCCGGTCGCCGAGGGGTCGATGGTCGGGGCAGAGGGTCGAGGATCGCCAGTCGCCGAGGGGATAGATGGTGGAGCCAGTGGGTCCCTCCCCGACGACCTCACCCGTCGCCGAGGGGTCAAGGAGTCGAGGGGTCTACGGGCAAGGGGTCGAGGGTCGAGGGGTAGATGGTCGAGGATCTTCCGGTCCGAGTGCTGACCGACTAGTGTCGTAGCTTAAGATGAGGACGTCCCCGAGCTGAAGGTCATGAGCGCGGGTGAACTGCTTCCATCCATGCACGAAGAACGGATGGAAGCAGTTCGCCCGCGCTGATGACCTTCAGCTCGGGCACATCCGCATCTTAAGCTACGACAACAGCCGCACCATGCTCACGGTGAAGGTGTTCGACAGGACCACCGAGGGGTCGAGGGTCGAGGGTCAAGGATTGCCGAGGGGTCGAGGGTTCGAGGGTCGCCGAGGGGTTCCTAAGTTATGTTGTACTTGATGATGATACACTAGTTATATGCATATTATTATTCATGTCGGTATTAATTTTTTTATGTTGTACTAATTTTGTTTACTCTATGTCATGGCAGGTGTTGAAAGATGGTGGGCGCGGGTAAGGAGCGCTCCGAGGCTCCTTCTTCGTCGGCGCGTGGTGGGAGGGGTACTTCCATTCCACCCCAGACTCTCCGGAGAGCGTTGGTCGACAATATGAAGACATCGGTGGGCGCTTCTTCATCGGCGTCGTTGCCCACCGGGGGAGGAGGTCGGGGAGGACATGGCCGTGGGAGAGCTAGGAAGGCTCCTACGCCTTCGTCGCGGCCACCCCTAGCTGATTCACCCGAGCACAGGACTGCTAGGGTGGACATGTCTGAGGAGGAGGCTATGCGGACTCCGGTCCACGAGACTTGGGTCGACGGGCCTTCGGCTCATGAGACTTGGCCCCATGAGACTCCGGACCAGGGTACATCCTAGGAGACGTCCAGATGGGGTACCTGGACGAATCCGCCTGAGGGGCCGAGTGGCTATGCTGATGGTGGCGGGGATCCGGCTGATAGCGAGGGCGAGGTGGTTGAGGGGGGCACCGTCTACCAGCGTGGTTGTACACGTCTCCCGCCCATGCCGGCGACCCGCGAGCAGAGGTGCTTGATTTTCCCTGATGGGGAGAGGTAAGTGCATTTACTCTTTTTGTACCTTTTGCCTTCACGTTTCTTCAAATATCTAATGCGTTGGCCTTGTCATACTACAGGGGTTGGGACCATGCTCGGGATGTCCGTAGGCCCAACACCGTCCTTGGTGTGCTTTGCCAGCAAAACTTCCCAGGGTTTGTCACGTTGCCCGGTGAGGGTCAAGTTCCAGAGCTAGGACTGAGCTGGGAGCGCTACTTGGCTGCCCCGGCCCCACCGGAGGAGATGATCGACAGTGTCTTGTGCCACACGAGGGCAGAGATGGTGATCAGAAAGTTTTGGGTAATTTCTCCTTTACACAATTAAAAATATTCAAATAGCTAGTTATTGTACTAATCAATGTTGTCTCATTTGATTGCAGACCTTCTACAGGTGTGAGGAGGAATACGAGGAGGCCGCGGCAAAGGTTATCGATGCTGAGTGCAGGCGCCTACTACAAAACTTACGGCACGAGGCTCGGGTGCAGGCTGTTCGAGACTACTACGCCTCGTGTGGTATTAAGAAGCCCAAGCCGGCGTGCCGCGATAAGTTTCTGAAGAAGGAGCAGTACATGACGGTAATTATCTATTCTTAAGGCCTTGTACTTAGTTTCCTTGATTTGATTCGTATGCGTAGCACTCAAGTACGTTTCTCTTTACTAACTTAGGTGCCCCCGAGATGGTGTGCGGATCAGATGGATTGTTGGGAGGCGTTGGTCGATGAGTGGTGCTCAAACGAATGGCATGCCCAGCACACCAATGCCAAGGACAAGCGTGCCCAAATGGAAGGTGTGGCACACCATCAAGGCAGCGCCAACTTATTTCAGTTCGGGCGGAACTGGGTATGTGGTTTGCTTCATGATTCATGCAATTCATTCTTCATGCTAGCTTGAGACCTTTAAGTACTAATTTACTCTGTTCCTCTCTTTCAGGCAAAACACAATAAGGCGGAGGTGCCAGAGGTGTACGACCTCTATGCCATGGCCCATACTGGCTCGTACAAGAAGGTCAAGGCATTCGAGCCATCTGACCTTGATAATCCAAAGAACTTCACCAACATCTCCTCCCACAACAAACTCGTGAGGTACAGAGATGAGGGGAAGGCGAGGAAAGGGGAGGACTTTAACCCAAGCCAGCAGTTTGATCCAGAGCTGGTGATGATATCTGGTGGCGGGAGGTCCCATGGCTCGATAGCCATTGGAGATGGACTTATCCGTTGTCCTCGCACTCTCCCGGAGATCAAGGCGCGCCAGTCGAGCTCCACTCCTGAGATGAGGCCTCGTCAACGGCCAGTCGAGCTCGCCTTTGAGGTTAGTTATACGGACTCAGCTATCTTTCCTCCATTACATTGTGTGTGCGGTCATCGATGATTACAATGCTAACGAGGAGTGGTGTTGCAGGCTGCTCTTCAGAGTGAGAGAGATAGAACCCAGGCGCTTCTGGCGGAGAGGGACCGGCAGGCGAAGGAGAAGCAGCGGGAGTTGGAGGAGAAGACGGCAAGGATGATGGAGGAGGAGAGGGCACGGAATGACATGCAGAACCGGGCCATGTACGAGCTCCTCGTGGTAAGTTTCTTCAGCATATTAGCCAAATTATTCACGTAATGTTCGTTTCATTACTAACTAGTATGACTGACCCGTCAAAACCAAATGTGCAGTCTGTGTGCCAGAAGGCCGGTCAGACCCCTCCGCCGATGCCAGAGATTGCTCCGGCGACCACGGTGAGTTTAATTTGAATGGTCATTAGTTACTAGTATTAACATTTGAGTGTCGTCATGCTAACGAGACATTGCAAATGATCTTTGGTGCAGCGTACCTCCAGACAAGCATCACACGATCCTTCTCTAGGTGGTACCGGCACGAGCCACGCCGGTGCTTCACCTCCGTGATGACGGTAAGTTTTCTCTAGTGTTTTGCTTAACAAATGCATAATGACCTAGACTTAGCTTTATTTCCTCCAATATGCTTACCATAATGACCTAGACTTAGCTTATTTTCCTCCAAAATGACATAATAAGCTTACTTAGCTCCAAAATGATCCATTTTACCTTAGTTAGCTCTAAAACGATCTATACTTAGCTTTGTTTCCTCCAAAATGACCTAAGTTAGCTCGAATATGCTAAGTTATCTCTAATATGCTTAGTTACCTAGGTTTGCTCAATAATAACATACACTTAGCTTACTTATGCCAAAAATGGCATAATTAGCTTACTTAGGTTTGAAATGGCATAACAACCTTGGTAACCTCATATATGTCATATACTTAGCTTATTTTCCTCGAAAATGACATAATAAACTTAATTAGCTCCAAAATGATCAATTTTACCTAAGTTAGCTCCAAAATGACCTAAGTTAGCTCTAATATGCTAAGTTAGCTCTAATATGCATAGTTACCTAGGTTAGCTCAATAAATACCTATACTTAGCTTACTTATGTCAAAAATGGCATAATATGCTTAGTTAACTCAAAAATGGCATAATTACCTAGGTTAGCTCAATAATGATCCATTTTACCTAAGTTAGCTCCAAAATGATCCATTTTACCTAGGTTAGCTCCAAAATGATTCATTTTACCTATGTTAGCACCAAAATGATTCATTTTACCTATGTTAGCTCCAAAATGATCCATTTTACCTAGATTAGTTCCAAAATGATCCATTTTAGCTAGGTTAGCTCCAAAATGATCCATTTTAGCTAGGTTAGCTCATAAATGTCATTTTTACGTAGGTTATCTCCAAAACGACCCATTTTAGCTAATTTAGCTCCAAAATGATCCATTTTGCCTAAGTTAGCTCATAAAAGTAATTTTTACCTAAGTTAGCTCATAAATGTCATATACTTCTTCTTCTTCTTCTTCATTTTCTTCTTCTTCTTCTTCTAAGTTTTTTGTTTCCCATTTTGCAGATTTCATTAACTTTACGGAAGCTTTGCATTGATGGAGGGCTTGTTTTCCCTTTCTGTTTTCATTTTTGAACAATGTGGAACTTGTAATATGTATATATGGATGAACTATGTATGTTGAACTTGCTATGTATTTGGATATGTCATATGTATGTGGAACTTTGAAAGATCGAGGATGTCGCCTAGAGGGAGGGTGAATAGGCGCTTTAAAATAATTACGGTTTAGGCTTGAACAAATGCGGAATAAACCTAGCGGTTAATTTGTCAAGCACAAAACCTACAACAACTAGGCTCATCTATGTGCACCAACAACTTATGCTAAGCAAGATAAACAACTAAGTGATAGCAAGATATATGACAAGAAACAATATGGCTATCACAAAGTAAAGTGCATAAGTAAAGGGTTCGGGTAAGAGATAACCAAGGCACGCGGAGACGACGATGTATCCCGAAGTTCACACCCTTGCGGATGCTAATCTCTGTTTGGAGCGGTGTGGAGGCACAATGCTCCCCAAGAAGCCACTAGGGCCACCGTAATCTCCTCATGTCCTCGCACAATGCAAGATGCCGCGATTCCACTAAGGGACCCTTGAGGGCGGTCACCGAACCCGTACAAATGGTAACCCTTGGGGGCGGTCACCGAACCCGTACACTTTGGCAACCCTTGGGGGCGGTCACCGGTACCCGTCAAATTGCTCGGGGCGATCTCCACAACCTAATTAGAGACCCCAACGCTTGCCCGGAGCTTTACACCATAATGATTGAGCTCCGAACACCACCAACCGTCTAGGGCGCCCAAGCACCCAAGAGGAACAAGCTCAAGGGTACCAAGCACCCAAGAGTAATAAGCTACTCAACTTCACTTCCACGTATCACCGTGGAGAACTCAAACCGATGCACCAAATGCAATGGCAAGGGCACACGGAGTGCCCAAGTCCTTCTATCCCAAATCCCACCAAAGCAACTAATGCTAGGGAGGAAAATAAGAGGAAGAACAAAGAAGAGAACACGAAGAACTCCAAGATCTAGATCCAAGGGGTTCCCCTCACATATAGGAGAAAGTGATTGGTGGAAATGTGGATCTAGATCTCCTCTCTCATTTCCCCCAAAAACTAGCAAGAATCCATGGAGGGATTGAGAGATAGCAAGCTTGAAGAAGGTCAACAATGGGGGGCAAATGCGAGCTCAAAGGATAGGGTCCATTGGGGAAGAAGGCCCCCTTAAATAGGCACCCCCGAATCCAACCGTTATGCCCACTGGTCATGCATAAGCGGTACTACCGCTGCAGAGCAGCGGTACTACCGCTTAGCACGGCCAAAACAGCCCAACGAGGCAGAAAACACGAATAGTAGATCTACCAGAGAGGTAGTACCGCTCTGGGGAGAGGTACTACCGCTTGAGCGGTAGCGGTACTACCACTCTGGGGAGCGGTACTACCCCTCTACTACCGCTTAGGGAAAACAGGCAATAGAAACAAGCACAACCATTGAAACACAAGAGGTACTACCGCTCGAGGGTGCAATACTACCGCTCTACTACCGCTCTACTACCGCTTAGAGAAAATAGGCAACAGAAACAAGCACAAAAGACTTTGCCCAAGAGGTAGTGGTAGCGGTAGTCCACAACGGAAGTACCGCAAGCGGTACTACCGTGGTACTAAGCGGTACTACCGCTTGGGTGCTGCAAAATAGCCCAAGCAAAGCAGAAGAAACAGGTTGGACCGAAACAGTGACTACATTTGCATAAGAGCTCCGAATTGAGCAAACTCAAGCTTGTTGGATAGCTGACGACGAGTAGCATCCAACTGCGACTGGTTATAATAAGAAGAGGCAGGGGAGGTATGCCTAAGATATAGAGGAGAGAAACCTCCAAAAGAGAAGAACCAGCATAACCTCGAACATCGAAAACATCATAGAAGATGCATGTGAACTCTGTTTTCGATGAACTCGAGCTTGTCATCAAGATGAACGTAAGCTCTAAAACTCACCAAGAGAAATACCAAACAAGAACCAATAAAAATGATGCAAGGATGCAATGGTTTGAGCTCTCTACGAACGATACGATCAAGCTACTCATCGAGAGCCCCCCTTGATAGTACGGCAATCGATCCTATAACCCGGTCTCCCAACTACCACCATGAGACCGGTAAAATAGAAAACCTATCAAGGGCAAACCTTTGCCTTGTGCATAATCCACTTGAGCTAGATGATGACGATCTTGTCCTCCTCAAGATGGACCACCTTTCTTGATTCCATTGGGTCGATGAAGACTAGTTGATTGCTCCCTCATAATCCTCTATGGGTGAGCCACTCTTCCGCACATCTTCACAAGTCCATTGTCACCACAATGGACGGCAAGCTTCAAGCACTTGATCTCTTCGTGATGCTCCACTTGAACTTGCACACGGCAAACTTGATGACGATCACCACTTGATGTCATCCTCTCCATGGGTTGTATGATATCTTTCTCTTGACGAAAGCCCATGGAAACATACCTAACCCCACATAGAACTCTCACGTAGACCATGGGTTAGTACATAAAGTGTAATGGACAATGCTTACCATACCATGGGATCACTTGATCCCTCTCGGTACATCTTCTACGCTTTGTGAGTTGATCAACTTGATTCACTCTTGACTTAGTCTTGATCAACCTTGAAACTTTCCAACTCTCTTCATGTGGATGATGTCTTGAAGGTAAACATGAATGATCACACAATCTTCTTCTTCAAGACATGCTTGCAATAAGCTCAACACTCACATGACCAGTCTTTGGATAATTCCTTAATAGCACCTTGGTCAACTCATAAACTCCTTGAAACCAACACATGGACTTCAAGAAATGCCTATGGACAAATCCTTCAAATATAACTCAATGCAACCATTAGTCCATAGAGAATATCATCAATTACCAAAACCACACATGGGGGCACCACATGTTCTTTCAAACTTGCTATCTATGTGTTTGATATCTCATATGTTTGGTGTGAAATATATATATGTTTGCTGTGAAATATCATATATTTGCTGTGAAAATGGTTGGATATAAGAAAAAACAGAACAAAAAGAGGTAATGCAGCCTCTTTGCCGTCCGCCACCGACGGCAAAGGGGCCTTTGCCGTCCGCCACAGACGGTAAAGAGGCCACGTGGCAGCAACCTGTGCAATCTGGGAGCTATACCATTTGGTTACTTTGCCGTCTGTGGCAGACGGCAAAGGCTGTGGGAGTTTGCCGTCTGCTGGCAGACGGCAAAGGCTGGGGAGGGCATGACGTGTGGCTGACGTCAGATAGCAAACGGCAAAGGGGAGGGCATGTTTGCCGTCTGCTGGCAGACGGCAAAGCCTCCCGTTAGCCACCTAACGTGGCTAACGTCAGTTCTTTGTCGTCCACCTTCTTTGCCATCTGCCACCGACGGCAAAGGGTCTTTGCCGTCCGCTTTGAGAAAGCAGACGGCAAAGAACCTGTTTACCGTAGCTTTCTTTGCCGGGCAGTTTTGCCGTCTGGGGCTGACGGCAAAGAGATTTGCCGTCCGCTTTCGGCAAAGAAGCTGATTCCTGTAGTGAATCCAAGAGGATGCCATTAAATTTAACAGTGTATCTAACCGAGGTGACACAAGCCATAATCCAGTTCACCCATCGGTCAGCGAAACCCAACTTTTGCATCGTCCGCTTCAAGAAAATCCAGTCCACCCGGTCATACGCCTTTGAGAGATCCAATTTATATGCGCAGAAACTCCTCGATGGATCCTTCTCCTGCTGAATATGGTGTATACACTCAAATGCAATCAGAACGTTATCTGTTATCATTCTGCCAGGTACAAAGGCACTCTGCTCGGGCGATATGATCTCATCAAGAATGGGCCTCAACCTGTTAACTAAGCACTTGGACACCACCTTATAAATAACATTGCACAAACTGATAGGCCGAAATTCAGTCAGTTTTACCGGATTATCAATTTTTGGTATGAGCACAATCGCAGTATTATTCACACCTTCTGGCATGATACCTGTCCGGAAAAACTCCTTTACAGCAACAGTCACTTGGTCCTTCATAACTACCCAATTCCTCTGAAACATGCGCTCCGAAAAACCATCCGGTCTGGGGGCTTTGAGAGGGCCAATCTGGAAGAGCGCATCCGCAATCTCCTTATCCGAAAACTCTGCACACAGACTATCATTCATATTATCAGTGACACGGGAATTAATCAAGTCTACCACTTGGTCTGCACACAGTGTTGGGTCTGCAGTAAACAAATTAGTGAAATAATCCGTCACCATGCCCGCCAAAGTGGCGCTGTTTTGCTGCACCACTCCATTGTCATCAACAAGAGAATTAAGTCTGTTTTTACGTGCACGCCAAACCGCCTTGCGATGGAAGAATTTGGTATTTCTGTCGCCCTCTCGTAGCCAGTCAATTCTAGAACGCTGCATCCATAACATCTCCTCTCTGTATAGCAGCTCATTCATACGGTCAGTAGCTTCCCTAATAGTCTGCTGATCTGCATTCATAGCCATTAGTTGCTCAAGACGCGTACGAGATTTATTAATTTCCTGCACCACATTATCGAATATCTTTTTACTCCACCGATGAAGTGCGTGCATGAGATCACCCAGTGCCGCCGCCACATCACCAAGGTTACCCATGGCGCCGGCCGCAGTCCAGGCTTGCATGATAACTTCCGGTAGCGTCGGATCGCTCTCCCAAGCCACTTCATAGTGGCGGCAACGCTTGCCTGTGTACTCCCTAGGCGGCTCCGCCAAGCACCTGAGCAGGATTGGTGTGTGGTCTGAAGATGGTGCAACAAGGTGCTTGACACCCGCCTCCATGAACAAGTCGCGCCACTAGTTGTTTGCAACTGCGCGGTCAAGGCGCACTTTGACATTCGCACGGCCGGACCGCCGGTTATCATAAGTGTAAGGCACACCTGAAAAACCAAGATCACCGAGGCCACATAATTCCAAAACATCACGAAAGTCGATCATCTGACCTGCTAATCGTGGAGTCTCCGAGAAATGTTCGAAGCCCCACATGGCCTCGTTGAAGTCTCCTATCACCACCCACGGCATGTCCGCGCGTTGGTGGAGATCACGAAGGAGGGACCACATCCGTTGACGGTCCTCCGTCCTTGGCTCGCCGTAGACGCAGGTATGCCTCCAAGGAGGATCACCCGTCGTACCGCTCACATAAGCATCAATATAGCGTTCATTTATTTCTTTTACATCGAGATGCACGGACTCGTGCCAGTAAAGAGCTAAACCTCCACTAAGACCAACACTATCTGAAGCATCAAAACCACTTAAACCTAGCCTGGACCGAAGTCTTTTCATCTTAACTTTAGATTGCCTAGTTTCACATAAAAAAATGATACATGGGGACTGAGCCAGCACCAAGCTCACAAGGTCGCGAACTTTCCGAGAGTTCCCCGCCCCTCGGCAGTTCCAACTTAGTAGATTCATTGCTCCTGACGGGGCGCCACACCTGGCCCCGTCAGTTCACCGGCGGCCCCTGGGCCGGTCACCTCCATAGATTTTCCACCATCCGTTCCTACCGCCGCTGTGGCCGTGTCTGTCTCGGCCATATTATCCATCCCCTCAGGTTCTCCAGTTTCTTGCTTCTCAGGTGTTCCTGCAAAAATCTGATCCACCTGGCCAGTGGGATTAGAGTAGAGGACTAATGCTTCACCCTTCGCATCTTTCGACGTGCTTGCAGCCTGCTGGTCCGCTGCCTCTCGTTTTCCACGGATGAAACTTCCATTAGACATGACCGCGTCCTCAGCTCTAGCAGCAGTCGAGAGGTCCTGCAACACCTGAATCATATCCCAGCTCTTCGGTTTGCTTGGGCTATATTTCGTTGCATTGGGAAGCGCAGCACCCGAGGCTACCATGCTCGCGACCTTGGCCGCACGGTATTCTGCCACCGCCGAATACCCTCGCTCTCTTGATTCCATCTCATGTGCACTATTCTGAGGCTTTGCACTAGACTGACTGTCACTGATATTTTTGCTACGAGAGTTACGTGAGCTGCCCTCAGACTCAAAGTCCTCCAGACCCTTGCCAACTTCTAGTGGATTTCCTTTTGCACGCATGGTACCACTTTGCTGCACGATCACAAGTGAATCCTCGTCAGCTTGCAACTGCTTTTCCTGGCCCGCGGCAATGATCGCAAGTTCACCTCGAGTCGTGCCCCCGGTGCTCGCAGTTTCCCCATCTACCGGCTTTGGGCGGGTAGCATCCGCAAGGGGAGCCCCATAATCGCCCCCACCAGTTTTCGGGTTCACCTTAAGCCCGTGCGGCATGGTCTCCGTCGTGGTCCCTTGCGCCGACTTTGCGTATTTGGTCGCTAGTTTGCATATCTGATCTGGTGGTTTGACTCGCTCTGGTGGTAAGAGTTTGCCGCTGTGAGTTCCTTCTGTAACCCTAGCATCTGCTGTAAGGGCCATGGTCGTGGAGTAGGCGTTAGGTTTGTAGCCGGAGCCGGATTCCCGTCGGCGTGCGACTGCGATCCCGTGGATCCTTTCCATCGAACTATTCAGAACGTGGTCGCCCAGGACTCTGGAGTCCAGCGACAGGCGGGCGGACGTGGCCGCAACAGGTCCATAGTGCCTCCGGGGAGCGCACATGGAAACATCGTCGGCGGAGCCGACAGCTGGTGGCGGCGGCGGCGCGGACGCCCCCAAGTCGCCAAACCCTAAACCTTCCATAGCTAGATGAATTAGTTTTCTCCCTTATTGGGACAAAACAAGGTTTAAGTATCTGGGAACAACCTCAGAATGGACGTCAAAGCAGAGAAATAGTGTTCGGAGAATGAAACTGGCCAATAGAAAAGACTGAACTCCAGGCCATGCCTACCATTGAATGAATACATCAGTGATTCTCACCATTTTTCTTGCACTAACCAAACCATAAGTAGGGTAACAATGGATATGACATATTGATGGTCGGAAGAACGAGGGTGTGATTAGTTTACCACCCAAACCGACTAACCCGACAAATTAGGCCTTACATTGTTGAACTCACTGACTGCGATATTCTTAAGGATGCAACCACTTAGAGTTCTCAATTTTGAACTCAATCGCTATTAAAATGTTACCAAATCAATTATTTTGGTTCTTAGCATGGCCAAATAACTAGCACCAATATTTGGCAAGATTTTCGAAATGTGTTTGAATTCGAGTCGGATTATTGTATTTCAGAACCAACCAAAATCAATGAAATGTCTGAAGCTTCAGCGCATTTCATTGAAGAAACAGATCTGTGATCCTATCACCGTTTTTGGTTTTCATTCTGACGGTGTTCCCACTTGAATTGAGATTTTTCCTAAAACAATTAAAAAAAACTGTAAACCAGAGTCCTGTGCACAAATCATGGCAAATGTTGTCTGACAACACCAGCTTGGAAAAAGTCCATTTTAAACCCTGAATTCGTAGAGGTTAGGTGAAACGAATCCTCAAGTCAAAATCCCTGTCGATTGCACCCTGAACTATACAATCCCGGTCTAAATCAAACCCTGGCAAATGTCAACCGGGATTTGTCTGGCTGGTGGGCCAAGGAGAGGCAATGTTGACCACGGCATTGGGCCAGCCCATTTAATTTTTTTGTTTGCTAAAAAATTTGTCTTTATTTTTCTGTCGCTCTTTGCGGCAGAATGTCGGACGCAGAGCAAACCGGCACATTTTTCTCAGAAAAAAAAAACAGCCACCCGGCACATGTGACCTAAAAAAAATCAGGCATCACAAGTTTCGAACCCAGGATTTGCAACTACTAATGCGGTGCTACTTCGACTTGAGCTAGCAAGCAACTCTGTTAAAATAGCAGCACAAAACCATAAGAATCAACCAATGATTCGAATATTTTTATACTTTCGAAGGCAAAACATTTTTTCCTCCGCGCTGGGCCGGCCCATTTGTATTTTTTGGGTCATATTTACATTTTGGTGTTTGTGACATTTAAAAATATTCAAGCGTTACAAAAAATGTACGTGGCCTTTAAAACTATATTTAAATATTATAAAAATATATATCTGGAATTTAAAAAATGTATGTTGCATTGAAAAATGTTAACGCATTTCAAAATAATGTTCATGACATTAAAAAAATTCATACAATGTATAAAAATTTCACGTAGTTTTAAACAATGTTTCATACCATCCCAAAATTGCTTAACACGCATTTGCAAAATATGTCAGATACTTGTATTTGAAAAACCGAATGTTAATCATATGTTAAATACCAAAAACGGTGAATGTTTATGAAAAAATCGACATAAAAATATGTATTTAAAAAATGTTATCATCACTTAGTTGTCAAATTATGTACCACTTAGTGTCGAGATTAAATTAACTTAGTTGCCATAAAAATATATAGTTGTCAGTTTTTAATTATTCCGTGTTGCCAAAAGAATTACACTCTGGTTGTCCGTGCCAGAGTTGTAAATTTTATTTCATGTGTTTGCCAAACCAAATTCCTCCCTCCGTAAAAAAAAATTACGCTCTTATATTTCTTTACCGAGGGAGTACACTCTAGTTGCCAGTTTAATTGTGCCGAAGTTGTCATTTCTATTTCATATAGCTTGCAGTAAAAAAAACAATCAACACCACCTGCAGCGTATGTGTTGCATGCTTGTTGACTCGTTGTACTCCCTAAAAAAAAGACTTGTTGTACCACGGGCGTCCGCACTGTAGTGCCGCCCCTGTAGCTGAATACTGTTAGAAAATTAAGTGATTATAAATGGTTAATATGTTAATTACCATAAGTTAAAGTGGGCCATTAGTTAATTATGGGATTAACACTAATTAACGGTAATCAACAATTTGCGCATGTGATTGGGGGGCTAATTAAGATTATGGTTAGGTCCCACGTCATATACAGCGCTATATATAAAGGAGGGCATCCCTGCACCTATTTGATCGTGGTATCGATTAGGATAACAGTGACCTCCGAAATTTACTCCAAATCCAATCGGGAGTGCGCTGGATGTTGACGTGAAGGCCTGACTTTGTTCCGGCGAGGTGCCGGAGTGACCTGCTACGCTGCTACAGTTCGTCATCCGACTCTACTTCCTCCACCGTGATGGCCTCTCCAAACGGAGGTATAAACACACTACTGTCCACTAATTTCCGCATCAAATCGAATAGTGTTCATGTGTATTAGATAAGATCCAATTAGCAATTGCATAACCTAAGCAATTAATCTAACATTTGGTATCAGTAGCGGGTTGGATCTAATCACCTGGATCTATTTGAGAAAAATTGGCAGTAGATCAATCAGTGTCATAGAACTTGCCTGAAATTTCACGTAATTAGGCCTCGCCCACGCACATCAGCGGTGGTGTCACAGCCGCCGTCCGCCTCAGGGTGATGCTGCTGTAGCCGAGCACATCCGGCTGTGCTCGCGCCGCGCCGCCGTGTGCCTCAGGCCGTGCTGCCGCGGCCGCGCGCCTCACGGTGGCGCTCCCGCCGCTGCCGCGCGCCTCACGGTGGCACTCCAGCCGCCGCCGCGTGCCTCACGGTGGCGCCGACCGCTTCGCATCGGTGCCGTCCTCGCAGAGCTAACTCACTCTGCTTATCCGATCTAGTTTTCTCATGAACGGCGGCGGCGCAGTAGAAAGCTAACTCGATTAGGGATTTACCCGCATGCTCGTAACTGGCCAGTTCCAATGGCTTTGGGCTATACGAGTTAATGGGCCGCACAGCATTTGTTTCTTTTGTTCGGCTAACTACGTGATGGCAAGTAGCATACAGCAGCATTTTGCAAGTACATGCAGATTAATTTGAATTTATCTCTCTGTACGTAGTAAGCATAAGTCTGCTGATTATTTATATACAGTTAATTCTTGTATTCAGTAGATTTATTTTTGCATAATTGTGTTAAATTAAAATAGAACCAACGTGAAATTTTGGTTTAACACTACAATATATTTTTTTCCGGGATAGTTGCCATGATTAATTTTTAGTAATGCATGATACCAACGTTGTTTGTGATCATGACTATTACGGTTAATTTCCCGATGATGTTATTATATGATTAGGTCCTCTTTCGTTATTGCCCAACGGTATTGCGAATTAGGATTTTATTAAATTTGCCATGTTATTAATCAGACCAACGTAGGATTAATATCATGCATTTTTTTTAATATGGATATTTTAATAATTCATAAATTTAATATCCATGTTATTTATGTTTTATTCAGCTTTGAACCCATCACTTATTTCTGGGCTCCTAAACTCAATTGAGCACCTCAATGGGACTAACTTTCCTACATGGAAGGAGCAGATTTCCATTAACCTTGGGGTCATGGATCTTGACTACGCACTTAGGGAGAAGGCTTCAGTTCCCTTGTCCTCTGATGATGAAAACCTTGCTGAGAGAACTAAGGTTTATGAGGCTAACAAGGAGAAGTGGGAGCGCTCCAATCGATTGTCCCTCATGATCATGAAAAGCACAATTACTCTTGGGATTAGGGGAGCTATCCCCGATTCCGAATGTGCTAAGACTTATCTGGCATCGGTGGAGGAACAGTTTAAAGGCTCCACAAAAGTCTATGCCAGTACACTAATCATGAAAATGCTCACCACTAAGTATGATGGTGCAAGCGGTGTGAGAGAACATATCATGACTATGAACGATATGGCCGCAAAATTAAAGGGCATGGACATGGAGATTTCTGAGGGCTTCTTGGTTCATTTCATTATGACCTCCCTTCCTGTGGAGTTTGGTCCATTCAAGATCAACTATGACACACAGAAGGAGAAGTGGACCATGGGTGAGCTCACGGCTATGTGCGTTCAAGAAGAGGAGCGACTTAAGGTTGAGAGAAAAGATTACGCTCATCTTACTTCCATGAACTCAGGGAAGAGAAAGTTTAATGGTGAAAATAAGACTCAGAAAAAATTAGGTCCTTCACGTAAGGCTGAATCAAGCAAGGCTGGGGCCAAAAGGTCAAAGCCTTCTGTTGCTAAGGATCCTTCTGCACCTAAGAAGCCTTATTGCAAGTTTTGCAAACATGATGGACATAAGCAGAAGGATTGTGATGGCTTTAAGGCATGGCTTGTAAAGAAGGGTATGGACACAATTTCCATGATTGATGAATCCCTTTACATTGATTTTTCCCCTAATACTTGGTGGGTTGACTCAGGTGCCACCGTGCACATTTCTAACTCATTGCAGGGATTCCTTACCGTGAGGACGCTGCAAAGGGGGGAGCGAACTCTTAGAGTTGCAAATGGACAGGAGGCTAATGTTGAAGCTATTGGGACTATCCCGTTAGTGCTAAAAGATGGCTTCACCCTCCTTCTTAATAATGCTATTTATGTTCCTACCATGAGGAGGAACCTTATTTCTGTTTCTATATTAGATGATGATGGTTTTGAGACTTATTTTGGGAACAAACGATGTGTTATTAAGTTTGGTCATGATGATATTGGTCATGGCGTTCGCCATGACAAACTCTATAGACTCCTTTTGAACGACTCCTCTAAATCTTTAAACGTTTGTGATGTAATAAATAAGCATGAGACTTCGTCGAAATTATGGCACTGTCGTTTAGGCCATATTTCGAAGGGGAGAATGGAGCGTCTCATTAAAGAAGAGATACTTCACCCCTTAGACTTCTCGGATTTAGATCACTGCATCGATTGTATTAAGGGAAAATTCGTAAAACAAATTAAGAAAGGAGCAATTCGTAGTAGTGGGGTTTTGGAATTAATCCACACTGACATTTGTGGTCCATTTCCTATTACTTCTGCTGATGGATATGACTCTTTTATTACTTTCACCGATGATTATTCTCGTTACGGATACATTTTTCCTATTCGTGAACGATCTGAAGCACTCGATAAATTTAAAATCTACAAAGCTGAAGTAGAAAATCAGCATAATTTGAAGATTAAAGTAGTGCGATCAGATCGAGGCGGAGAATATTACGGGAGACACGCTCCTTATGGACAAATTCCTGGTCCCTTTGCTCTATTTCTTCAAGAAAATAGAATAATCGCCCAATACTCAATGCCGGGTGAACCTCAACAAAATGGAGTCGCTGAAAGACGCAACCGTACACTTATGGATATGGTACGGAGCATGGTTTCCAACTCCAGTTTACCGGTTAATTTGTGGATGGAAGCATTAAAGACAGCCATGCATATACTTAATCGGGTTCCTAGTAAATCAGTACCCAAGACACCTTATGAATTGTGGACCGGGAAGAAACCCAAATTAAATTATTTGCATGTGTGGGGTTGTCCTTCTGAAGCTAAGATTTTTAATCCACACATTGGGAAATTAGATCCTAAAACCGGCAGTTGCCATTTTATTGGATATCCTGCAACATCCAAAGGCTTCCGTTTCTATTGTCCAACACGTACCACTAAATTTGTCGAAACGAGGCATGCTAAATTTTTAGAGAATGTTAATGTTAGTGGGAGCTCCGAGACAAGAAAAATCACACTTGAGGAAAATCGACTGACATACCATTACCGATGATCCCAAATTCTGTTTTTCCTTCGTCTTCGAGCGCAACACCTCCAGTTAATGATTCTGGGTTTATTGGTGCAGCGCCTAATAATGAGCCTCACATCACTCAGTCTTCTGTGATATCTAATGAACCTTTGCGTAGATCACAGCGGGATAGAAGAGCTGCCATTAATACAGATGAATATGTTGTTTACATGACTGAGGATGGAAATGACATTAGTAAGGCAAATGATCCCACCTCCTTTGAGGAAGCCATGACAAGCGGACACTCGTCTAAGTGGCTTGAGGCCATGAATGATGAAATTAAGTCAATGAGTATTAATGATGTTTGGGATTTAGTAGAAATTCCTGACGGAGTAAAAAAGGTGGGCTGCAAGTGGGTCTACAAAACTAAGCATGACTCTAAAGAAAATGTCGAACGATTCAAAGCAAGACTTGTCGCTAAAGGTTATACACAAAGAGAGGGCATAGACTATGTTAACACTTTTTCTCCCGTCTCGAAGAAGGATTCACTAAGAATTGTTATGGCTCTTGTTGCTCATTATGATTTAGAGCTACATCAGATGGATGTTAAAACCGCATTCCTTAATGGTGACTTGCATGAGAATGTATATATGGCTCAACCGGAAGGTTTTGTCGTAGAAGGCAAGGAACATATGGGATGTCGACTTAAGAAATCTATCTATGGACTAAGACAAGCGTCTAGACAGTGGTACCTTAAATTTGATGAGGTTATAAGGAAATTTAATTTTAAGGAAAATGAAGTGGACAATTGCATATACATTAAGACCAGTGGGAGCAAGTTTATCATATTAGTACTTTATGTGGATGATATCTTGCTAGCCAGCAGTGACTTAGACATGTTATATGAGACCAAAAGATTTCTTTCATCTAATTTTGACATGAAAGATCTTGGGGATGCCTCTTATGTTTTGGGCATAGAAATCCACCGAGATAGGTCTAAAGGGACATTAGGACTGTCCCAGAGGGCATATATTGACAAAGTCCTTAAAAGATACAACATGCATAATTGTTCTTCCACTCCCGCACCTATTGTTAAAGGTGATAAGTTTGGTCTATTTCAGTGTCCCAAGAATCAATTAGAGATTGATCAAATGAAGACAATTCCTTATGCCTCGGCTGTTGGGAGCATTATGTATGCTCAAGTATGTACGCGTCCCGACTTAGCGTATGTAACTGGAATGCTTGGCAGATATCAGTCTAATCCAGGCTTAGATCACTGGAAAGCTGTCAAGAAAGTAATGCGCTATCTGCAAGGGACTAAAAATCATATGCTTACATATAGAAAGACTGACAACCTATAAATTATGGGTTACTCAGACGCTGATTTTGCAGGGTGTAAGGATACTAAGAGATCCACATCAGGCTATATCTTCACACTTGCAGGGGGAGCAATTTCATGGAAAAGCTGCAAACAAACACTTACTGCATCTTCAACGATGCAATCAGAGTTTGTGGCATGTTTTGAGGCTACCGGGCAAGCCGTATGGCTTAAGAACTTCGTCCCCGGACTTAGAGTGGTAGACAGCATAAATGAACCACTTACATTATTCTGCGATAATCAAGCTGCAGTTTTCCTTTCGAGTAACAACAAGTCAAGTGGTGCTGCCAAACATATTGACCTTAAGTACCTTGTTGTGAAAGATAGAGTCCAAGATCAAACAATTAAAATTCAGCATATAAGTACTAAATTGATGATTGCTGATCCCCTGACTAAAGGCTTGCCACCAAATCTCTTTCGAGAACATATTGCTAGCATGGGTCTAATGGAAAGCCTATAACCATTGGGGTAACTAAATGATGAGATCTCAATATTTGAACTTGGAATAAGGAAGTTTGTTTCGCTTACTAAGTGCACATAATGATTAATAAAGAAACAAACTATTAGGATCATAAGTAGGGAGTATGGATGCATGCCCATACAGACTCCCAACCATAAATAATTATCCATTCCGAAATGAAGTCTTACGCTATAGATTTTGGGGTTCCAGTAATGATTATACTATTGCTGCGAATACATTATCTTGGTGTGATGCCTTTGTTGAAGTATGGACTAATGACATTAACCATTCAATCAAGTGGGAGAATGTTAGAAAATTAAGTGATTAAATGGTTAATATGTTAATTACCATAAGTTAAAGTGGGCCCATTAGTTAATTACGGGATTAACACTAATTAAATGGTAATTAACAATTTGCGCCTGTGATTGGGGGGCTAATTAAGATTATGGTTAGGTCCCACGTCATATACAGCGCTATATATAAAGGAGGGCATCCCTGCACCTATTTGATCGTGGTATCAATTAGGATAACAGTGACCTCCGAAATTTACTCCAAATCCAATTGGGAGTGCGCTGGACGTTGACGTGAAGGCCTGACTTTGCTCCGGCGAGGTGCCGGAGTGACCTGCTACGCTGCTACAGTTCGTCATCCGACTCTACTTCCTCCACCGTGATGGCCTCTCCAAACGGAGGTATAAACACACTACTGTCCACTAATTTCCGCATCAAATCGAATAGTGTTCATGTGTATTAGATAAGATCCGATTAGCAATTGCATAACCTAAGCAATTAATCTAACAAATACTTCACCATGGTACTGTAGTATATTGCACGATTACTGTAGCGAAAATCATGAGCGTTGAATCACGTGAAAAAGTAGCCCCGCTTATTTTTCCACGCTTGATAGCCCACTTGCGACGACAGACCCGATAAAAATATTCGAAATGGAGAGTTTTTTTATGAGTAAAAAAACAGTGCCTGACAGCAGGCTGGGCCTCACTGGGCCGGCCTAGTCTTTCCCCGCGCGCCTGCAGCGTGAGAAATCCCGGTCATCCTTTGCCATCTGGACAATCCCCGTTTGGAAACGACCCCAGGGTTTAATTTAGACCGGGATTGCATAGTTGAGAGTGTAATCGACAGGGATTTCGACTTGAGGGTTCATTTCGTCTAACCTCTACAAATTCAGGGTTTAAAATGAACTTTTTCCCACCAGCTTTATCTCCGTTTAAACGAGCAGCGAATCATTTGAGGAGTTTCCCAGCAGACCGAGGATGGATACCTGCCCATATAAACGGAAACGAATCGGGAAAATGAGAATAAATTGTTGAAGCCAAGGCTTTCTCCCTGCCTGCAATTAAACCCACTACGGGTCGCGCAAAGAGCGATCTCTCGCGCTAGCCACGTCGGCACAGGTAGGACAAAAGAAAACTCGAGCTAGCGAACGGGTTGGGCAGGAGCTCCTCGTTTTGATTGGAGAAAATAATCTTTGTGTGTCGTGGCAAGATAACCAGGAGGATTTGCCTTCCTCAATAAGGAAAACCACACCCCTTCCCTTCCTTCGCCGCAGCCACTCCCTCCCCTTCTCCGCCGCCTCCCCTCCCCGCCCTGCCCCTCCCCTCATCTCTGCGCCATGGTGAAGCAACGCGGCGACTCTCCCCGAGTTGCACCTCTCTGACTGGCTCGGGCCCGACGCCTCCACTCGCCGGTGCGCCTACGGATCTGAGCTCGCGCGCAGTGGCGGTGGTAGGAAGGTGCGGCGCTGCTCGTTCCCACGGCCACGACGGCAAGAGCTAGAAGGCGGGCGGCGCCGCGAGCTCTCGTTTTGAGGATGCAGCAGGAGGACGAGCACAACCCGGACGACGTTCATGCGGTCGTCGGCCCCTACTCCACCGCGACAGGCCCCAGCACATGGTCGCGCTACCCCCACCCCACGACGTCGTCTGCGTCGATCTGAAGCCCACACAGGATGGGAACAAGGTGGGGATGGAGATGTGAGTCATTTTCTTTGGATCTCCTGCTGAAGATTTTGAACCTTTCTGTCCGTGTCGAGGATGTCCAGTGCAGAGGAGGATTTTTGCCCCAGGTAAGATCACGATATCATGCATCCTCTTTCCTATTTTTTGCTCATATCAGCACAATGCTTTAGTCCTTTGGTTATTGTTGTTGACCTGATGATAATACACCATGCCTTGTTATTTGCTTCTTGTGTATTCTGACAGGAGAAAAGAGCTCATGGCACTTTCAAGATATAGAGAAATCAAATGTTAAAAATAGGTAACTATCGATCTATTTATTTAGTGTATGATGTTAACTGAAAATCGTATCTTTATCACAGCCAATATCTAACTCTTTGTGCTTCTGTTTGTATTCACCATAACAAAAATAGTACGTAACTATTATCTGAGTGATTCTAACAGTTTGGGTCCGGCGCTGAACTCCTGTTTGCTTCATTTCACTCGACCTCTTGCCATGTTTGCAAGATTTTGTGGGAGTATTTTGTTTTGCTGGTGCACACAATATGTTTGTTCGAACGCCTGTGTACAAAGTATTTGGTAGTAATAGTATGAAGAAGTTAGCACTCTCATATTTTCATATCCATTTTTCAGGCGTGCAAAACTCCAGCCTATGGACTCTGACTCCATTTATTTGCACGTTACAGATTGCTCAAAAGAAGCAGAGACAATACACTGATATACCCAATTCTACTTGCATTTTCATGTAGCTTTAAAGGATCCTGACACGTAATGTGTATTAGCTACCTGTAGCATGCAATGGTAATTTCAGTTCAGTCTACCTGGACGCTTTTGGGTTCATGTTGTCAAGTTGATTGCTCCTGATCAACTTCTGAATGCTATTTGTCATCCTTAGGTGAAAACAGTAAAGCTGATGCTGATCTAGAAAGTTTTTTCTGATATTGATGATGTGGAGGTACCTTTATACGTCCATCTTTGAACGTGTTTGAGTTCTCATGGCAATTGGTGGCAAGGTATAGTGTTGTATATTAACACATATGTTATGACTGATGAATTTATTTATTCTTTTGTCAGCCTCGTTTTACTACTATAAGCAAGAGCCATGTGTCATCTCCCTTGGCGAACAAGGTAAAAAAGAGGACCTTACTATTGGTTACATTATTATGGTTTGGTCCTGCTCTCTGCTTACATGTGATACGCTAGATATTATTCAACTTAAATAGGGAATTGATAGTTTTCTGGAAAGCACTAGGGGGGCATATCCCCACCTGAGAAACTGATATCCACTTCTGCTCACTCCGTCTCTGTATCAGTTACCGTATTCACAGATGTTTATTAGAAAGGGAACATATTCTTCCATATTTTGTTTTGGAAGTTAGAATAGTTGTAGTAAAATCCTAATTGCACAAAGCTAAATATGATATGGAAATTAGTTACTGGTGATATGAGATATTTCACACTTTGATGTCCATGGCGATTATTTTTTCGATGTAACTAGCTACGGATTGCTGTACAATGGTGTAGTTGTGGTAGAGATAAGAAAGGTCACTGGGAGAAAAAATAATGTCCTGGGTAAAAACTTAGTTAACTCGCTACTTATGTCGCCATCACTATGTTCAGGGACGACAATTAGTTGCCTTAAATGTAGTCTGAAGACCTAGCATTGTATCCAATTCACTTTGGGTGAGAAAGCAAGAGCAGAAGTGCCCGCCACATGTGCAGATGTCCATTAAGTTGTACTGCTTGCTATACCATTAATTACTTTCGCCTTGAGGAACATAATTAATAAGAGGACAAAGCTCCGGCGGTAGTGTAAATCACTCTTCTGGATCGCTATATAATTTTGTATTATTATAAAACAAATCTGAATTTCTTAAAAAAAGCCTTCATATATTAGTCAAACTGTCCTAACTTTTACTAAGGTTCCCTATAGTCCCAGTGATGATAGCATAGTCTGAACCTAGCTGAATGTTTTGTGTCTCCTGGTGATTATTTACCTAAATCATTGTTATCATTGGTTTGATCGTTTTCTACCATTCATTTGGATTACTGTTGCCAGGAAATTGAAGGGGGGGAGGTGTTGAACCTAATTTCCTTGATAGCAGTTATACCTTACATAGTGGAGAAAACATTCGCTCATCGGCGGTGGAAGTATTTGGACGCATAATCACTTCTGGGCAGATGCTGTATGTGATAGGTTATTTGTTATCTCTAATTCTCCATTAATTTTGTAGGTTGACGGGTATCTTCACAATGAGAAAGAGACACAGTACGAAAAGATAATTTGGGACGAAATGAACAAAGAATACCTAGGGGTAGGTATTGTAACTCTAGCAACATGAGGCGCTTCTTATTCTCACAATAGCGTGTAGTGTTACTGACTGCTGCTTTTTTTTTTGCGGGAAACAACTCAAGGCAGCGTCGCCTGCCACAAGTAGTCAAGTATTCTAACTGTGATTGCATATTTCCCATGACACAAACAAGAAAGTGAAAGGGGTGCGTCCCTACCTGGCACTGCCCTAACTTCTTCATAGGAGGTTTGTCTGCACTTATTGAGAACACCATGTTCAGTGTCCATGGTGGCCTTTCACCTGCTATTACGAGATCAGATAAATTATTCTCCAGTGTTATATTTTGTAGTTTATGCATTCGATTTCTACTATTTTATTATCATGTGCCCCCAGCAGAATAATAGATCGCAAGCAGAAGGTGCTTCATGATGGTGCCATGTGTGACCTTCTTTGGTCTGATTTGGAGGAAATTGTAGATGTCTGGGCATTAAGTCCTCGATGTACTATTGGATCACCCTTCCGTTTGCAAAAGAAATTTTGACATAAAAAATGTCGGTTTTATGCATGTCAAAGAACAAACATTTTTGCAAGGACAACCAAATAGGAATGTAGTTTGTTTACCAGATTGCGTGCACTTCTATTGCAAGATGATTAAAGGTGCAGAGAAGGGTTTGATTTCACCTCGTGTAATGACACTGATCAAGATGTCCACCACCAGGAAGAAGATCCAGAAGGACAGGGCGTCGAGCCCTCCGAATTCGAGGATACCGTCTTGCAGGTGAGCGTCTATCTCGCATCCCTCTCGCCGCTGGCTTTGTGCCATTCATGTGTTTCGTTTCTGTATCTAGAACTACTGTTTCGTTTAGGTCTGTCAAGGTTTGAAATATTTGTGCTGCTTAATATCTCTGTAGGCTTTATTTCACTTGGAGAAAGGCAATCAGGAGCTCAAGGGTGACCTCGAGGACATGTACATCAACACTGCAATGTAAGTAGATAATCCATATGGATGTTGTTGGGAACAGAAATGCCTTGGTGATCTAGCCATACCGTCTGCGCAAGGCCTTCAGGAAGATCTAAGACGATTCTTTTGCTCTTTTCATTATCCACTCTTCCTATTTTAGACAAAATAGATCATATTTATTGGTTGATTAGTTTTTAGTCATCCGCGTTGTTGTGATGTTCATGGTTGAGTTCAGTTCTTGCCTCTTGTTAGTTTTTTTTTTCATGCAATTTGATATGCATGTGTTGACTAGAGGAAAGGCTGGTTGTGTCTCTGATCAGTCATCCATTTTGTAAGACCTATTAGCTTGCTCTGCTTTATGAGCGAACACTCTGCTGCTGCAATTATATTCAGTGTATTATTTTTTCAACAATCGTCACACAAGTTGACCAGCACTTCCATGTATACGTCCTGCTAGCTTGCTATGCTTTATGATTGAACTGCATTTAGTTCTATTAAAGGTAGTATTTTTTAGCAACTGGCGCTCTGCGGCTGCACGTAAACAAACATTAACAAATAAAACAGCTAGATTAGTCTGCAAACTGGAGGCACGCCAGAACACACCCCAATCACAGTTCACGTTAACAACTAAAACAGTTAGATTAGTCTGTAAACTGGAGACGCGCCAGGGCGCGCCCCAACCAGAGTTTCCCAACCAAAGTCGCCTCTCGCGCCATCCATCGCCCACCAACGCCAAGGCCCGGCCGGCTCACCTCTAAAACCCTCCCCCCCACCCCTCTTCATGTTCCTCCCTCGAGCCACCATCTCGCTCCACTCCCTGCTGCGATGCCAGTTCCGCCCGCTCCCCTCGCCTAAAACCCTAGCCATTACCCTCGCCCCGCCGCCCCTGCTCCTCCGCCCCCGCCTCTGCTCCTCCTCCTCCTCCCGGCGCGCCCCCCCTGCCGCCGTCAAATCCGGCGAGAAGAGGCCACCCGCGAGGCTGAAGAGGGCGGAGGCGGTGCCGCCGCTAGCAGCGGGAGGAGCGGCCATGTCGTCCTTGGGAGGCGCCGGGGGGAAGCGCTCCGTGGCGGATGTGCTCATGGGGAACGCGCGGGACGCCGCCAGGAAGGCCAAGAAGGGGGCCCCGGCCGCCTCCGGGGTCCCGTCTCCGAAGAAGCCCAGGACGAAGACGGCCGCCGAGGCCGACGGCGCGACGGCCGAGCCGGCGGTGGACGAGAAGCCGCCTTCGCCGGTCAAGTCGCCCGTCAAGTCGAAGCGCCCGTCGTCGCCACCCAAGTCCAAGTCGAAGGCCGACGACGCTCCTGAGGCGAAGAAGAGGTCCCCGTCGCCCACGAGGTCCAAAACGCTAGCCGCGGCCGCGAAATTGGAGGCCGCGGAGAAGCCCCTGTCGCCAAAGAGGGCCAAAACCCTAGCGGCCAAATCTGACGCCAAGCCCTCTGACCAAGCCCTTGTCTCTCAATCTAAAGACCAGGCGTCTCAATCCGAGGATAAGAAGTCCAAAATCTCAAATGCCACCAAGTCAGAGGAGGTGAATACCACTCTCGAGCTCAAGAAGAAAGGCAGTGAGTTTGATCCCATGGCTGCTGCCTACTGGAAGCCCGGCGAGCCTGTGCCATTCCTGTTCTTGGCCCGGGCACTCGACCTCATCTCCAACGAGTCTGGCCGGATTGTCATTACAGAGATCCTGTCAAACGTGTTCCGTACGATTATTGCCACAACACCGGAGGATCTCCTTGCGACAGTATACCTCTCGGCTAACCGGATTGCGCCACCTCACGAAGGGATTGAGCTTGGTATTGGGGATGCATCAATCATCCGTGCACTTTCCGAGGCATATGGCCGCAAAGAGGAGCATGTCAAAAAGAACCTCAAGGTTGTTAGTTGTGAAATTTAGGTTCTGCAGTGGGCAACAGCAATGGGGTTTGAGCATATATTGATTGATTTGTGTCTTCGTCACTGTAGGAATTGGGTGATTTGGGGCTTGTGGCAAAAGCAAGCAGGTCGTCACAGAAGATGATGTACAAGCCAAAACCACTGACAATATCACGTGTGCTTGATACCTTTCGGACAATCGCAAAGGTAATATGCTTTCTCATTTTTCTCAAGCTAAAGAGTCATTTTAACCCTTACTGTGGCTTGATATTCTCAAAATGAAATGTTTTTTTTGTCTATTGGATTGATTTTGAAATGCTTAATTATTGGAAATAAATCCACTCTGTTTAGTAATCGATTATATTTGAGAGATGATTAGCTGGTTTCAGAATGCAGTGCCACTTCAGAAATCACTTAGCAAGCATAATGTTTTCAGGAATCTGGCAAAGACAGTCAAGATAAGAAAAGAAGTCATATCAAAGGACTTCTTGTTGCTGCAACAGACTGTGAACCTCAATACATTATACGACTTCTTCAGGTAAATATTGCAATGTTCAGTTAAATGCACTTGAGTATTCATATATTCTTTGCAAGAAACCCCTGAACTGGCACTTGTTGCAGTCGAAGATGCGTATTGGGTTGGCAGAGAAAACTGTCCAAATGGCTCTTGGGCAAGCTGCTGTATATTCTGAAAAAGGTTCCCCGCCAAAAAAAGTCCAATCACCTTTCGAAGAGGTTGATGCACTTATTTCTTTTATTTACAATTTTACATTAATTTTATATTTGTGCGGATAGGTGTTGAACTCTTATTGTCTGCATGCTGTTGCAGCTTTTACTAATTTAGTCTACCCCTTAAGGCTTGTATCCTGTTGTTTCTACGATTTTTTGGCAACATGCTGAATTCCTTTTTTGTATCCCTGTTGTTTCTCTCAGAATATCTTGCTACCTTGGTAATGGTAAGGATTTATAAAAAATCATTTCTGTCACCTGAAGCCATTGAGGCTTGTACGGTACTCCCTCCTTTCACAAATATAAGATGATTTGGATATTTCAATATGGACTACATACAGATTGAAATGAGTGAACAAACACACTAAAACATGTCTATATACATCCTTTTTTGCGGATGTGTCTATATACATCCAATTCAGGAAAAAGTTAGAACATCTTATATTTGTGAACGGAAGGAGTATGTTTGGTTGGTGACAATGTTATCAATTAATTGGTCATGCCTCTTTGCCCACTCTGTTTGTCTTGCCAACATGGCCAAAACATGGGGTGAACTTGTGCTCAAAACAAACACACCCATAATCCTTCTGCAGTGGCTCCTCTAATCACTACTTAATCTTGTTGAACTATTGTGAAATTGGAACATATAATAATTATATATCTTTAGTCGCTGTTTTTGTAGTTTGTAGTATTGATCGTAGGATTGTGTTGTGTGCATGCGCAACATGTTCTCATGTTTTCAGTTTTCTTTCTCATATTGCCTGAAATCTGTGCATGGATACTGACTGGTATGATCATTCTGATATTTCTATACCCTCTGTTCTGTGTAGGCTGCAAAAATAATTAAAGAAGCATATTCAGTTCTTCCAATATATGATAAAATTGTCCCGACTCTTCTTGATGCTGGTGTTTGGAAACTTCCAGAAACATGCAATTTCTCCATAGGTGTCCCTGTTGGTCCTATGTTGGCAAAAGCAACGAAATCTGTCTCAGAGATTATTGACAAGTTTCAAGGTCATGAGTACACTTGTGAGTACAAGTATGACGGTGAACGGGCCCAGGTACAAGCAAGCCTCATGGGTATTAGCTATTTTTATATTTTGCCCATGCTAATCTCAAATAACACTATAATTTGCAAGATTCATTGCATGGAGGATGGAACAGTAGAAATTTATAGTCGGAACGCTGAAAGGAATACTGGGAAGTACCCTGATGTTGTTGATGCAATTTCTAGGTATACTTACCTTCTCATTTCACCTACCAATTTATTGAAGCTCCATGCCTATATGTGCTAGCCTTGATAAGCTAGAGCTGTTTACAAACTCATAGCTAATCTGTATGTCCATTGTGCATTTCCTGTTGCACTCCTAATTCTGAGAATTAACAATTTTTACTTATCTCAATGCAGAATCCGAAAGCCTACAGTTAAGTCATTTGTCTTAGATTGCGAAATTGTTGCTTATGACCGCGAAAAGAAGAGAATTTTGCCCTTTCAGGTTTGTATTTTTTTTCTATTAAGATGAGTAAGCTCACTTCCATTGACCACTATACTTATAACTGAGTTTATAACCTATAGCTGATGTACAATTAAAACTGTTGTATGTAGTAGATGAACTAATGCCTCTGGTTATCATAGTTACCTTAATTTTTGCCTAGTTTTATGTACCTGTCACTGCTAGTTGTAAGGATGCTGAGATCTTTCTCCTTACTTCCAGATACTCAGCACAAGGGCCCGCAAGGGTGTTACTATAAATGACATCAAAGTATCAGTCTGTACTTTTGGCTTTGATATTCTTTACATCAATGGGAAACCTCTTCTCCAGGAACAACTTAAAGTTCGCCGAGAGGTATTGTACAAGTCATGTAGACTCCTAATAACATATACTTTCATTCTGCTGTCTAGTTGGGTTATTTATCCTGTTCTGTAGGTATGTCCTCAGAAAGTTGTGATTGCAGATTTCTTTTGTTACACCATATTTGTTAGTCGTAGTGTTTTACTTGAGCCATTATAGCAGAGCTTGCCATTAATTCCCTAATCATGTATGTCGTACATGTATATCCACAGAAACTGTATAGTGTACAATCTGATTATTGATAAACAAGAAAGTGATGTGGTTGCACCCTAAGAAAAGACTAATTCATTCGGCTGTCTTGACTCTCGAAAGATGTAGTTATTTATTGGCTTTGAATACTTGGCAGCATCTTTACAACTCTTTCGAGGAAGTGCCAGGTGTTTTTCAACTGGCAACTGCAATTACATCAAATGACCTTGAGGAGATACAAAAATTTCTTGACTTATCTGTCAACTCCAGGTAATTGGATTTTGTAGAGCTTTCACTTTAACATTAGCCAGCTTCTATGTCTGCTACCGATGAGCTGTGTTTCCTTGTTCACTTTATACAAAGCAAATAACAGTCAAGTTTTCCATAAAAAATAGTACTTATAACGCATTCTATTGTTTGCTTCACTTCACATTGGCCTCCCATTGTTAGATCTATTTGATTGCTGTGAGAAGACATCCTACAAAATCTTAGCCACCTTGGATATATATATATACATATCTGTGAAAATAAGTGGCCAAATAAGCAAGTGTTAACTGTAGCATCTATATATCAGGACTCCAGTAAAGGAAAAAATGGGTGGGGGAGTTTACATGGAACTGTGTTGTGAAGGGTTTATTATCAATGCTAACCACCACCGTTTTCTTTTGCTAATTTTTTTTTCTGGCACTAAGATTTAAGTGATTTTGAAGTTGTGAAGGGTTGATTATCAAGACATTGGATACGGATGCTACATATGAGCCAGCGAAGCGGTCAAACAATTGGTTGAAATTGAAGAAAGATTACATGGACAGGTTAGCATATTTCATGCCATCCTGATTTCACTCCTCATTTTTGCCTGCACAACATGGAAATCTAGATAATAGTTATGGAGCACAGGATATAGATTGCATATTTATCCCTCATGTTATTGTCTCATCATTTATGCTGTGACATGACACCTTACTATGAAGTTTTGGGTTGTCAACAAGTTTTTACAGTAGAGACTTATTTGATGTCAGTAAAATAAATACTAACATTTTGTTCTGCCAATGTTGTATTGCTCTTTTGGCCAGTGTTGGAGACTCTTTAGATTTAGTGCCAATTGCTGCTTTTCATGGAAGAGGAAAACGAACAGGTAAGTAAACATGCATACTGAAGATTAAAATAAATTGATTATTATAGTTCTGTTTGCATTTATCTGATCGTCTTTTGCCTTTTTTCTTAATAAGGTGTATATGGATCGTTCCTCTTGGCATGCTATGATGAGCATAATGAAGAATACCAAACAATCTGCAATATAGGTATATTTTGTAACCCTAAATTACTTGAATGGTGAATCGAGTCTTTATATTCTTCATATTTTTTTATAATTGTAGGTACTGGATTTTCTGAGCAACAACTTGAAGAACGTTCTACGAGCCTTCGAAGTAAAGTAATAAAGAACCCAAAGGTGATACATTCATTGACCAGCTTGTCACATAATGGTTCTTTTATTAATATGCTGCCCTGTTGTTATGGTATATAGTAATGCTTTCTTTTTTGCAGGCATATTATAGGTTCACTGACACAACTGACCCAGATGTGTGGTTTGAGCCGTCAGAGGTAATATGCACATTGAAACTTAAGTAGTTACTATTAGTTCGTTATATTTTTTTTGTTCACTTACTTTTGTCATTTGTCATTGCTAGTCTTTATTTGATTGATCTTAGCTTGTTCTACTATTTTTGATTTGTAATGAAAGAGTGATGATTAACCCATGATCATTAATAATCTAGCAACTTCAGAGTGAACATATTTGTCTATGTTCTTAATAAGGCAATGTGCTGGTTTGTTTTCAAGTAACTAATAAGGAAAGAACTTATTCCTGCTATATCTTGCCTCCCATTTATTTTGAAGTCACGGGATCAATTTTCTTGCTGTGTCAGTTCATGTATGGTAATGAAAACAGTGCGTTTAAGGTGAAAAGTAGCATCTACTTTTATTTTATCTGCATTTGGCGTTGACTCTGAAAATTGTTGGCTATATATACACTTGATAGCTTAAGGGGGCTATGATGATATTAATTTCAGACTTGCTGGGGTTTGCAAATCTAATCATTTTTCACTGGTCATCAGGTGTGGGAGGTCAAAGCTGCTGATTTGAGCATAAGTCCAGTTCATCGCGCTGCTAATGGGATAGTTGATCCAAATAAGGTCGGTAATGTTATTTGATCTCCTCATTCCCCCATTACTAAAATATGCAGAGTATGGCGAGGCTAAAGTTTGAATTGAAATCAGGGTATCTCGCTAAGATTTCCTCGTTTGTTGCGGGTGCGTGATGATAAAAACCCAGAACATGCAACCACAGCTGAGCAAGTAAGTTTTCTGTTGCTTTTTTCTTAATGGTATGTATGTTGTTTAGAGTTTTCATGTGGATTTGTATTCAAATTCCCAGGTTGCTGACATGTATCGTGCTCAAAAAATAAACCACTCGCACAACCAAGAAGATGAGGATGATGACTGAGACTGACCCCATTTTTATGTGCATTGTATGCACGACTTATTGAGGTAAACACCAGACACGTTTCTCCTTGTTTAACTTGGACAGTTTATATGCATGTTTACCGCTTGTTGGATAATTGTTTGCTTCCTGTCTTTGTGAACATTTAGCAGGACATGGTCAAGAATGCATGTCCAGTGATTTGCTTCGTCGTTGTTCAAACCGACTTCACATCTTGAGATCTGTTCATTTCATGTAATCCTGTGCAACTTGTTTTTGTTTGTTTTCTGGTTTAGTGACGAAACTGTAATACATGCTATTCAGGTGGTGTGCATGGTAGGAAAATTGAATAGTTGCAAAGTGCACTAACACAACCCAAAGATGTGCATACGGCAGCTTTCATTTGGCGAGAGCTGTGGATGCTACATTTCAAAACCCGATCCTCCAGATTAATTAGAGTTAAGTAGTTGTGCACAGGCCTCAGGGGTTTATAACACCTTGGTGAGTGGTTGCCATTCTACCAACATAGCGGATGTTTTTTTCTACGCTACCTTTTCAAAGGAATTTCGGTAAATTAATAATTAACTGAAGCAATTGAATAACTTTGAGAGCACAGAGTAAGATGTACGATATCAAATCCACTACTGCATCATTAAATACCAAGCAGTACCACCGCAGTACCGTTGCCAAAACGATGACGGTGGTGCGACTTTGGCTTGCTTCAGTGTTTGTAATCGTCGCTATGAATTTGGATGTATTTTTTTTATTTCTGATGTTTGTTACGATTGGAAATTTTTGAAAAAGAAAAAAGGTGCAGCTTTTCTCGCATGGCGGCACGGCGTGACCTTCACTGCAGCTGGTGTCAGGCTCGGGCTATTACAAAGCTATCTTCGCCGATCAGGGCTCTGGAGGCTGGACATGTTTACTGTCGTATTCTTCGCCCAGACTACCGCCTCACGGCAGTGCGCCATTTCAAGCTCCTCTGCTCCCAGAGTAGCTGCTCCGCCAACGTAAGTAAGCCTCTAAATTGTTGACGGTCTCGGATGCATCTCTGAACGTTGTAAATTCACTGAAGCTGGAGCCACGTAACGGATGCTTGCCTGATAAAGTGACATTGTTCCAAAGAAAATACTCCTACTTCCTCCATCTTTTCCGGTTGTAGACCTGCATGAATCCTTCAACGTACGACCCTCCTTTCCGGTTGTAGACCCGCACAGATTCTTAGGCCAACTCCAACGTACGATCCCATTTGATCCGCGCAAGTCCGTTTAGGTCGAAATGAACAGAAATAGCGGCCCAACGCGGCAACCCAGACAGACGGGCGTCAGTTTTTTGTTCGCCCACGACCCATTTCCGGCCAAAATTTGGGTAGGGTTTGCACGCGGGCGCTCTCCTTGTCTTTCCCCCTACCTGCACGTCGGTGACACGTATGTGATACACGTATGCGATCCTCCCACCCTCCACGCCTGACACCATCCCTGCTGTTGCCGCCATAGTCGTTGCCGTCCATTTTTTGGCCGCTCCTTCGCTGCCCGGGCTGCCGCCCGTATCCACACACTTCCCCCACCCACCCGCCGCTTCGGAAGAGTTCTTGTCGGCGTTTCTGGCCTATTCTCGTTGCCGCCGGTGCTAGAGAAACCACGGCCACCGGCTCGCCTCCAATACCATCCGCCTCGTGCTCAAGGCCGCTTGCCACCATTGTCTCCCCTTCGACAGGCCCGCTGCCCGTACAGGGGCCTAGGTGCTCTTCACCGGCTGCATCTTCATCACGACCACAAGGTATTTGACACTTTGCCCACAATGTACTACAATGAATAGTGGGGATGTGTATTTTTTCAACAACTTCATTTGTTCATCGGAGGATTCGTGGTCGGACTATGAGGAGCTTGTGGTTGCGGCTTTGGTCGTCAATGACCACATTGCTAGGCAACGGCTGAGGTTCAGGGGATCAATCTTGGGCAATGCTCGTGCGTTGAATCGCAACAGAGAGAGCGGCCATTGCCTACTCTTCGCCGATTACTTTTAGTGCACGTCCCCGCTCTTCAAACCACATATTTTTTGGCGCCGCTTCCCGATGGCGAGACATGTGTTCAACCGTATTCGGGAGGGAGTGGTAGCATATGATGATTACTTTCAGTGCAAGAAGGATGCCTTTGAAAAGGTTGGCTTCTCCTTTATCAGAAATGCACTGCGGCTATTCGTATGCTTGCATACGGAATTCAGTGAGGGAGAGGTGATGACGGCAGCACTATAAACCGGAAGAGAGATGTCTCAAGACTACGAGACCTGCAACATTGTAACACTAGTGACTTGTTGGCGTTTCACTTGGCCCACGTGTAATCAATCCCTTATGCTGGCTGAAAAGTTGGTGGCGGCCCCGAAACATTTACACTTTTATAAACAGAATTGCGGTGGCAGCTTGGATTTGTTTCGAACATAGTAGTACTAGTATATAAAATCCTACTCCTAAATCATTTTCCGTCAAATTTGGTGAAGACTTGGTTAGATTGTAGTACTTTCTTTTACGCTCCCTTTGGCTGATACAGTTGTCAATATTATCGGATATCACAACTGATCTTTCTCTCATCAAGTTAGACCTCTTTGAAGGTATGCCACACAATTTTATTTTACTTGCGTTAAGGTGATTGTATTACTTAGAATTCAAACTACAATCTGCATGACACAACTTCTCAACAGCGCCTGGTCCAAAGTGGAGCTAACCAGTTGTGCAACATTCCACACGGGAAAACTTTGCCATATAATCACTAACAATGTCTTGGCAACGACTAATATGAGTAATACAAATCTCCCTACTAGACATCAAGTACTTGATCTCATGGACGAAAGAAGCAAAGGTTGAGCGATCCCTTCCATTACTCTTCACCATATTGATCCGATAAACCATAACTTCTGCAGTGTGTCTTCGGCCATCGAGCGTACCCCGAGCTGATACAAGTATGGTGCTCGCCAGCTGCCTTTCCCGATCTTCCCCGTAGTGTCAAGAACGCGTGTTGCTTCTTCAGCGCGAGCCCTGAAGGCACCGACGTCAGCTGTTTTGGCTTCAATTCCAGGATCCGCCGCATGACGTCGTCCTTGGAGATAAGCTGAGGCAGCTTGAAGAGCTGCATTAGATGGCGCGGCCGACGATATAGGATATGCCAAGTCTTGAGCGCCGCCCCATGGCGACCAACTATTTCGAGTTGGTGCGCCGCCTTCAAGAGGGACACGCCCAAATCAGGAGGTGGCAGCAATCGGCATGCCGTGAGGGAGCTCGGCAGGCCTGGGCTGCCATGCAAGCCCATTATCCCACACTGAACTTGATGCCAATCGCCGAGAAGTGTCCTATGGACGACAGTGGCGAGGAGGTTCGGCCCGCTTCCAAAGCCCAAGACAGAGGTGCACACAAGAGCGATGGGCATACAATGCTTAGATATGGAGATGTCTCGGAGTGATTGACTCTAGTGCAAGTGGAGGATTGTTGCAATAGTGCCCTAGAGGCAACACTATATCCCGCTTATATATTCATAGGTTAGTCCAATGTAATGAACTTAAGTACCTGTCATCAAGTGTGTGACTTGATAGTAGAACCTTGTACTAAGTTAAGTTCATGCATGATTGTCCTTAGTTGAAACGAAACTGCTGTGCACACGACGAGTAGTGCGCACGACACTTGCACGATGGCACATCTATCGCTGATTTGCCATGCATGGACGGCTGGATTGCATTGTCATCCACAAATCGTGCACAGTGTGTCGTGTGCATAGGGGTGCTCTGGTCGAAAAAGATTGTGGATGGACTCACACTATCTAGACTAATGTCTAAACGGTGAGATGACTAAGTTCTACTTGTCATAGAGCATGGATACGCTGATCCGGTTTACACTAGCTGTGCTAAACAGTTAAGGCGGCTGGACTGATCCAAGGAACGAGTCGGCGTGAGTAAGCCGTCATATGATCCGACTCGTACAATGTAATCCTAGAGAACATCTCTATGTTACGAGGGTCAGGTTGCAGGTGGGACAACACATGGGGTCCCACCTTTAGCCCACTTGGTCCCAGTAGATTTAGCGGGAATAATCGGACATCCCATCAAAACGTAAACAAATTATGTGGGCACAAGTAGGAACCCACTTGCAAATGAACTCACGATTGTAACGTACAGTAATTTAGCGTCCGCTTAAGCTGTTCCTCTTGCCCGCATGTATTCGTCGCATGGAAGCCACTGCACTCACGATTAGAACGTACTCTATATCACAATGTCACCCTTGCACTGCGAGAAGCAAAGGCCTCTGTTCGTCTTGCTGGCAGTCACCCTCACACACGCCGCCGCTACAGCCAACAATGTCTCCTCCGGCAGTCTCGCTCTACCCCTCTGTGGAGGCGGCCACGGCGGCGCACTGCGACGACACGCTGTACCTGGAGCTTTGCCTTTCCGCGCTCCCGACATCTCAAACCTTAACAAGAAACTGCTCACGGACGTCATCTGCGCGGCCGTCAACCGCAGCGAGACCGAGGTAACCACCGTGTCCACGAACTGCTCCACCTACCTTCATGGGATGTCCCTCAGCACGCGTGTGACCTCTGACTTCATGGAGCTCCTCGAGAACACCATGGCCGATCTCGTGGCCAGCATCGCGGACCTACAGTCGCCCTCCGCGGCCAGGCGACCGGCCATGGAGCACGACAGGCCCTCGGAAAGAGGGGCAAATTCCCGTCTCAGTGAACCGCCTCACACAGTACAACTCGGAAAGCATGGCCATGCACGGACTCGGAAAGGAGGTGCGTCGCCCCGAAGCGGTATGCGAGCAAGTGAGCAGAGAGCAGCGCCACCTTTGGCGTTGCCGCTCCACCACTTGTCCCGAGACGCCGCCACTGTAGCCTGCCAGCTCACCGGCGTCGCTCCGCCCTGTACGGCTGTACGTGTGTATTCCGCAGAGGCGTTGCGTGTGCAGTGTTCGTCTCACCGTCGACTTCACCGGAGCGGGGACACGGGAGGAGCCGGAGCCGGACCCGGGATCCCTTCACTGCCCCGAGCTAGGCGTGCCACCGACAAAACACCACCGCGCGACTAGTGGTAAGAATCGTTGCCAACCTCCTGAGCCGGATCTTGGGTGTGATGCGAGTAGGAAAGTTTTTGCTTGCGATCTTGCTAGCGTAGCTCCCTACCCGTGGCCCAACATTCCTGCATGTTTTTTCTTGTGAAATGCTGCAAGTGGCAGTTGGATTTATAACAAGAAAATACATGGATAATGAGAAAAAATAAAGTCCACTGAGCTAGTAGAAATTATAATTACGATGCATGCACCTTACTTGCAGTAGCAGGGATGCAACAATATAATCGCTCAATACTGACTCAAGTGATTTGCTGTTGGCAGATGTGAACCATGGAAGGTGACAAGGTGTGACCATGCGTGCCAGCTTCGAGGAAGTTTACGTGGTGGTAAATCAGATGTTTGGAAGCCCGGAAGATGCATGGTTAAGAGTACTAGTATAATAGTTTTGCAAGCTTGTAAAAGATTTTGTATAAGAAAAGATGGATCCCAAGGCGGCTCTAACAAGAGAAAGGTGCCGTTCCGTTACTTTGAAGCATCTGATCAGAAAAGGTAGGGTACTAGCAGATGGATTACCCGCTGCTTCTACCCAGAGTTTGCTAGAAAATTGATGACTGAATTGTACAGAAACATTCAGATTCTTCTGTTCCATATTGGTCTGAACAAAGTCTGTCTACTATTAACACCCTCACTTCCTCAGCTACAGCTGAACAAGACTGTACAAGCAAGGAGTGACTACAGAGATTCACAACAAACATGACCAACAGGCTCAGGTGAAAGCTTCAGTAATTCCAGCTTTCCACTCGACATCTACTGCAATTACTGGCACAAACTGTGCCAATTCTTAACAATAACGTGTATTTACCCAGGCCAGATGAGCACACGCAGCATATAACTTGCAGTCGGTACACAAATACATCGATGGCATACATAAGTTATATTATAGTCGTCGTTACGGTTGGAGAAAGTAAAATACTACTAGCAGAAATACTACAACCAAAGCCCAATACATCACCCTGCTTGAAATCTCCTAGCTGCTGAAATTATACACCAAATCGTCCATGTCCGTAGGAACAACGGACCAAGCAACAGTCACGGTTACCTGAGCTTGACCAAAAATACATTGCTGCTGGCTCATGTGGCAGTTTTGGGCCTTGAAATGGACGCGACCTTCTGCACCGACAGCGCCAGATTTTTTGTAGGCTTGTATGACAACGTCCAGCCCTCCTCCACGTTCTACACAGACAACTTGCCTCGTCAGAGGTACATACCCACAATTACCTTGCGGCATCTCTCTACCTTTCGACTCAACCAGCACAATATTCTGGTTTCCACCACTCTCAGTACCAGTGGTCGTCGTCCTTGGTAGTGGGGTGCAAGCAACCAGGCCGCCATATGTAAAATTTAAAGGCCACAAATCTTTCTTCTTGAGAATCTGGACAGCCAAGATAGTGGCCTGGACCGCCGGTTTAACCGTCTGCAAGCACACCTCTAGCGCACACAAGGCGTTGTCGAAGCGCAGGGCTGCACAGCTTCCTCCGGCGTAACCGTGCACACAAGTGATCAACGGTTTGTCTTCAGAGCCTGCTGCACCTCTCACTCTCAGACGGATCTCAAAGTAGACCTTGTCCGCGGACAGGATCGCACGGGACGGACCAGTAAAGTGCAGAAAAGGATCCTGCAAGCAATCGACGTTAACGCGCAATGCAATCAATAAAGATCTAAAAGAGAAAATCGATCTTCTGCAAGATAGTACGTACATCCTGTGTCAGTTCTTGGGCCACGGTCCTACCGCAAGAGAAGAGAATGTTTCGTCTGGAATCCAGGGCGTCTCGGACGGCAACCATGCCGTACACAGACAATGGCAACTCAAAACCACCAGCATTGTCGTCTGTGAGCTTGAGCTTCATGGAGAAGATCTGCAAGGTTTCCGCGAAGCTGTATGGGACCATTCCGGGTGTGTAGTGTGTAAACTGCATTGAACTCAGCACGGCTGCATGCATGCACCCAAGCAAGAAAATTAACACGTAAGCAGCAGCAAGTTTCAAGGAAATATATATAGATAGAACCACCAAGTAAGAGGGCTCACGTACTTTTGTGTTCGAACTTCGAAGTGATCACAGTCTTTGCAACACTTATTTTCCCAGTGTTTACGGAACTGATTGTAAGCCTCCTCCTCCTCGTCTGCAGTCTCCTTGGCCAATGCTGCCTTGGCCTCCTCGTCTGCCGTCTCCTTGGCCAATGCTGCCTTGGCATCCTCGTCTGCCGTCTCCTTGGCCAACGCGGATTTGGCTCTGTCGACATGATCGTCTTGGCTGGCCACTGAATTGGGATCTGCTGCAGGTTCGATCGTCCTGTTGGAATCCTCCTCTACATCCAATATGTCCAATTTGTCTTTGAGCAGCTGCTCCATGGCCGATTTGCTGCTGCCCACCGTCGCAGATTCTGTCACAGGGGCTTCAGCTTTCCGATATTGCTCATCCTTGGTTGGCAAATTGTGTGGCCAATGGAGCAAGGCCTTCTTTGTCCTGGCCATGCTCTCTCGTACCGCCTTTAGCATCGCCCTCCTCTCGTTTTCCTCGGCTTCATCCTGTATGAAACAATTGCCAAAACGATCCAATTTGAACTGGAGCAGCTGCTGCAAGATCTCCTCATCATCGGTAGGATTGGTACCGATCACGTCTTGGTCCATGGCCGATTTGCTGCTGCCCAGAGTCACAGATTGTTAAGGTTTCCCGGCTGGTCTGGTAGGGGTTGATTCAGCGCCGCTCTGCTTTCTTTCTCGTGGAGATGGGGAAGGAAGGAAAACCTAGGCAGGTCGACTAGGGTTGGCTGCCCCCTCTGGCCTGGGTACCGTATTGTACTCCAACCGAGCCCAAGGGACAATGGGTCGATTTTTATTTTTCTGAGAAAAAGGGACAATGGGTCGACTATGCAAGGGGTCAGATGGGCATTGTCGGCCCGGCCCGCTTACTCAATATTCAACAAGCAAAAAAAGAAAAAGGTACTCATATTTTTTTTCTTATTTTTAAGCCATCATGGTGGATTTTATTCACTGGTCAACAACGATTCACTCGCAAAAAAAATAAGATACATTAGAAAATCAGATAATCAGGGGATTCCTCTTGCCAAACACACGACAAAGGACCATCTGAATGACTAGCTAAAACATGAGCTGCCACCCTAAAAAAAAAATGAGCTGCCATATTGGCTTCCCTAGAACAATGCATAAAAACCACTTCGGTAAAATTACGACAAAGATGTGTGCACTCTCCGTAGATAGAAGCCGCCGGATCAAGAAAATTTCCTCCATTTGACATCACGTCGATTATTCTTAATGTTGCCACTTGATCCTTAAAAAAGGAGCATAAAGGTACTTGTTTTTTTGAATTGTGAGAAGTGCACTATTTTGCTTCGTGCTTCATAATAGTAGGTATGTTGAGGAGATCTTGTTTTTGGAGTACATGTTTGTCACCAACTGATGTGATCCGTGACAAACATGTTAGAGAGATGCTCTACACTTTAGGCTTGAAAGATCACAAGGGCACCTACAACTGCAATACCCAAAAATGCGCCCCCAAATGCCCGCGGGCGTGTCCGGGCACGCCTGCTGGCAGTGCCCGAGCAGTTGCCTTTTCCCCTTGTCAATAACCACAACCCCAAATTCGCCTACTCTATTTCATACAAACACATGCAAACGACGTCGATCATAGCATATACGATCAAACATAGCAATTCCCTCGTCGGACGTCCACATAGTTCATAAAAGAGGGCCAATCATAGCTAATTAAACATTAAAAAAACATAATTTAGAGCATACTGGGGCGGGCGGAGTTCACCACTCCCTCGTCGGTCGCTTCCCCTATGGGTCTCGGCGGCTCTCCACATAGTAAGCATCCGTGGCGGGCGGCTGGTCGTCGCCGTCCGTCGTAGAGTCGCTGTAGTTGGAGCCAGAGGACGGCGTGAGGAACCCCACAAAGCGACGGGCGGCAAGGCTCTGCTCCGCCGCCGCCTCCTTATACTGCACCACCTTGGTCGACTCCTCAGGCACGCGACGGAGAGCCACCGCGTTCTTGCGACGCTGGTGGCGTGCGTCTGTCTCCGCCGAGGTATAGGAGCGGTGGATTGCTAGGCAGAGTGTTGCGTCGTCGTCTTCGGCGGGTGGCATCATCTCTGGCACGGATGTGGAGGACCCGCAACCATGCCTCGCTCCACCTGATGCCGCCCTCCTCGCCATGCGGTAGGCCCGACCCACCATCCCCGGCTGCAGCTCACGCGCCGGCGGGCTGGGTGGTGCGGGCACCAGCATCCAGCGGCTACCCACAGGTGCCTGAGCTGGGCGCTGGTGCTCGTGCTCGCGCGACCGCCTTACCTTTGATGACAAGAGCGGGTAGGGTGGCTTCCTCCCGTCGCGGAGAAAGAGCCCACGACCGTCAAGGAGGAGCTCCCGCCGCGGTCCATCCTTGAGCGGCGGAGCGCAATGCGGGGCCCGCCTCGTCCGAGTCGGACGCGCTTGACGAGTCCCCGGTGGCAAGCCCCATGATACATCTCCATCGTATCTACTTTTCCTAACGCTTTTGCTCTTGTTTTGGACTCTAATTTGCATGATTTGAATGAAACTAACCCAGACTGACGCTGTTTTCTGCAGAACTACCATGGTGTTGTTTTTGTGCAGGAATAAAAGTTCTCGGAATTGGACGAAACTTTTTGGAGAATTATTTTGGAATATATAATAATTTATGAAACCAAGACCCACTGGAGGGGGGCCCCAGCTGCCCACAAGGCACCAGGGCGCGCCACCCCCCTCTGGCGCACCCTCGTGGGTAGTGGGGCCCATGAGGCTCCGCTGACCCTAATTCCGACGCTATAAAATCCTATTTTTCCAGAAAAAAATAGGTGAGGAAGTTTCATCATGTTTTAAGATACAGAGCCGCCGCCACCTCCTGTTCTTCATCGGGAGAACAGATCTGGAGCCCGTTCGGGGCTCCGGAGAGGGGGATCTTCGGTCTTCGTCATCACCAACCATCCTCTATCACCAATTTCATGATGCTCACCACCGGGAGTGAGTAATTCCTTCGTAGGCTTGCTGGTCGGTGAGGAGTTGGATGAGATTCATCATGTAATCGAGTTAGTTTTGTTAGGGCTTGATCCCTAGTATCCACTATGTTCTGAGATTGATGTTGCTATGACTTTGCTATACTTAATGCTTGTCACTAAGGCCCGAGTACCATGATTTCAGATCTGAACCGTTTATATTTTCACCATTATATCTATGTTCTTGATCCGATCTTGCAAGTCATATGCACCTATTACGTGTTATGATCCGTAAACCCCATGGTGACAATAATTGGGATACTTTCCGGTGATCATCGTAGTTTGAGGAGTTCATGTATTCACTATGTGTTAATGCTTTGTTTCAGTTCTCTATTAAAAGGAGGCCTTAATATCCCTTAGTTTTCTTATGGACCTCGCTGCCACGGGAGGGTAGGACAAAAGATGTCATGCAAGTTCTTTTCCATAAGCACGTATGACTATTTACGGAATACATGCCTACATTATATTTATGAACTGAAGCTAGTTCTGTGTCGCCCTAAGTTATGACTGATATATGATGAATATTATCCAACATAATCACCGATCCAATGCCTACGAGCTTTTCACATATTGTTCTTGCTAAGTTATTATTGCTACTGTTGTTACAACTGCTACAAAATTATCACTACTACTGTTACCGTTACTGTTACTATCACTGCTATCACTATCAAACTATCATAATACTGTGCCACTGATCACTTTGCTGCAGATATTTAATCTCCAGGTGTGGTTGAATTGACAATTCAACTGCTAATACTTACAAATATTCTTTGGCTTCCCTTGTGTCGAATCTATAAATTTGGGTTGATTACTCTACCCTCGAAAACTGTTGGGATCCCCTATACTTGTGGGTTATCAAGACCTTTTTCTGGCGCCGTTGCCGGGGAGCATAGCTATATTTGTTGAGTCACTTGGGATTTATATCTATTTATCACTATGGAGAATCTGAAAGATACCAGAACCAAGATTTTTCCCTCTAAGACGAGGGGAGGTAAGGAACTGCCATCTAGCTCTATACTTGATCCACCTTCTGTTTTGAGTAAGTTTGCAACACCACCACATGCTATTAATCCTGATATGTCGCAAGTTATTGATGATGGTACTTCTGCGATGAATGATGCTTATGATGATGCTAGTACCTTGCTTGATGATAATGTGCAACTAGCTGAATTTCTTGATGAACAACTTGTTAGAGCTAAAGATATTGAGAATGCTAAAATTGATGAAATTACTGAAACTGATGAAGTCTTTGAAACTAAAAACTATGAAACACCTATTAGACCTAGCTCTCCCAGATTTGAATTGCCTAAGATACCTGAGGGTTATGTTATGGATGGAGAGGTAGCTAGAGACTTTCTTGCTTGTAAGGATAGAGATGATGTTAAGAAATTATTATGCAAGTTGAAAGAAAAATTCTTGAATGCTAGAATGAAATGTGATCCTAAGTTTGCTACTTCACCTATCTTTGTTGCTGATAAGGATTATGAATTTTCTGTCGAACCAGAGTTAATTACTTTGGATGAATCTAATCCTTTCCATGGCTATGAAACTGAAACTGTTGTGGCACATCTTACTAAACTAAATGATATAGCCACCCTTTTTGCTCAAGATGAGAAAATTCGCTACTACTATATTCTTAAATTATTTCCGTTCTCATTAAAGGGTGATGCTAAGATATGGTACAATACTCTTGCTCCTGGTTGTGTGCGTAGTCCCCAGGATATGATTTATTACTTCTCTGAAAAATATTTTCCTGCTCATAAGAAATGAGCTGCCTTACAGGAAATATTTAACTTTGTGCAAATTGAGGAAGATAGTCTCCCACAAGCTTGGGGGAGGCTTCTCCAATTACTTAATGCTTTGCCTGATCATCCTCTCAAGAAAAATGAAATACTTGATATCTTCTATAATGGACTAACTAATGCTTCTAGGGATTTCCTAGATAGTTGTGCTGGTTGTGTTTTCAGGGAACGAACTGTTGAACAAGCTGAGGAATTATTCAATAATATATTGAAAAATTATGATGATTGTACACTTCCTGAACCACCGCCTAAACCCACTCCAAATAAGAGGGGTATTTTATTTCTCAGTCCTGAAGATATGCAAGAGGCAAAGAAATGTATGAAGGAAAAGGGTATTAAAGCTGAAGATGTTAAGAATTTACCACCTATCGAAGAAATACATGGTCTTGACACACCACCACCGGTGGTTGAGGTAAACTCTCTTTTAAAGTTTAATGAAGGTGACATCCCTTATAATAAACATCCTAGTCAATGCTTATATGAATTTGATAATTATATCATGAAGCAAGATCACTTCAATGCCCATGTTATGAAACAATTGAAACAAAATTCTTATATGATTGCTCACTTGAGCGACTTGTTATTTAGAATCACTAATGATGTTAGAGGTGTAGGAAAGCATGCCTCTATGGTTCAAACCCAGTTAGAACAAGTTGCTAAATCTCAAAGAGAGTTGCTTACTGAAATGAACAATAATATAAATGATTATGCTGTTAGAGTAGCAACTAGAGGAGGCAAAATGACTCAGGAACCACTTAATCCTGTGGGACACCCTAAAAGAATTGAACAAGACTCTTAAAGAATTAATGTTGATGAAGGAAATATGCCCTAGAGGCAACAATAAAGTTGTTATTTATATTTCCTTATATCATGATAAATGTTTATTATTCATGCTAGAATTGTATTAACCGGAAACTTGATACATGTGTGAATACATAGACAAAACAAAGTGTCCCTAGTATGCCTCTACTAGACTAGCTCGTTAATCAAAGATGGTTAAGTTTCCTGACCATAGACATGTGTTGTCATTTGATGAACGGGATCACATCATTAGGAGAATGATGTGATGGACAAGACCCATCCGTTAGCTTAGCATAATGATCGTTAAGTTTATTGCTATAGCTTTCTTCATGACTTATACATATTCCTCTAACTATGAGATTATGCAACTCCCGAATACCGGAGGAACACTTTGTGTGCTATCAAATGTCACAACGTAACTGGGTGATTATAAAGATGCTCTACAGGTGTCTCCGAAGGTGTTTGTTGAGTTGGCATAGATCGAGATTAGGATTTGTCACTCCAAGTATCGGAGAGGTATCTCTAGGCCCTCTCGGTAATGCACATCATATGAAGCCTTGCAAGCAATGTGACTAATGAGTTAGTTACGGGATGATGCACTACGGAACGAGTAAAGAGACTTGCCGTTAACGAGATTGAACTAGGTATGATGATACCGACGATCGAATCTCGGGCAAGTAACACACCGATGACAAAGGGAATAACGTATGTTGTTATGCGGTTTGACCGATAAAGATCTTCGTAGAATATGTAGGAGCCAATATGAGCATCCAGGTTTCGCTATTGGTTATTGACCGGAGAAGTGTCTCGGTCATGTCTACATAGTTCTCGAACCCGTAGGGTCCGCACGCTTAACGTTCGATGACGATTTGTATTATGAGTTATGTGATTTAATGACCGAAGTTTGTTCGGAGTCCCGGATGAGATCACAGACATGATGAGGAGTCTCGAAATGGTCGAGAGGTAAAGATTCATATATTGGAAGGCTATATTCGGACATCGGAAAGGTTCCGAGTGATTCGGGTATTTTTCGGAGTACCGGGGAGTTACGGGAATTCACCGGGAGAAGTAATGGGCTTTATTGGGCCATACGGGAAATAGGAGGCAGCAGCCAGGAGGAGGCGCCCCCCCCCCCAAGCCCAGTCCGAATTGGACAAGGGGTTGGGGGCGCAGCCCCCCTCTTTTCCCCTCTCCTCTTGGTGGAATCTTACTAGGACTTGGAGTCCTAGTAGGACTCCCCTCCTTGGGCGCGCCCCTAGGGCCGGCCGGCCTTCCCCTCCCTCCTTTATATACGTGGGGAAGGGGGCACCCTAGAACACACAAGTTGATCTTTTAGCCGTGTGCGGTGCCCCCCTCCACAGTTACACACCTCGGTCATATCGTCGTAGTGCTTAGGCGAAGCCCTGCGCCGGTAACATCATCAACACCGTCGCCACGCCGTCGTGCTGACAGAACTTTTCCTCGTCCTCAACTGGATCAAGAGCACGAGGGACGTCATCAAGCTGAACGTGTGCTGAACGCGGAGGTGCCGTACGTTCGGTACTTGGATCGGTTGGATCGCGAAGAAAATTCGACTACATCAACCGCGTCGTGAGACGCTTCCGCTAACGGTCTACAAGGGTATGTAGACGCACTCTCCCCCTCGTAGCGATGCATCTCCATGGATAGATCTTGCGTGATCGTAGGAATTTTTTTGAAATTGCATGCTACGTTCCCCAACAGTGGCATCCGAGCCAGGTCTATGCGTAGATGATTTGCACGAGTAGAACACAAAGGAGTTGTGGGCGTGGGTGTATACATATTGCTTGCCGTTACTAGTTGTTACTTGGTTCAGCGGTATTGTGAGATGAAGCGGCCCGGACCGACATTACGCGTACGCTTACGCGAGACTGGTTTCACCGCTACGAGCACTCGTTGCTTAAAGGTGACTGGCGGGTGTCTGTCTCTCTCACTTTAGTTGAACCGGTTTCAATGAAGAGGGTTCTTTTAGAAGATCAAAAAGCAATCACTACACCACGTTGTGGTTTTGCGTAAGTAAGAATCGGTTCTTCTAAACCCGTAGCAGCCACGTAAAACTTGCAACAACAAAGTAGAGGACGTCTAACTTGTTTTTGCAGGGTGTGCTTGTGATATGATATGGTCAAGACATGATATGTGATATACGTTGTTGTATGAGATGATCATGTTTTGTAAAAGTTATCGGCAACCGGCAGGAGCCTTATGGTTGTCTCATTATTGTATGAAGTGCCAACACTATGAATTGCTTTACTTTATCGTTATGAGTTAGCGATAGTAGTAGTAGCAATAGTTGGCGTGACGACCACGACGCTACGATGGAGATCAAGCTGGGGCGCCGGTGACGATGGAGATCATGACGGTGCTTCGATGATGGAGATCAAGAGCACAAGATGATGATGGCCATATCATGTCACATATTGAATTGCATGTGATGTTAATCCTTTTATGCATCTTATTTTGCTTAGTACGGCGGTAGCATTATAAGATGATCCCTCACAAAAATTTCAAGGTATAAGTGTTCTCCCTAAGTATGCACCGTTGCGACAGTTCGTCGTGCCGAGACACCACGTGATGATCGGGTGTGATAAGCTCTACGTTCACATACAACGGGTACAAGACAGTTTTGCACGTGCGGAATACTCGGGTTAAACTTGACGAGCCTAGCATATGCAGATATGGCCTCAGAACACTGAAGACCGAAAGGTCGAGCGTGAATCATATAGTAGATATGATCAACATAGAGATGTTCATCATTAAAAACTACTCCATCTCACGTGATGATCGGACATGGTTTAGTTGATATGGATCACGTGATCATTTAGATGACTAGAGAGATGTCTATCTAAGTGGGAGTTCTTAAGTAATATGATTAATTGAACTTAATTTATCATGAACTTAGTCCTGATAGTTTTTGCATATCTATGTTGTAGATCAATGGCCCGTGCTACCGTTCCCTTGAATTTTAATGCGTTCCTAGAGAAAGCTAAGTTGAAAGATGATGGTAGCAACTACACGGACTGGGTCCGTAACTTGAGGATTATCCTCATTGCTGCACAGAAGAATTATGTCCTTGATGCACCGCTGGGTGAAAGGCCTGCTGCAGGAGCAGATGCTGACGTTATGAACGTCTGGCAAGCTCGATCTGATGACTACTCGATAGTTCAATGTGCCATGCTTTACGGCTTAGAATCGGGACTTCAAAGACGTTTTGAACGTCATGGAGCATATGAGATGTTTCAGGAGTTGAAGTTAATATTTCAAGCAAATGCCCGAGTTGAGAGATATGAAGTCTCCAACAAGTTCTATAGCTGCAAGATGGAGGAGAACAGTTCTGTCAGTGAACACATACTCAGAATGTCTGGGTACAATAACCACTTGACTCAGCTGGGAGTTAATCTTCTGGATGATTGTGTTATTGACAGAGTTCTTCAATCACTGCCACCAAGCTACAAAGGCTTCGTGATGAACTATAATATGCAAGGGATGGAAAAGACAATTCCCGAGCTCTTCGCGATGCTAAAGGCTGCGGAGGTAGAAATCAAAAAGGAGCATCAAATGTTGATGGTTAACAAGACCACTAGTTTCAAGAAAAAGGGCAAAGGGAAGAAGGGGAACTTCAAGAAGAATAGCAAGCAAGTTGCTACTCCCGGGAAGAATTCCAAGTCTGGACCCAAGCCTGAAACTGAGTGCTTCTACTGCAAAGGGACTGGTCACTGGAAGCGGAACTGCCCCAAGTATTTGGCGGATAAGAAGGATGGCAAAGTGAACAAAGGTATATTTGATATACATGTTATTGATGTGTACCTTACTAATGCTCGTAGTAGTGCCTGGGTATTTGATACCGGTTCGGTTGCTAATATTTGTAACTCGAAACAGGGACTACGGATCAACTGAAGATTGGCTAAGGACGAGGTGACGATGCGCGTCGGGAATGGTTCCAAGGTCGATGTGATCGCCGTCGGCACGCTACCTCTACATCTACCTTCGGGATTAGTTTTAGACCTGAATAATTGTTATTTGGTGCCAGCGTTGAGCATGAACATTATATCTGGATCTTGTTTGATGCGAGACGGTTATTCATTTAAATCAGAGAATAATGGTTGTTCTATTTATATGAGTAATATCTTTTATGGTCATGCACCCTTGAAGAGTGGTCTATTTTTGTTGAATCTCAATCGTGGTAATACACATATTCATAATATTGATGCCAAAAGATGCAAAGTTGATAATGATAGTGCAACATATTTGTGGCACTGCCGTTTAGGTCATATTGGTGTAAAGCGCATGAAGAAACTCCATGTTGATGGGCTTTTGGAATCACTTGATTATGAATCACTTGATACTTGCGAACCATGCCTCATGGGCAAGATGACTAAAACTCCGTTCTCCGGAACAATGGAGCGAGCAACTGACTTATTGGAAATAATACATACTGATGTATGCGGTCCGATGAGTGTTGAGGCTCGCGGCGGGTATCGTTATTTTCTGACCTTCACAGATGATTTGAGTAGATATGGGTCTATCTACTTAATGAAACATAAGTCTGAAACGTTTGAAAAGTTCAAAGAATTTCAGAGTGAAGTGGAAAATCATCGTAACAAGAAAATAAAGTTTCTATGATCTGATCGCGGAGGCGAATATTTGAGTTACGAGTTTGGTCTTCATTTAAAACAATGCGGAATAGTTTCGCAACTCATGCCACCTGGAACACCACAGCGTAATGGTGTGTCCGAACGTCGTAACCGTACTTTATTAGATATGGTGCGATCTATGATATCTCTTACCGATTTACCGCTATCGTTTTGGGGTTATGCATTAGAGACAGCTGCACTCACGTTAAATAGGGCACCATCTAAATCCGTTGAGACGACACCGTATGAACTATGGTTTGGCAAGAAACCTAAGCTGTCGTTTCTTAAAGTTTGGGGTTGCGATGCTTATATGAAAAAGCTTCAGCCTGTTAAGCTCGAACCCAAATCGGAGAAGTGCGTCTTCATAGGATACCCAAAAGAAACTGTTGGGTACACCTTCTATCACAGATCCAAGGCAAGATCTTTGTTGCTAAGAATGGATCCTTTCTAGAGAAGGAGTTTCTCTTGAAAGAAGTGAGTGGGAGGAAAGTAGAACTTAATGAGGTAATTGTACCTTCTCCTGTATTGGAAAGTAGTTCATCATAGAAATCTGTTCCAGTGATGCCTACACCAGTCAGTGAGGAAGTTAATGATGATGATCATGAAACTCCGGATCAAGTTACTACCGAACCTCGTAGGTCAACCAGAGTACGTTCTGCACCAGAGTGGTACGGTAATTCTGTTCTGGAAGTCATGTTACTAGACCATGACGAACCTACGAACTATGAGGAAGCGATGATGAGCCCAGATTCCGCGAAATGGCTTGAGGCCATGAAATCTGAGATGGGATCCATGTATGAGAACAAAGTGTGGACTTTGGTTGACTTGCCCGATGATCGGCAAGCCATAGAGAATAAATGGATCTTCAAGAAGAAGACTGACGCTGACGGTAATGTTACTGTCTACAAAGCTCGACTTGTTGCAAAAGGTTTTCGACAAGTTCAAGGAGTTGACTACGATGAGACCTTCTCACCCGTAGCAATGCTTAAGTCTGTCCGAATCATGTTAGCAATTGCCACATTTTATGATTATGAAATTTGGCAAATGGATGTCAAAACTGCATTCCTGAATGGATTTCTGGAAGAAGAATTGTATATGATGCAACCAGAAGGTTTTGTCGATCCAAAGGGTGCTAACAAAGTGTGCAAGCTCCAGCGATCCATTTATGGACTGGTGCAAGCCTCTCGGAGTTGGAATAAACGTTTTGATAGTGTGATCAAAGCATATGGTTTTATACAGACTTTTGGAGAAGCCTGTATTTACAAGAAAGTGAGTGGGAGCTCTGTAGCATTTCTAATATTGTATGTGGATGACATATTGTTGATTGGAAATGATATAGAATTTCTGGATAGCATAAAAGGATACTTGAATAAAAGTTTTTCAATGAAAGACCTCGGTGAAGCCGCTTATACATTAGGCATCAAGATCTATAGAGATAGATCAAGATGCTTAATTGGACTTTCACAAAGCACATACCTTGATAAAGTTTTGAAGAAGTTCAAAATGGATCAAACAAAGAAAGGGTTCTTGCCTGTGTTACAAGGTGTGAAATTGAGTCAGACTCAATGCCCGACCACTGCAGAAGATAGAGAAAAAATGAAAGTCATTCCCTATGCTTCAGCCATAGGTTCTATCATGTATGCAATGCTGTGTACCAGACCTGATGTGTGCCTTGCTATAAGTTTAGCAGGGAAGTACCAAAGTAATCCAGGAGTGGATCACTGGACAGCGGTCAAGAACATCCTGAAATACCTGAAAAGGACTAAGGATATGTTTCTCGTTTATGGAGATGACAAAGAGCTCGTTGTAAACGGTTACGTCGATGCAAGCTTTGACACTGATCCGGACGACTCTAAGTCGCAAACCGGATACGTATTTATATTGAATGGTGGAGCTGTCAGTTGGTGCAGTTCTAAGCAAAGCGTCGTGGCGGGATCTACGTGTGAAGCAGAGTACATAGCTGCTTCGGAAGCAGCAAATGAAGGAGTCTGGATGAAGGAGTTCATATCCGATCTAGGTGTCATACCTAGTGCATCGGGTCCGATGAAAATCTTTTGTGACATTACTGGAGCGATTGCCTTGGCGAAGGAATCCAGATTTCACAAAAGAACCAAGCACATCAAGAGACGCTTCAATTCCATCCGCGATCTAGTCAAGGAGGGAGACATAGAAGTTTGCAAAATACATACGGATCTGAATGTTGCAGACCCGTTGACTAAGCCTCTTCCACGAGCAAAACATGATCAGCACCAAGACTCCATGGGTTTTAGAATCATTACAATGTAATCTAGATTATTGACTCGAGTGCAAGTGGGAGACTGAAGGAAATATGCCCTAGAGGCAATAATAAAGTTGTTATTTATATTTCCTTATATCATGATAAATGTTTATTATTCATGCTAGAATTGTATTAACCGGAAACTTGATACATGTGTGAATACATAGACAAAACAAAGTGTCCCTAGTATGCCTCTACTAGACTAGCTCGTTAATCAAAGATGGTTAAGTTTCCTGACCATAGACATGTGTTGTCATTTGATGAACGGGATCACATCATTAGGAGAATGATGTGATGGACAAGACCCATCCGTTAGCTTAGCATAACGATCGTTACGTTTATTGCTATAGCTTTCTTCATGACTTATACATATTCCTCTGACTATGAGATTATGCAACTCCCGAATACCGGAGGAACACTTTGTGTGCTATCAAACGTCACAACGTAACTGGGTGATTATAAAGATGCTCTACAGGTGTCTCCGAAGGTGTTTGTTGAGTTGGCATAGATCGAGATTAGGATTTGTCACTCCGAGTATCGGAGAGGTATCTCTGGGCCCTCTCGGTAATGCACATCATATGAAGCCTTGCAAGCAATGTGACTAATGAGTTATTTACGGGATGATGCACTACGGAACGAGTAAAGAGGCTTGCCGATAACGAGATTGAACTAGGTATGATGATACCGACGATCGAATCTCGGGCAAGTAACATACCGATGACAAAGGGAATAACGTATGTTGTTATGCGGTTTGACCGATAAAGATCTTCGTAGAATATGTAGGAGCCAATATGAGCATCCAGGTTCCGCTATTGGTTATTGACCGGAGAAGTGTCTCGGTCATGTCTACATAGTTCTCGAACCCGTAGGGTCCGCACGCTTAACGTTCGATGACGATTTGTATTATGAGTTATGTGATTTGATGACTGAAGTTTGTTCGGAGTCCCGGATTAGATCACGAACATGATGAGGAGTCTCGAAATGGTCGAGAGGTAAAGATTCATATATTGGAAGGCTATATTCGGACATCGGAAAGGTTCCGAGTGATTCGGGTATTTTTCGGAGTACCGGGGAGCTACGGGAATTCACCGGGAGAAGTAATGGGCCTTATTGGGCCATACGGGAAATAGGAGGCAGTAGCCAGGAGGAGGCGCCCCCCCCCCCCAAGCCCAGTCCGAATTGGACAACGGGTTGGGGGCACAACCCCCCTCTTTTCCCCTCTCCTCTTGGTGGAATCCTACTAGGACTTGGAGTCCTAGTAGGACTCCCCTCCTTGGGCACGCCCCCTAGGGCCGGCCGGCCTCCCCCTCCCTCCTTTATATACGTGGGGAAGGGGGCACCCTAGAACACACAAGTTGATCTTTTAGCCGTGTGCGGTGTCCCCCTCCACAGTTACACACCTCGGTCATATCGTCGTAGTGCTTAGGCGAAGCCCTGCGCCGGTAACATCATCAACACCGTCGCCACGCCGTCGTGCTGACGGAACTCTCCCTCGTCCTCAACTGGATCAAGAGCACGAGGGACGTCATCGAGATGAATGTGTGCTGAACGCGGATGTGCCGTACGTTCGGTACTTGGATCGGTTGGATCGCGAAGAAAGTTCGACTGCATCAACCGCGTCGTGAGACGCTTCCGCTAACGGTCTACAAGGGTATGTAGATGCACTCTCCCCCTCGTAGCGATGCATCTCCATGGATAGATCTTGCGTGATCGTAGGAATTTTTTTGAAATTGCATGCTACGTTCCCCAACAGTTGATGAACCTAGTCCATCTGAAAAGAAAAGGAAAAAGAAAATTGATAGAACTTTGCATACTTCTAGTGAACCTGAGATAGAAAAACCTTCTGAAGATAACAATGATGTCTCTATCTCTGATACTGAAACTCAATCTGGTAATGAACATTCATCTAGTGATAATGAAAATGATAATGATGGTGTTCATGAAGATACCCAACCAGACAATGAAAAAGAACCAGATGATGATGTTGAAATAGAACCTGCTGTTGATCTTGATAACCCACAACCTAAAAATAAATTATGATAAGAGAGACTTTGTTGCTAGAAAACATGGTAAAGAAAGAAAACCATGGGTTCAAAAACCCATGCCCTTTCCACCCAAACCATCTAAGAAAAAAGATGATGAAGAATTTGAACGCTTTGCTGAAATGCTTAGGCCAGTCTTTTTGCGCACTCGTTTGACTGATATTTTAAAGATGGTCCCTTATGCTAAATACATGAAAGATATTGTCACTAATAAGATAAAAATATCTGAAGCTGAAATCTCCACCATGCTTGCTAATTATTCTTTTAAGGATGGAGTACCTAAAAAATTAGGAGATCCAGGAATACCAACTATACCATGCTCCTTTAAAAGAAATTATGTCAAAACTCCTTTATGTGATTTAGGAGCTGGTGTTAGTGTTATGCCTTTCTCTTTATATAAAAGACTTGATTTGAATAAACTCACACCTACTAAGATATCATTGCAAATGGCTGATAAATCAACTGCCATACCTATCGGTATTTGTGAGGATGTGCCCGTTGTTGTTGCAAATGTTACTATCTTAACAGACTTTGTTATACATGAGATGCCTGAGGACAACAATATGTCGATTATCCTTGGTAGACCCTTTTTGAATACTGTAGGGGCTGTTATTGATTGCAATTAAAGCAAAGTCACTTTTCATATAAATGGTAATGAGCATACAATGCACTTTTCGAAGAAACAATTTCAAGTGAATGGTATTAATGTTATAGCCTCTAGACATCCTTATGAGTAGTTGCTATCAATCTTGTGAAGTTTTGTTGACAAAAAAATTTTGTGGCCCAAAATTTTCAGAATTTTGTTCATAGGAAAAGATGAGTATTTTCCGGAAGTATTCCTCCAAAAAGAGTGCCAAGGGAGTCATTGGGAAATCATCGGACAGCGACCTTAATACTCTGAGAACGGCGGAGGTGCGGCCGTGCGAATGGCCACATAATGCCTTCATGGACGAGGCCGGGTTCCATCAAGAGTTTGCCCAATTCATTGCAAATGCCGGGCTGACTAAACTAACTTCCTCACAGATGAGTGTGACCAACACCACCTCCTCACGAACTCCTTTGTGCAAAAAATTTATTTTCTAAATAGGCATGAACCTCCTGCGGTGCGGTTCAATTTATATTCTAAAACTCGTCAGATATCGCTCACTGAATTTTGTGAAATATGTTTGATTCCCTCTGACGGGGAATTAAGAGAGCCTAGACCGGCAAAGTTTGAGGACTTCCTCCTCACTTTGACAGTGGGTGAGGAAAGAGGTGTGTCGAAAGCCATCGCCACTAGTTTGCAGTTTCCTTCTGTGCATTACTTTGCTTTATTCATCGCGATGTGTTTGACTGCTAGGGAGAAGGGCGATATACTTAGTGCTCCTGAACTCGCTATTTTACGCCGTGCACTTCACAATGATCACACCTTTAACCTAGGGGCTGTTATTGCACGTCGTCTGCACCTTAACAAAACTAAGGGAAAAATCCATGGTGGTATTTATGCCACTCGCTTAGCGAGTCACTTTAATGTTCAGATACGCCACCATGACTATCGTTTGCCCCGAGCTTACCTAGATCACCAGGCGATGGTAGATCATCAGTTTACTGATGCTGCCGATTCTTTTAACAACATTCATTACAACTTGATTTTCAGTGAGAAAACCCGTGATATTATCCCGTTGCCTGCACCTACTTTGTTTGATTCTATTGCCAGGAACGGATACAGGGTCATGGTAGTGGAGATTATTGCATACCGGAACAACCAGGCGGCGGCAGAGGAGGAGCCCCAGGAGTGGGACACTCAGGTGCCGCCGCCACAACACTTTCACATGGGACCGGATGTCTACTACGGGTGGTGATTACCAAGCTAGGCCAAAAGCCTAAGCTTGGGGGAGTACGTATTTCCACTGACATTATATTCATGTTCACGCATTTCATTCCAGTTGTCGGTGTTAACACTTTTTAGTTCACACATTTCATTCCAGTTGTCGGTGTTAACACTTTTTAATTGTATTATCCATGTTAGATTTATATTCTTGCTTTCTTCTTGTGTGTTTGAAAAACTTTGAAAAAATCCAAAAATATTTCTTGCTTCTTTTCGGTTTTTCTTTCTAGTTTAATTTAGTTGTAGTATTAAAAGAAAACCCAAAAAGATTTCCCAATTCTTCTTTTGCTTGTTGGGAGCTTTCCTGAGTAAATAGTTTTTCTCATTTTTGTTTTTCCTTCTTTTGCTTCCTTTTAAGAAAAACTAAAAACTCCAAAAATATTTCAGTGTGTTTTTCTGAAATTATTTTCTTTTTATTGAGTCGTACCCAGGGGAAGAATACGATGAAAATGTTGAGTGACTTTCATATGCATTATTGTTGATCTAACAAAGAGCCCACATTATTTTGTCTTCCCCTCTGAATAAAATGTTGTAGAATCCAGCTTAATCCACGACACTCTTGCACTATTATTATTTTCATATCATTCGGTCGTGCAAGTGAAAGGCAATAATGACGATATTTGATGAAGTGACTGTGGCATAGAAAAGCGGGTATGAACTCAACTTGTTTTTGTTTTTGTAAATATGTTTAACTCAGTATCCATGATTCAACATATTATGATCAAACATGTTTGCAATGACAATTATATATTATAGTTGCTCATGCCATGCTTAAGTAGTTAGGAGTGGATAATGATTTATCTTGGGTGTCAACATGCATCAAAATGATTGTGATGTAGTATGATGATATGGTATCCTCCTCTGAATGTTTCAAGTGGCTTGACTTGGCACATGTTCACGCATGTAGTTGAATCAAAACCAATATAGCCTCCACGATATTTATGTTCATGGTGTTTATATCCTACCCATGCTAATATTCAATATTGATTATTCATAATACATGTTAATGACCGTTTTCGCTCTCTAATTGGCAGCTTCTCAACCTATTTGCTAGCCTTTGCCTGTACTAAGCGGGAATACTGCTTGTGCATCAAAATCCTTAAACCAAAGTTATTCCAGATGAGTCCACTATATCTACCTATATGCGGTATTATCCTGCCGTTCCAAGTAAATTTGCATGTGCCACCTCTAAAATTTCAAATGAACATCTGTTTTGTGTGCCTGGACCGCTCATGGAGCGACAGGGGGTGGTCAGTATATTCCATGCTAAGCGGGTTATTTTCATGATGAGTGTTTATTCACTCGTCCTTGCACGAGAGGGGCCGGTAATAGGGATGCCCAGTCCCGAAATAAAAAATTGTAAATAATTAAACAAAACTCCCCCAGACTGTTGTTGGTATGGAAGGCACCTGTGGATTCAGTTAGCCATGGCTTGTGTTTGTTGGTGGAGGGGGAGTGAACTTTACTTTTACCGCTTGGGAACCGCCGCTAATTTGTTTAGCATGGAAGATATTGAAAACTCTTGGTCGTAACGTTGACAGGAAGGGTATACCTCCCAAAATCATATTTATCTCTGATTTAAGCTCTGAGCTCTGGCACCTCTGCAAATCCCTGCTTTCCTCTGCGAAGGGACTATCTATTTACTTTTATGTTATTTTACTTTTATGTTGAGTCATCACCTTCTCAAACAAGCGCCAGTCCTGAGAGCACTATTGTCATCCTCATGCATTGTGTATAGTTAATGTTGAATGCATCATGACTGGATCTCTTCTACCATGAATTACAATGTTTAGTCGCTGCTTGAACTTTGGAGGTGCTCTGCATTTATGTTTTGCCGTCTCAGAAAGGGATAGCGAGATACCATTATTGTCATATTATATCATGATTGTTTTGACAAAGTGTTGGCATTTGAGATATCTTATTATTGCTCGCTAGTTGATTATGCCATTGATACATGTTAATATAATTTCTAAGAGTTATTGTTGGCATGGTTAGTTATGATCTTTGCTGAAAACCTGGGTGCTATTTAAGCATATATATGTAAACAAGAACAAAAGAGTTCGTAAAAGTTTTTCTTTATCACTTTCAGTTTGTCAACTGAATTGCTTGAGGACAAGCAATGGGTTAAGCTTGGGAAGTTGATACGTCTCCATCGTATCTACTTTTCCTAACGCTTTTGCTCTCGTTTTGGACTCTAATTTGCATGATTTGAATGAAACTAACCCGGATTGACGCTGTTTTCAGCAGAACTACCATGGTGTTGTTTTTGTGCAGAAATAAAAGTTCTCGGAATTGGACGAAACCTTTTGGAGAATTATTTTGGAACATATAATAATTTATGGAACCAAGACCCACTGGAGGGGGGGGGGCAGCTGCCCACATGGCACCAGGGCATGCCACCCCCTCTGGCGCGCCCTGGTGGGTAGTGGGGCCCACGAGGCTCCGCTGACCCTAATTCCGACGCTATAAAATCCTATTTTTCCAGAAAAAATAGGTGAGGAAGTTTCATCACGTTTTACGATACGGAGCCGCCGCCACCTCCTGTTCTTCATTGGGAGGCCAGATCTGGAGCCCGTTCGGGGCTCCGGAGAGGGGGATCTTCGGTCTTCGTCATCACCAACCATCCTCCATCACCAATTTCATGATGCTCACCACCGGTGTGAGTAATTCCTTCGTAGGCTCGCTGGTCGGTGAGGAGTTGGATGAGATTCATCATGTAATCGAGTTAGTTTTGTTAGGGCTTGATCCCTAGTATCCACTATGTTCTGAGATTGATGTTGCTATGACTTTGCTATGCTTAATGCTTGTCACTAGGGCCCGAGTGCCATGATTTCAGATTTGAACCGTTTATGTTTTCACCATTATATCTATGTTCTTGATCTGATCTTGCAAGTCATATGCACCTATTACAAGCAAAGGGGAAGCCAGCAGACTAGCCGCCACCTCCTCCCCCCCACCTCCACAAAAAGAGCTAGGGTTTCTGCCTCCCGCCGGTGATACGTCTCCAACGTATCTATAATTTTTGATTGTTCCATGCTGTTATATTATCATTCTTGGATGTTTTACAATCATTTTATAGCAACTTTATATCATTTTTGGGACTAATCTATTGACATAGTGCCCAGTGCCAGTTGCTGTTTTCTGCTTGTTTTTTACTTCGCAGGAAATCAATACCAAACGGAGTCCAAATGCAGCGAAACTTTTTGGAGATTTTTTTGGACCAGAAGACATCCAGTGGGCCAAAGAAGTACCGAAGAGGGGGCCCGAGGTGAGCACAAGACACCAGGGCGCGCCTGGGCCCCCAGGCGCGCCCTGATGGGTTGTGCCCACCTCGGTGACCTCCCGCACCGCCTCTTTGCTCTATAAATACCCCAATATTCCAGAAACCCTAGGGGAGTCGACGAAAATCAATTCCAGCCGCCGCAAGTTCCAGAAGCCACAGATCCAATCTAGACACCATCACGGAGGGGTTCATCATCCTCATTGGTGCCTCTCCGATGATGCGTGAGTAGTTCATTGTAGACCTACGGGTCCGTAGTTAGTAGCTAGATGGCTTTCTCTCTCTCTTTTCATTCTCAATACAATGGTCTCTCGGAGATCTATTTGATGTAACTCTTTTTGCGGTGTGTTTGTTGGGATCCGATGAACTTTGAGTTTATGATCAGATATATGTTTTTATCCATGAAAGTTATTTGAATCTTTTGATCTCTTATATGCATGATTACTTATAGCCTCGTATTTCTTCTCCGATATTTGGGTTTTGTTTGGCCAACTTGATCTATTTATCTTGCAATGGGAAGAGGTGCTTTGTGATGGGTTCGATCTTACGGTGCTTGATCCCAGTGACAGAAGGGGAAATGACACGTATGTATCATTGTTATTAAGGATAACAAGATGGGGTCTATTTCTACATAAATAGATCTTGTCTACATCATGTCATCGTTCTTATTGCATTACTCCGTTTCTCCATGAACTTAATACACTAGATGCATGCTGGATAGCGGTCGATGTGTGGAGTAATAGTAGTAGATGCAGGCAGGAGTCGGTCTACTAATCTTGGACGTGATGCCTATATAATGATCATTGCCTGGATATCGTCATGATTATTTGGAGTTCTATCGATTGCCCAACAGTAATTTGTTTACCCACCGTTTGCTATTTTTCTCGAGAGAAGCCACTAGTGAAACCTATGGCCCCCGGGTCTCTTGTTTAATATATTTGCCTTCGCGATCTATTTTTATTTGCTTTTATTTTCAGATCTATTAATCCAAAAATACAAAAATACCTTGCTGCAATTTTTACTTATTTATTTTATCTCGCGTTCCCGCGAGATCTATTTATCCAATCTACTACAATTTTATCTATCCTTTTACCCGTGAGGGATTCACAACCCCTCTCTTACGTCGGGTTGCAAGTATTTGTTCTTTGTGTGCAGGAGCTGTTTACGTGGTGTTGCGTGGTTCTCCTACTGGTTCGATAATCTTGGTCTCATCACAGAGGGAAATACCTACCGTTGCTGTGCTGCATCATCCCTTCCTCTTTGGGGAAATACCGACGTAATTCAAGCAAACATCAAAAAGAATTTCTGGCGCCGTTGCCGGGGAGACATCATCAACATCTACCAGGTTCCAAATCACAAATCTCATCTCCTTGCAATTTACATTATTTGCCATTTGCCTCTCGTTTTCCTCTCCCCCACTTCACAAAAATTTGCCGTTTTATTCGCCCTCTTTTTCGTTCGCCGTTTTCTCGTCAGATCTGTTTTTGTGTGTGATCTTGTTGACCACTTTTTGTCATTATGGATAGTTCTTCCTCTATTGCGTACACCCACGAGAACGAGGTTCTTAACTTTAAACAAAGGGGAGGGGAGAATTTAAAAGATGCTTGGTATAGGATTTGCAATGCTCATAATAAACCTATCCGTAAGCAATCTACCGTTGTTCTTCTTTGCTGTTTTTATGTGGGCATCACCACTTGGTATAGATTCGTCCTTGATACGATTACTGGTGGAAATTTCTTGATGTGTCCCTCTCTTGATGCTTTTAATGCTATGGGAAAATTAGTGGGTTCACCACCGCTTATGATCAATGAAACAACTTTGACTCTTGAGCATGTTATGGAAAGACTAGATGCTATTGAAAAGAAAATGCTTACCGAAGAACATATTGAAAACTTGGATAAAAAGATGCATAATTTTGCTACTAAATTTGGGCCAAAAGCGGGAGAATTTTTTAAGTTGTTGAAAGAAAAGGGGACCGTAATTCATGAAAGAATTGAAGAAAGCTCGTCTCGGATTGATAAACTGGAAGAAATCTTTAGTAATCTAAGTACGGCTTTTGCTTCCGTCAAAACTATTGAAAAAGCTCCAGTAAAAATTGGTAAGACCACTCAAGCCACTAAAAACAAGGGTGCAACTTCCAATAGCAACAAAGAAGATCTTAAGATGATTAGTATTCACCCGGATTTTGTTGAAGTTATAAGAGACCCTTTGTGCAAGAATGAGTTCCTTAAACTTGTTCCTAGGGGTTTTGTCATTGAAAATTTGCATGCTAAATCCTTGAAGAATTCCAAGTGTTTGATTGAAGAGTTGGAAAACAAAGATGACAATACTTAGATCCTTTGCATTATGCCTAGCTAGGGGCGTAAAACGATAGCGCTCGTTGGGAGGCAACCCAACTTGTATTTTTTTGCTTTTTGGTTTTCTTGCTGTTTTAAATAAATTACCCAATTATGCCTCTGGTTAGATGTGTTTTTGTGGTTTAAATTAGTGTTTGTGCCAAGCAAAGCCTTTGGGATGATTTGGGTGATAGTTGATTTGAGCTTGCTGAAAAACAGAAACTTTTGCGCTCAGGAAAACAATTCTTATTTTTAACATAAGAGTGATTTTGATTTAATTATTTTTTAGGAAGATTAATAAACAAATTTCTCACGTTTTCCTAATTTTTCAGAATTTTTGGAGTTACAGAAGTATTCGAAGTTTTCAGATTGCTAAAGACTGTTCTGTTTTTGACAGATTCTGTTTTCTTTGCGTTGTGTGCTTGTTTTGATGATTCTATGGTTTGCTTTGAAGAGTTTTTGCCATAGAAAAGTTGGAATACAGTAGATATAATGCAAAAATAAAATATGAATGGGTTTGCAACAGTACTTATTGTAATGATTTGCTTTCTTATACTAATGGATCTCACGAAGGTTTTGTTGAGTTTTGTGTGATTGAAGTTTTCAAGTTTTGGATGAGATCACGATGGATGAAGGAATAAGGATTAGCAAAAGGCTAAGCTTGGGGATGCCCGAGGCATCCCAAGGTAATATTCAAGAAGTATCAAGCAACTAAGCTTGGGGATGCCCCCGAGTGGCATCCCCTCTTTCTTCTAATGACCATCGGTATTTTACTTGGAACTATATTTTTATTCATCACATATTATGAGTTTTGCTTGGAGCGTCTTGTATGATATGAGTCTTTGCTTGTTTTGCTTTTTATTTTGAGTCTTGAATCCTTGCTGGACACACCTTTTTGAGAGAGCCAAAAATTATGCTATGCTTGCTCCTATGCTTCACTTAAATCTTTAGAGCCTTGGAATTGCTCTAGTGCTTCACTTATATCTTTTTGAGCACGATGTGCTTTATTGTTTTTGAAGAAATTCTCTCTTGCTTCACTCAAATTAATTTGAGAGAAAGAAATATGATGCTCATGTTCTTCACTTATATTTGTTTGAGCTTATTAAAAGCAACATATGAAATTAGTCCCAAAGTGATAGATATCCAAGGAGGATATAATAAAAACTTTCATGAAGATCATTGGACAAAATAAACTTGATTCTTTGTAATAGTTTTGAGATATGATGATAGTGATATGCGAGACATGTTGATGGGTAATTATGTTTTAGTAAGAATATTGGTGTTAAGGTTCGTGATTCCCTATGCAAGCACGAAAGTCAATAGTTATGCAATGAAATTACATCCTACTTGTGGTGCATTATTCGGTGTTAGTTATGCTTAATGCTCGCGTATGAGATTTTTCGTTTCTTGGTTGGATGCTTCTCAATCTTTTGCTAGCCTTCATTTTGCACTAAGTATGATCACTGCTTGTGCATCCAAATCCTTTAAACCAGTTTTTGCCATATGAGTCCACTATACCTACCTATATGCGGTATTTCTGTGCCGTTCTAAGAAAATTTGTATGTGCCATCTCTAATTTTCAAAATAAACTTCTCTTTTGTGTGCTCGTACCGCTCGCGAAACGGTAGGGGGTGGCTAATATATTTCCATGCTAGATGTGTTATTCTCACGATGAGTGTTTATTCACTTGTCATTGCACGAGAGTACGGCAAAGGTATTAGGGATGCCCAGTCCTGAAATGAAAAATAAATTTACTTTATGTTGTCAAATAATAAATTCCTTGGAAAGTGTTGGTATGGAGGGCACCCGTGGATCGGCTAGCCATGGAAAGTGAAAGAAATGGTGGAAAAGGGAATAAACTTTATTTTCTGTTTGGGAACCGCCTATGATATATCTAGCATGGAAAGTATTGGGAACTTCTCGATCGTTCTTGTTGGCAAGAAAAGCATGCCTCCCAAAATGTTTTTTATCTCTATTATTTTTTTGCTTTGAGCTCTGGCACCTCTACAAATCCCTACTTCCCTCCGCGAAGGGCCTTTCTATTTACTTTATGAAATTTTTATTTGAGTCTCCATCTTCTCTTATAAAGCGCCAACTAAGGGGCACTATGATCATACTTGAGCATTGGGTGTAGCTAATATGCGAGTGTGTTTCATGAATGGATCAATGATTGAGCATAGTGGGCTAGGGATAGCTTGCTTTAGCGTTGATATTTTGAAAGACATGGTTGCTTGTTGATATGCTTGAGTATTAAAGTCCTCATGTCAAGACTAGATTATTGCTTTGAATCATATAAAAGTCCAAATGTCCATGCTACAAAGAGAAGAATATGTGATGAACATGTTAGGCAGCATTCCACATCAATTTTTTTGTTTTTATCATTTACCTACTCGAGGACGAGCAGGAATTAAGCTTGGGGATGCTGATACATCTCCAACGTATCTATAATTTTTGATTGTTTCATGCTGTTATATTATCATTCTTGGATGTTTTACAATAATTTTATAGCAACTTTATATCATTTTTTGGGACTAACCTATTGACATAGTGCCCAGTGCCAGTTGCTGTTTTCTGCTTGTTTTTACTTCGCAGGAAATCAATACCAAACGGAGTCCAAATGCAGCGAAACTTTTTGGAGATTTTTTTGGACCATAAGACATCGAGTGGGCCAAAGAAGTACCGAAGAGGGGGCCCGAGGTGAGCACAAGACACCAGGGCGCGCTTGGGCCCCCAGGCGCGCCCTGATGGGTTGTGCCCACCTCGGTGACCTCCCGCACCGCTTCTTTGCTCTATAAATACCCCAATATTCCAGAAACCCTAGGGGAGTCGACGAAAATCAATTCCAGCCGCCACAAGTTCCAGAAACCACATATCCAATCTAGACACCATCACGGAGGGGTTCATCATCCTCATTGGTGCCTCTCCGATGATGCGTGAGTAGTTCATTGTAGACCTACGGGTCCGTAGTTAGTAGCTAGATGGCTTTCGCTCTCTCTTTTGATTCTCAATACAACGGTCTCTCGGAGATCTATTTGATGTAACTCTTTTTGCGGTGTGTTTGTTGGGATCCGATGAACTTTGAGTTTATGATCAGATCTATGTTTTTATCCATGAAAGTTATTTGAATCTATTGATCTCTTATATGCATGCTTACTTATAGCCTCGTATTTCTTCTCCGATATTTGGGTTTTGTTTGGCTAACTTGATCTATTTATCTTGCAATGGGAAGAGGTGCTTTGTGATGGGTTCGATCTTACGGTGCTTGATTGTAGCGCCCAAGATGCGATTCTATCCCAATCACGTGATGAACTCATGATTGGGGCACAACCACATTTCGAGCGCATAGCAAGGTGAATATCATTACAACATACCATGTACTGAACATATGAGAATACAAGATAAAGGCTTACACTCGCCACAAGCTACAACATGAATACAACAGTTCATCAATACATAGAAATCATCATACAAAAGAGCAAGATCCGACTACGGATGAAAACAAACGAAAAAGAAGAACGACATCCACCCTGCTAGCCCAGGATCCCGACCCGGAACCTATCCCTTGATCGAAGAAGAAGAAGCAGAAGAAGAACTCCAAAATGAGCAAGCATCGCTCTCACGTCATAAGCATCGCATTACCTGTACATGCAACTGTTGTTGTAGTAATCTGTGAGCCACGAGGACTCAACAATCCCATTACTATGGGTATCAAGACTAGCAAAGCTTAATGGGTATGGAATGGATAAGTAGTGAGGTTGCAGCAAGCACTAAGCATTGTATGGTGGCTAACTTACGAGTACAAGAGTAAGAAGAGAAACTACGCATAACGGTCGCAAACTAGTAATGATCAAGAAGTGATCCTGAACTACTTACGAGTCAAACATAACCCCACCGTGTTCTCTTCCCGAACTTGCTCGAAAAGAGACAGTCACGGTTACACACGCGGTTGGTGTATTTTATTTCGGATCTGGTGTCAAGTTCTCTACAACCGGATATTAAAAATTCCCATCTGCCACATAACCACGGGCACGGCTTTCGAAAGATCAAACCCTGCAGGGGGTGTCCCAACTTAGTCCATCACAAACTCTCACGATCAACGGAGGAAAATCCTCCTCCCGGAACAACCCGATCAAGCTCGGAATCCCGGTTCACAAGACATTTCGACAATGGTAAAACAAAACCAGCAAGACCTCCCGACGTGCCGACACCTTGATAGTAGCCGCGCGTATCTCGTCTCAGGCCACGATCGGATGGGTCAAGCTATGAGTAAAACCAGACCTCGAGTTTCCCCGTGGTGGCCCCGCAGGCTGCCTGGTTTGGACCAACACTCATGAGGAGCACTGGCCCGGGGTTGTTAATTAATTATCCTCGGGGTCCAGAAAGTCCCTATGCAAGTTTTAGTTGTTATTAGGCAAATGGTAAAACCAAAGTTGGGCCTTGCTGGAAGAGTTTTATTCAAAGCTAACTGTCAAGGGGGGCCCATAAACCCTGACCATGTTAGGAACACAAAATCAAGGAACATAACACCGGTATGACGAAAACTAAGGCGGCAAGAGTGGAACAAAACACCAGGCAAAAGGCCAAGCCTTCCACCCTTTACCAAGTATATAGATGCATTAATTAAATAAGAGATATTGAGATATCCCATGATATCCATGTCCCAACATGGAACAACCTGCAACTGCATCTGCAACTTGCAACACTATAAGAGGGGCTGAGCAAAGCGGTAACATAGCCAAACAACGGTTTGCTGGGATGGTGGAAAAGGTTAGAGGTTGTCATGGCAATTTGGGAGGCTTGATAAACAAGTGGTGGGTAGTGCGACATAGCGATAGCATCGAGACAACTAGCAAAGCAAAGATATTAGTGGTATCTAGGGTAACGGTCATCTTGCCTGAAATCCCTCTAGGAAGAAGACCGAATCCATGAAGTAGACGAACCAACGTAGCCGAACGGATCCTCACAATCGCAACGTAACCGGAACTATCAAGGAGAAGCGCAACCGAAAAGAAGCAAACAACATGGTAAACAACCATCACATAAACATGGCATGATGCACAACCAAGTATGATGCATGTCCGGTTTATTGACTCATGGCATGGCAAAGTGCAAAAAACAATACTACAAATTAAGTGGAGCTCAATATGCAACGAGGTTGCATATTGACGAAACTCCACATTCAAGTTATTTAGTTCGCTCTCATTTAGGGACTCAACAATATTAAATGTTGGTTAACATGGCAAGAGGTGAAGCATAATTAATCTACCTATCTAGGCAATTTAAATGAGGCCGGAAACAACAAACAACACTTCCGGAAAATCCCCATGTGCATATTTTGGATTTGGTACTGTTCTGCCCTATACACAATTTTAGAGTTGTTAAACATGCAAAGTAATGCCACCATGTTAATCTATGCATCTTTCGACCCCAATTACATATAAAGTTTATTTAATCGGAGCTACGGTTATTAAGTTATGAAATAAACCATTTTAACATGCTATTTATGCAAATTAATGCAAACAACAATTTAAACATTTTAAACATGGATGACAGTTGCAAATTATGAAACTAGATGAAATTTTAAGCATTTTACATATATAAAACATTTTAATCCGATGCACAAATCATGAGTTATTATATGCATGGAATGCAAGGGTTTTTCTGTAAAACTGCAGTTCTATGGATAATGCTAAAATCGCAGACAGGAAAAAAAAAAAACACTGGGCCGAATCTGATGGAACTGGGCTACACAGGAGCATGGGCGCAAGAGGCTCACCCAACGGGCCTGGCCCAGGTCAATGGAGCAGGCTGCAGAGGCGGCTGGGCTGCGGCGCGGCTGGGCCTTGGGGAAGCAGGCTACGGTACGAGCGGATCAACTAGCACGGGAGGCCTGTGCGGGACGAGTGAAACCCCTCTGCTCGATGCAGAGCTAGCAGAGGCCGGGGGCGCTGGGACTTGGCGAAGGCGGGGCAGGTGGTCTCCGGCGAGGGCACCGGTGGCCGGGGACGGGGCCCAGCAAGCGGGATCCGGCCAGGAACGGGCAAGGGCGGCGGAGGCCAGCCGGATCTGGTGGTGGAGGCAAGGTCCCGACGGCAGCACGATGGAGCAGGGGGGCGCGATGCTGGGACTCTGGGACAGGTCGCCGGAGCGCAGCTGACGGCGGCGAGCACAGGACGCGGCGGATACAAGCGGATCTGGGCGCGTGACGGCATTCTCCGACGAGGTGGCGGCGAGTGTCATGCTCGTTCCCGAGCGAAGGACGAAGGTGAGGGACTTGGCGCGGGGCGGCGGTTCAGGCGGCCAAGCATGGCGGCCTCCTGTGAAAGGAACAGGGGAGAGAGAGAACTGCGTGAGAGGGAGAGAAGAAACGGAAAGGAGAGGAAGAAGGCAAGGGCGCGGAGTCCTGCTAGCGTCGATGCTTGCGGCCGGCGGCGAGAAGAGGGCAGAGGAGGCCGCGGGCTTGGATCGAAGGCAAGAAGTGGCTCGCGCTGGTTGGCTGGATAGATGGATTTGGAAGTTTCGGTGGTGGCTGGTTGGTGGTTTGGATCGGGAGGGGATCCCGAGAAGGGAGGCGACCGGGTGGATCTAGTGGCGGCGGGGCGATGGGACAAGGGGGAGGATTTCTAGGGTTGCTGTCTAGGATGTTGGTCTATATATAGTAGGAGGTGCAAAAGAGGGCTAGATCGAATCATTCGATTTAAATCGGGCGGTCGAGAAAAATGGGTTACGTAGACCAAACAAAAAACCGAAGATATTTTAGGGATGTTTGGGGATGATCCTGACCCATCGGTCACAACTGCTCGGGTCGGGTCCGGGACAACTTTCGGATGCGGTTGGGAAGGGGTCTGAGAACTGTGCGAAGAGGGGGTCTGACAAAAGGCCACAGAGACAAGGGGGTTTGATGGGTTCAGAGAAGAGAGAGTGGACCGCGGTCCGAGAGAAGGTGATGAAGGCAAAGGGAGAAACGACAACGACGATGGATGCAGGTTTGGAAAAAAATGACGGCAACGAAGAGCCGATGCAATGCAAATGATGACATGATGAATGCAACAAACAAATGAAACACGCGGCAACAACGAAAATAACTGGAAGGCATCTGGAGCGTCGCTCTCGGGTCGTTACAACTCTCCTCCACTTACAAGAGATCTCGCCCCGAGATCTAGGGATGACAACCGGAAGAAGAAGAGAAGAGGTATAACTAAGTTGCTTCTTCGACAAATGAGTGAAACCAACGAACCTTGAGAGGTTGAAAACTTGAAGAAATGACACAGCGGAGATGAAAGAAATCGAAACAGTCCGTTAGATAAGAGGAACAAGTGATACGACAAGAACCAAGAGCTCAAGGAACAATATAGACTTTGAAAGCACTCCAGTTAAAACGAGATAGAGAAGGAATTAGAATGAAAGAATTCGGACAACACTCCAGTAGAAAAGAGAAGGAAAACTTGATAAGATGAAAAGAACTTGAAGAGATGACACAACACTCCGGTTAAATGGATAAGCAAGGAAAAGAACATGATCTTGGCAAAACGAGATGATGGGACGAAGAGAGTAACATCACAATGCCTTCTGAACGAAAGAATAGAAGCTGAATCGTTGGAAAGAAAAGAACGGAGAAGAAAACAACACCTTGCACCACAAGGATAAACTTGAAAGAGCAACCTTGCAAAGGAGGGTTGAACAGAGTCGTTGGACAATCAACAATGAAAAGATGTGATTCGCGTGGGCTTATGTAAACATCTCAAAACTTGAGGTGAAATTCTTCCACTAACGGAAATAATTGATTTGATTGAGAGCACCGAAGAGATGAAACACTTCTTCCACCAAGATGATAAGAGATAACTTGGATCATTGATAAGCACCACAAATAGCAACATTCCTTCGGGAAGTCTTTTAGGTGAAATCTATACCAAGATAACTCCAAGGAAGAAAATGATGGGTTTAAATATCTCATTCCTGACAACTTGTGAATCATGAAACATGAAGGAAATTGTCAAAAATGACATAACATCACCTCAAAAGATAATGTAGAAAGAAGTGCACTTTGGAATGCAAAAAGAAGAATACTTGAGCTCCTCCAACAAAATCTTGATGAACACTTCGAGAGTGAATTAAGTCCTTAACGAACCACCATGAACTCCGGTTAAAAGAATGATAGCAAGGAAGTGAAAATTGAAGAGAAGAAGATTGGAGCCTTGTAATGATTAGATGGAGCTTTGTGATGATATAACCGAGAAAACTTGGAACTCCGGAAACGAAAGATGAACAACTTAGAACCGAGAATTTATTCCTCATGAATGAACTCCAGAAGAAGGAATTAAATCTCAATGAGGAAACAAGAATAAGAATTATGTTATGCTTATCCTTCATCAATTTAAATTGATGACAAGCACGGATTTGGCATGCCGCTTATTCTTCTTGAAAAAGATTGAAGAGAGATATGACGCGAACTTGAATAAGGTCTTCAGTGAACCACCGGTATGATTTTGGAAAGAACGAATGAATTTATATGGTAAAAAAAAGGAAAAGGAGTCTTGAACGAACCATCGTAAGTTAAAAACGCACGAAGAAAAGATAACGAAACACCGGGAAGAATTAGAAAGCGAATGAAGATTCTTGAGGGAATTAAAATATTAGAGAGCGAAGAGATCATGAACTGGTTAGAGGATATTTGAACGATGCACCGGTGGAATTGGGGAATGAGAGCTGAATGTTGAGAACGAATAATCTTCTAAAATGATGGCCTTCGGAGGATCGAGAACGAAAACAACTCTGAAATGCTCCGGATAGACGTGAAAAGAATTCTCACAATCGGAAACAATTATGAGGATGGCATGAAGCTAGAACCATGAATCTTCAAGGGAACGAACCACGATTTGGAGGAAAACTCTTCTTCTGTCTTCAAATGTTGAGAATGACGATGAGAAACATCACCATGAATTGTTGAGGCACTCCGGAACAATGAAGAATAGAAATGTTGAACCAACAATGAAAAGAATTTAAAAGCGATGTTGGAGAAGGCATATGACTAATGGAATCCATTCTTACGTCAAAGTTTGAAAAGAATTTGAGAATAGCTCTGAAAAAAAAATAGAAGAGTGAGGTAGGATCCTGGGAAAAGACCTGTGGGTTATGAGCCCACTCAAAGAAACACCGTTGAAGTGATTTTTAAAAGAGAGATTGCACCGGTTAGATTAAGTGGCTTGAATGAGATAACAACCTCGAAGTAACTTGAACGGATTAAGAATGGAAGCACAAATCTTCTGAGATATCTTCAATACTCCGGATATGAATAGCGAGAGGTGAATAACTAAGAGGTGCACCGGCATGAGAAAGCATTTGAAAGGAGGAAAGGGATATGATCAACACCGAAAGCTTGAATTGAATCCACCGGAGAAGAAAAAGAGAAGGAAGAATGATGAACTTGAAGCTTCCTTAGAATCTTCATGAGAATCACCGGTAAGAACATTGGAGGAAAAGAATGAAGAGAATTCACATGAATAAAATGGATACTTGATTACGAAATCCGAGTCCTTGGACAAAAGGGTGGGATGGTGGAAAAAACAAATGCAACTTGGGACGGATGAAACGGACGAATCCTCAGGCTTCTCAACAACGCTCATATGGAATAACTTGAAGAGAAGTGCACCGGTTAAAAATGATTGACATGACAATCTCAATAATCAAGAAGGATTAGTACTCCCATAGAAACATGAGAACACCGCTTAGGAAAGGTATGGAATCAACACTTGACATCGAAGCAACTTGAATACCACAACCAAAACAAAACAAAGGATTGGCTTGTAGAATAAGCCAGAAACAAACATATGATATAGATTTCGTTCGAAATTTTCATGGTGGGGCCCACACGGGCTCGATCGTACAGCACCATCATGTACAAGGCAGTGCACATGACATACGAAGCGTCCCCGAGCCATAGCAAAGCTACACATGGCTCATTAAGACACAACGAGACCACTGTAAAACCAACCGTGGACAGGCGGACCACTGGACGTCGAACCCCAATCTCATATCATGCATCTGTCGGAAAGATATCCTAGGTAACTACTTGAATTCCACCTATGAACTCCCGAAACTTTCTGGTTATGCAATCTGGTGTTGGGGATACAGGGAGGCACAAATATTTCAAACAACTAACAAATCCTACACTCCAACTGTATCCATCCGTCAACACATAACCAAGAAAACCTCGGAAATCATGTACCTCAGACCTTCGAAAACATCCGATATACTAGCTGTGGCAATACATTTGATCGCTCTCCCCAGTACTGGGTGTCGTCAAACTACTCTCACCACAAAGAGTATAGAAGCGTTTTCGATGTCGGCGTCCTCTGGTATTTCGCAACTGAAACAATAAGCGCTGTGACAAAAACACCTTGGAGCTCAACTCCCCGGGACACTGCCACAACCCCTAAATGTCAGGAGGCACCAAGACAGAATTCCCGTCACAATGATATCGGAATGATCCCAAGATACCCGCGTGATCCTAAAAAAAATTGAGGAAAAAAGAGGAGAGTGAAGTCAAAACATCTACGTCAGGAGTCCTCACCAGAGCGATGAAGGGGATAAGGAGTAAAAAGAATTCCTACTCTCCGATATAACTAAGACTCAAAATAGTTTTTTTCTAGACTCGACAACAGCAGCGGTTCGATCAATCAAGGGGGCTCCTGCGGTCAGTAAGGCTCTGATACCAACTTATAGCGCCCAAGATGCGATTCTATCCCAATCACGTGATGAACTCATGATTGGGGCACAACCGCATTTCGAGCGCATAGCAAAGTGGATATCATTACAACATACCATGTACTGAACAGATAAGAATACAAGATAAAGCGCCACAAGCTACAACATGAATACAACAGTTCATCAATACATAGAAATCATCATACAGAAGAGCAGGATTCGACTACGGATGAAAACAAACGAAAAAGAAGAACGACATCCACCCTGCTAGCCCAGGCTCCCGACCCGGAACCTATCCCTTGATCGAAGAAGAAGAAGCAGAAGAAGAACTCCAAAACGAGCAAGCATCGCTCTCACGTCATAAGCATCGCATTACCTATACCTGCAACTGTTGTTGTAGTAATCTGTGAGCCACGAGGACTCAGCAATCCCATTACCATGGGTATCAAGACTAGCAAAACTTAATGGGTATGGAATGGATAAGTGGTGAGGTTGCAGCAAGCACTAAGCATTGTATGGTGGCTAACTTACGAGTACAAGAGTAAGAAGAGAAACTACGCATAACGGTCGCAAACTAGTAATGATCAAGAAGTGATCCTAAACTACTTATGAGTCAAACATAACCCCACCGTGTTCTCTTCCCGAACTTGCTCGAAAAGAGACAGTCACGGTAACACACGCGGTTGGTGTATTTTATTTCGGATCTGGTGTCAAGTTCTCTACAACCGGATATTAAAAATTCCAATCTGCCACATAACCGCGGGCACGACTTTCGAAAGATCAAACCCTGCAGGGGTGTCCCAACTTAGTCCATCACAAACTCTCACGATCAACGGAGGAAAATCCTCCTCTCAGAAGAACCCGATCAAGCTCGGAATCTCGGTTCACAAGACATTTCGACAATGGTAAAACAAAACCAGCAAGACCACCCGACATGCCGACACCCTGATAGTAGCCGCGCATATCTCGTCTCAGGCCATGATCGGATGGGTCAAGCTACGAGTAAAACTAGACCTCGAGTTTCCCCGTGGTGGCCCTGCAGGCTGCCCGGTTTGGATCAACACTTATGAGGAGCACTGGCCCGGGGTTGTTAATTAATTATCCTCGGGGTCCGAAAAGTCCCTATGCAAGTTTTAGTTGTTATTAGGCAAATGGTAAAACCAAAGTTGGGCCTTGCTGGAAGAGTTTTATTCAAAGCAAATTGTCAAGGGGGGCCCATAAACCCCGACCGTGTTAGGAACGCAAAATCAAGGAACATAACACCGGTATGACGAAAACTAAGGCGGCAAGAGTGGAAAAAAACACTAGGCAAAAGGCCAAGCCTTCCACCCTTTACCAAGTATATAGATGCATTAATTAAATAAGAGATATTGAGATATCCCATGATATCCATGTCCCAACATGGAACAACCTGCAACTGCACCTGCAACTAGCAACGCTATAAGAGGGGCTGAGCAAAGTGGTAACATAGCCAAACAACGGTTTGCTGGGATGGTGAAAAAGGTTAGAGGTTGTCATGGCAATTTGGGAGGCTTGATAAACAAGTGGTGGGTAGCATGACATAGCGATAGCATCAAGACAACTAGCAAAGCAAAGATAGTAGTGGTATCCAGGGTAACGGTCATCTTGCCTGAAATCCCGCTAGGAAGAAGACCGAATCCATGAAGTAGACGAACCAACGTAGCCGAACGGATCCTCACAATCGCAACGTAACCGGAACTATCAAGGAGAAGCGCAACCGGAAAGAAGCAAACAACATGGTAAACAACCATCACATAAACATGGCATGATGCACAACCAAGTATGATGCATGTCCGGTTTAATGACTCATGGCATGGCAAACTGCAAAAACAATACTACAAATAAAGTGGAGCTCAATATGCAACGTGGTTGCATATTAACGAAACTCCACATTCAAGTTATTTAGTTTGCTCTCGTTTAGGGACTCAACAATATTAAATATTGGTTAACATGGCAAGAGGTGAAGCATAATGAATCTACCTATCTAGGCAATTTAAATGAGGCCGGAAACAACAAACAACACTTCCGGAAAATCCCCATGTGCATATTTTGGATTTGGTACTGTTCTGCCCTATACACAATTTTAGAGTTGTTAAACATGCAAAGTAATGCCACCATGTTAATCTATGCATTTTTCCACCCCATTTACATATAAAGTTTATTTAATTCGGAGCTACGGTTATTAAGTTATGAAATAAACCACTTTAACATGCTATTTATGCAAATTAATGCAAACAATAATTTAAACATTTTAAACATGGATGACAGTTGCAAATTATGAAACTAGATGAAATTTTAAGCATTTTACATATATAAAACATTTTAATCTGATGCACAAATCATGAGTTATTATATGCATGGAATGCAAGGGTTTTTCTGTAAAACTGCAGTTCTATGGATAATGCTAAAATCGCAGACAGGAAAAAAAACACACTGCGCCGAATCTGATGGAACTGGGCTACACAGGAGCATGGGCGCAAGAGGCTCACCCAACGGGCCTGGCCCAGGTCAGTGGAGCAGGCTGCAGAGGCGGTGGGCTGCGGCGCGGCTGGGCCTTGGGGAAGCAGGCCGCGGTACGAGCGGGTTAACTGGCATGGGAGGCCTGTGCGGGACGAGTGAAACCCCTCTGCTCGATGCAGAGCTAGCAGAGGCCGGCGGCGCTGGGACTTGGCGAAGGCAGGGCAGGTGGTCTCCGGCGAGGGCACCGGTGGCCGGGGACGGGGCCCAGCCGGCGGGATCCAGCCAGGAACGGGCAAGAGCGGCGGAGGCCAGCCGGATCTGGTGGTGGAGGCGAGGTCCCATTGGCAGCACGACGGAGCAGGGGGGCGCGATGCTGGGACTCTGGGACAGGTCGCCGAAGCGCAGCTGACGACGGCGCGCGCGGGATGCGGCGGATCCGGGCGCGTGACGGCGTTCTTTGGCGAGGTGGCGGTGAGCGTCATGCTCGTTCCCGAGCGAAGGACGAAGGTGAGGAACTTGGCGCGGGGCGGCGGTTCAGGCGGCCAACCATGGCGGCCTCCTGTGAAAGGAACAGGGGAGAGAGAGAACTGCGTGAGAGGGAGAGAAGAAACGGAAAGGAGAGGAAGAAGGCAAGGGCGCGGGTTCCTGCTAGCGTCGATGCTTACGGCCGGCGGCGAGAAGAGGGCAGAGAAGGCCGCGGGCTTGGATCGAAGGCAAGAAGTGGCTCGCGCTGGTTGGCTGGATCAATGGATTTGGAAGTTTCGGTGGTGGCTGGTTGGTGGTTTGGATCGGGAGGGGATCCCGAGGAGGGAGGCGACCGGATGGAGCTAGTGGCGGCGGGGTGATGGGACAAGGGGGAGGATTTCTAGGGTTGCTGTCTAGGAGGTTGGTCTATATATAGTAGGAGGTGCAAAAGAGGGCTAGATCGGACCCTCCGATTTAAATTGGGCGGTCGAGAAAAATGGGTTAGGTAGACCAAACAAAAAACCGAAGATATTTTAGGGATGTTTGGGGATGATCCGGACCCATCGGTCACGACTGCTTGGGTCGGATCCGGGACAACTTTCGAAAGTGGTTGGGAAGGGGTCTGAGAACTGTGTGGAGAGGGGGTCTGACAAAAGGCCACGGAGACAAGGGGGTTTGATGGTTTCAGAGAAGAGAGAGAAGAGAGCGGTCCGAGAGAAGGTGATGAAGGCAAAGGGAGAAACGACAACGACGATGGATGCAGGTTTGGAAAAAAATGACGGCAACGAAGAGCCGATGCAATGCAAATGATGACATGATGAATGCAACAAACAAATGAAACACGCGGCAACAACGAAAATAACTGGAAGGCATCTGGAGCGTCGCTCTCGGGTCGTTACATTGATCCCAGTGACAGAAGGGGAAACGACACGTATGTATCGTTGCTATTAAGGATAACAAGATGGGGTCTATTTCTACATAAATAGATTTTGTCTACATCATGTCATCGTTCTTATTGCATTACTCTGTTTCTCCATGAACTTAATACACTAGATGCATGCTGGATAGCGGTCGATGTGTGGAATAATAGTAGTAGATGCAGGCAAGAGTCGGTCTACTAATCTTGGACGTGATGCCTATATAATGATCGTTGCCTGGATATCGTCATGATTATTTGAAGTTCTATCAATTGCCCAACAGTAATTTGTTTACCCACCGTTTGCTATTTTTCTCAAGAGAAGCCACTAGTGAAACCTACGGCCCCCGGGTCTCTTCTTTAATATATTTGCCTTCGAGATCTATTTTTATTTGCTTTTATTTTCAGATCTATTAATCCAAAAATACAAAAATACCTTGTAATTTTTACTTATTTATTTTATCTCGCGTTCCCGCGAGATCTATTTATCCAATCTACTACAATTTTATCTATCCTTTTACCCATGAGGGATTCACAACCCCTCTCTTACGTCGGGTTGCAAGTATTTGTTCTTTGTGTGCATGAGCTGTTTACGTAGTGTTGCGTGGTTCTCCTGCTGGTTCGACAACCTTGGTCTCATCACTGAGGGAAATACCTACCGTTGCTGTGCTGCATCATCCCTTCCTCTTTGGGGAAATAACGACGTAGTTCAAGCAAACATCAGCCGGCGCCGCCGCAGATCCGCTCCTCTCCGGTGGCCTTAGGGCCATGGGGGCATGGTGGATCTCGGCAAGGGCCGGCGGGAGGGCTCCGTTTTTAGTCGTTTCTTTCAGTTTTGCTTGGGTTTGTGTCCTGCTCAGGAAGACGAGACGGCGGTGGCTCCCTGAAGATGGAATAACGGTCTCCCCGCCTAGACCCCGTTCCGACGGTGCGTCTAGCACCGTTGGTGGGCATGTGGAGGTGTGTCTCCAGCAGATCTATTTTTGGTGGATTTGCTCGGATCTCGTCGTTGTTCGTCCACGTTCGTGTGTCTTCGAGTTGGATTCTTCTGATCTACGTTATTCTTCATCTGCAGCGGTTGCTGTTCTGCTGCGCTGGTCCTACGGGGCCTTAGCATGATGACTTCCCGACTGTATACTACAACAAGTTGTGCCCTACTCCGGCGATGGAGGGGCGATGACGGCGGCGCGCCTTCGGCTCGCTTCAATGCTTGTAGTCGTCGCTAGGTGGTCTACGGATCTGGATGTAATTTTTATTATTTCTGGTATTCGTTATACTGTCATGATTGAAGATGAATAGATCGGAAATTTTCTCGCAAAAAAAAAGTCATATGCACCTATTACGTGTTATGATCCGTAAACCCCAAGGTGACAATAATTGGGATACTTTCCGGCGATGACCGTAGTTTGAAGAGTTCATGTTTTCACTATGTATTAATGCTTTGTTCCGGTTCTCTGTTAAAGGGAGACATTAATATCTCTTAGTTTTCTTATGGACCCCGCTGCCACCGGAGGGTATGACAAAAGATGTCATGCAAGTTTTTTTCCATAAGCACGTATGACTATTTACGGAATACATGCCTACATTATATTTATGAACTGGAGCTAGTTCTGTGTCGCCCTAGGTTATGACTGATATATGATGAATATTATCCAACGTAATCACCGATCCAATGCCTACGAGCTTTTCACATATTGTTCTTACTAAGTTACTATTGCTACTGTTGTTACAACTGCTACAAAATTATCACTACTGCTATTACCGTTACTCTTACTATCACTGTTATCACTATCAAACTATCATACTACTATGCTACTGATCACTTTGCTGCAGATATTTAATCTCCAGGTATGGTTGAATTGACAACTCAACTGCTAAAACTTACAAATATTCTTTGGCTCCCCTTGTGTCGAATATATAAATTTGGGTTGAATACTCTACCCTGGAAAACTGTTACGATCTCCTATACTTATGGGTTATCACCCCACCTAGTCGATGCCGTCGGAGCCGGAGCCGAAGCCGGCCATGGTGGAGGGGATGGGGATCACAGATTGGAATGGAAAGGGAGCGGAGAGAGCGAGAGGAGTGGGGTTTGGGACTAGTGTTTTGGTCAGATTTATTTTTTGTGGGGCAGGGTGGTGGGGTCGGAGGGACGTGGCAGCGGCGTCCGAGCTGTCCGGGTCTCCCATATCCGCTCCAGATTTGGGCCGAATATGGTGTGTGTCGGTCAGTCCGGACGTTTGGACTGGCTATGAAGAGCCTGGTTGGATGGCAAAATTTTGTCCGTGCATTGACCAGGCAGCCCGCCCGAGTGTTTGGGACAGTTTTGGAGACTCCGGTTGTAGCTGCTCCAATATCCAACAACTACAACGTCCAAACTTTAAAAAATGCCACTTCAGTTCTCATGTATCGTCCAAATATGCCACTAAAGCCAGTTGAGCTCATATACCGTCAAATACACGCCCATATTTCAGTCCCGTAAAACCAACACATCAAACAACAAAAGCCATTATAGGCATTCATGTACTAATTTTTTTTCAGAAAAACTTTCGATCTATTCATCTTTAGTAATGGTAGTACAACGAACACTGAAAATAATAAAAATTACCTTCAGATCCGTAGACCATCTAGCGACGAATACAAGCACTGAAGCGAGCCGAAGGCGCGTCGCTGTCATCGCCTTCCCCTGCCGAAGCCAGGCAAATCTTGTTGTAGTAGACATTCGGAAAGTTGTCATGCTAAGGCCCCATAGAACCAACGCATCAGAACTTCAACCGCCGCCGATGAAGAGTGTAGATCAGAAGGATCCAACCTGAAGACACGCGAACATAGTCGAACGAAGAACAAATCCGAACAAATTCACCAAAGACAGATCCGCCAGAGACACACCTCCACATGCCCACCGATGATGCTAGACGCATCATCGAAACGGGGGCTAGGCGGGGAGACCTTTATTCCCTCTTCAGGGAGCCGCCGCTGTCTCACCTTCCTGAGTAGGACACAAACCCTAACAAATCTTAAAAAAAAATCTAAAACCGGAGCCCTCCCACCGACAAGGGCCGGAATCTGCTCCGCTCCCATTGGCCCTAAAGCCACCGAAGACGGGGCGGACCGGTGACGGTGCCGACGGGAGGCAGAGAAATCCTAGCTTTTGGGTGGAGGCGGCGGCTGGCTAGGTCGTCTCTACGAAGCAAGAAGTTGTCCACTTCATATGTAAAATTTATCTTTGTTCAATGTCTCTCATCTACTAATTGGAACAAGGAAAAAAAACCAGTGTACCGTTCATAGAATCCAGGTAGCAGCAGCAATCGACAGTTGAATCATAGGATCACATCACTCGATGACACAAGAACATGCAAGAAAAACACAAGATACGTTTCACCACGAAGGGTATATGCATGGCAAATGTGCTCCCTCCGCGGCGCCGATGGGTTTGTGCTTCTGAACGCGGTGGAATAGCCAGGCTGGCGAGGTGGCCCCCCGCGGCCGTAACCGACTTTTCACCTCGCGCGCGGCCGAACGGAACGATGGGGAGAACTACGAACTGTTAAAAAATCTGAAACACTGGTGGGGCCGACGCTGTCAGTGACACGGTAATGCGGTCAATTCCTCGTGCGTCCCCTCCCAACTCGCCCAAGCCCTTGGAGCCAAGAGCATCTCTCTCTCGTCACCTGGTTCCGTTCCGCCGTCTTGTAGCTTCCCTCCCGGCCTTCCTCTATAAAACCACCAACAGCTTTCGCCTGCCACCCAATCTTCCCTTCCGCAGCCCGCAGCCTCACCTCCTTCCCTCTCTCCCCCTCCATTTCGCCGCGTGCTTGCTGAAGCCAGATGGCGGGCGCGGATCCCGGCGAGAAGCCGCCGCGGCCTCCTGCTGGGCTGCCGGCGGCGGCGCCCGACGGCGGGGACTCCTCCCTTCTCGGCGCAGGTGCGTGGCGTGGGTACCAGTACCAGGAAAAGATGCGCGCTCGTCGAGTTCGAGTTTTTGATCGGAACGTTGATTTCGAGTTCGAGTTGGTGTTTAGCAGCGTGAGATAGTTCTCTCCCTCTTGCAGTTGCAGGCGGGCGGAGTGATTCGGAGACGGGGATTCGAGGGGTTGTGGTTGTGGCGGATCCTCCGCCGCGGCTGCAGCCGACGGGGAGGAGGGCGCCGCACGATCGCGTCATCGGCGAGCATGAAGAATCGCGGCGCCCGACGCCGACCGCCTCGGTCACGGGACAGCGCGTGGGCGACAATACCATCGTGAGTTTCTTCCATAACCCGTGCATTTACTCCTCTTCTCCCTTCTCCGCTGGGTTGGCTTCTTAGATGGCCGCCATGACATCTTGTTGCTGGTTCGACCAGCCTTCTGCGGCGGCGCTGCACGCGGTCACGGCCCGTTTTCTGGCGGACCTCCCCGTCGTCGACCATGCTTCCTCTTCCGCGCCGGTCGCCGCGCGCCAGCCCAGCACGGAGGTGGCGCCGACAGCATCAGAACTGCTCGACCCCAAGTCCAAGGACTGCGACATGCGTCCCGACTAGGAGGACCCGCTCTTCACACAGGTCAGGCCGCGCGGCGAAGTGGGCGTGTGTTAGATGATATGGTTTAAACCTATTGTAATCTCAACTGTCTCCTATCTCTATTCCCTCTCGTAACTACTTCGTTCTCTCTTCCCTGTACGAGCTGTATCCTAGCGATCAGCCTTGCCTTGTAGGCCACGAACAGGGGCTTTCCTGTCCACTATAAATATACACCACGCGGCTTCTTACAAGGAGTAGGAACGCTTCCACCAAATCTTACCTGATCGGCGACAGGAGGCCAGGAAGGGGAGCCGCAGATGCTCTAGGTGCGGATTCTGCTGCTGGTATACAGAGCCATCCTCTTCCCAATCTAGCTACCAAAAACACCTCTCCATCGCCATGGCTTCCTCGACTACAGTCGTCCTCAACCTTGGTCCTCCACCGGCCGAGAAATTGACAAAGGGGAACTATCTCCTATGGAAAGCCCAAGTGATGCCCGGCCTACGAGGAGCGCAGGTCACAGGGCTCCTAGATGGAACCGACGCCGCGTCCCCAGCCACGGTGGAGCAGCAGCAGTCGGACAAGACCATGACTACGGTGCCAAACCCACTGTATGCGCCATGGCTTCAGAAGGATCAACAAGTCCTCAGTCATCTGCTGAATTCTCTTTCAAAAGAGATTCTTGCATAGGTTATTAGTAAGGAAAATACTTATGATCTATGGACTGCAATTACCACAATCTTTGCATCGCAGTCACAATCTCGCATCACAAATCTGCGGATCGCCATCACCACCACAAAGAAGGGCACGATGTCAAGCTCCTCCTACATCTCCAAGATGAAGAATCTCGGGGATGAACTTGCAGCAGCAGGTCGCCCAGTTTCAGACCCCGAGATGGTGGACTATGTACTCGCGGGTCTCGATCGCGACTACGATCCCGTGGTGGCTGCCATCGGCGCTGTCAAGACGTCCATCACGGTTGACGAGCTCTTTGCCCAAATCTCCGCCTTTGACCAAAGGGTGGAGATGTTGGGTGATGGGGCAGAAGGCGCCGGCTTCAACTCTTCAGCGAATTTGGCATACAGGGGCCGTGGGCGCAGCCACAGAGGCCGCGGCCGAGGCAACAGGGGGCGTGGCAGAGGAAGGCGTCCTCCCACTCCTTCTGGTTCGGGCGCCAACAGTGGCAGAAGCTATCGAGGACGTCCACAACAGCAGCAACGTCAACAACCAACTCGGGATTACCCCGAGTGCCAAATCTGCTACAAATTTCATGCAGGAGGTGCTCGTGCATGTTGGGATCGCTACGAGGAAGATGATTATGAGGAAAAGGAAGCAAATGCTGTCACCAATAGCTATGGCATCGACACCAACTGGTATGCGGATACCGGAGCAACAAACCATATCACAGGAGAGCTGGACAAGCTAACCATCAGGGACAAGTACCATGGACCGGATCAAGTTCACACCGCAAGCGGTTCTGGTATGAAAATTACTCATGTTGGTCGTTCAGTTGTCAAAACTCCCATGAAAAACTTGCATCTAAATAGGGTCCTTTATGTTCCTGAAAGTTCAAAAAATCTTCTCTCCGTTCATAGGTTTACTCTTGATAATCGTGTTCTCATCGAATTTTATCCTTACTTCTTTTTGGTTAAGGACTTGGACACGAGGAGAATCCTTCTTAGGGGCAAGTGTGTGGGAGGTCTTTACCCACTTATATCATCATCGTCGTCGTCATCGTCAAATAAGCAAGCTTTTGTCGCCATCAAGCCGTCTTCTGCAAAGTGGCATAGTCGATTAGGTCATCCTTCGTCAGTTATTGTTAAACTTGTTCTTAGCAAAAATAAGCTTCTCCATGAGTCTAGCATTGAGTCAGTTTGTGATCCATGTCAGCAAGCTAAAAGTCATCAGCTACCATATCCTATTTCTACCAGTATCTCTACTGCACCCTTACAACTTGTATTCTCAGATGTTTGGGGGCCAGCTCCTGTTTCAGTTGGTAGACACTTATATTATGTAAGCTTTATTGATGACTATAGCAAATTTACTTGGATTTATCTTCTTAAGAAACGATCTGAAGTGTTTCAAGTTTTCAAGAATTTTCAAAATCTTGTTGAAAGACAATTAAACACTAAGATCATTGCCATGCAAACTGACTGGGGTGGCGAATACAAGAAACTCAATTCTTTCTTTCAGCAACTTGGCATCTCGCATCATGTTTCATGTCCTCATGCTCACCAACAGAATGGTTCTGCAGAAAGAAAACATCGCCATGTTGTTGAGGTAGGGCTAGCCCTACTAGCAAATGCATCCATGCCACTCAAGTTTTGGGATGAAGCATTCTTGACCGCTACATATCTCATAAACTTGCTCCCAAGTAAAGTCATCAAGTTTGAAACACCTATCACACGACTTTATGGCATTACTCCAGATTACAAATCTCTCCGTGTGTTCGGTTGTGCATGCTGGCCCAACCTTAGACCCTACAATACACGCAAACTTGCTTTCCGTTCAAAGCAATGTGCTTTTCTTGGGTATAGCCCAATTCACAAGGGAGTTAAATGTCTAGACATCTCTACTGGTAGGGTCTACATCTCTCGTGATGTCGTATTTGATGAGTCTGTTTTTCCTTTTGCATCTCTTCATCCTAATGCCGGAGCTCTCCTTAGGAAAGAAATCCTTCTTCTTCCATCCATTCTACGAGATTTTGATCATGGGGGCGACAATTGTACTGACCAAAATGATAATTCTACTAGTGCCGGTACTGTGTCTTTACCTGTGCAGGATCATGGAGAAAATGCAGAGGAAAACGGTGCACAAAATGATGAAAATTTAGCTGAAAATGATGCTATATTTCATGAGGAGGAAGAAGATGTGGGCGCTGGACACGAGGAGGATCCGGTGTCACCTGGAACTCCTGTGCGTCAGGGTTCCTCGGATTGCGCGAGGGGATCCGTTCAGGGAGGCGCGCTGGTCAGACGCCGGTTCAACCAGCGAACGGGCGCCACGTCATCCGCTGCGGGGCTGGCCCCGCATCCCACGCGCGGGCATGCGCAAGCGACAGAGGAGAGCGCCAGATCTTCTGCGGCAACCAGCGCTGAAGCGGCGGCAAGTTCGGCCACACCACAGGCTACCAGCTTTGGATCTGGATCCGATGTGCAAAGCGGGTCAGATTCTTCCTCAGGATCTTCTATGGTCAGATCTTCCACACCAACTCCTATGCAGCAGAATATACGTCCTGTTCAACCACAACCAGCTGTCATTTCACGTGTTACAACCTGGCTACAGAGAGGTATAAGAAACCCAAAAATTAGAACTGATGGTACTATACCGTATGGCATGTTGTGTATTGCAGGAGAACCAACAAATTTGGAGATTGCACTTGGAGATCCAAAGTGGAAAAATGCAATGGATGAAGAGTACTCTGCACTCATGAGGAACAAGACTTGGCATCTTGTACCAGAACAGAGAGGTAAAAATATCATTGACTGTAAGTGGGTTTACAGGATCAAGAAAAAGGCAGATGGCTCAATTGATAGGTATAAAGCACGTTTAGTTGCAAAAGGTTTTAAACAACGTTATGGTCTAGATTATGAAGATACTTTTAGTCATGTTGTTAAAGCTGCGACTATCAGACTTGTGCTAGCTATTGCTGTGTCCAGAGGATGGAGTTTGAGGCAGCTAGATGTTCAGAATGCGTTTTTGCATGGTGTTCTGGAAGAGGAGGTTTACATGAGACAACCACCTGGGTATGAGAATAAGAAAACACCCCACTATGTTTGCAAGCTTGACAAAGCTCTTTATGGTCTGAAACAAGCACCAAGGGCGTGGTACTCAAGATTGAACTCTCAGTTGAGGCACCTTGGTTTTGTTGCATCCAAGGCTGATACATCACTTTTTATTTATAACAAGGCAACCACAGTTATATTTGTGTTGATATTATTGTTGCAAGTTCTTCACAAAATGCCACTAATGCCCTTCTACGTGATCTGAGTTCAGAATTTGCTCTCAAGGATCTTGGTGATCTACACTTCTTCCTAGGTATTGAAGTTAAGAAGATCCAAGATGGCATAGTACTTAATCAGGAAAAATATGCTACTGAACTTCTAACTCGGATGGGGATGAAGGATTGTAAGCCATCACCCACACCGTTATCTTCTTCAGAGAAACTTTCAGCATTTGAAGGTGAACCTCTTAAGGAAGAAGAAAGCACAAGATACAGGAGTACTGTGGGAGCTTTGCAATATTTGACATTGACAAGGCCAGATATATCCTTTGCTGTTAATAAGGTTTGTCAGTATTTACACGCACCTACTACTGCACACTGGACAGCTGTTAAAAGGATTGTGAGATACATAAAGTATACTGTAAGTTTGGGTCTTCAGTTTAGACGCTCCAGTTCTACTCTTGTTAATGCTTTTTCTGATGCTGACTGGGCAGGATGTAGTGATGACAGAAAATCAACTGGAGGTTTTGCAGTATTTTTTGGATCTAATCTCATTTTCTGGAGTGCCAGAAAACAGGCTACAGTGTCAAGGTCAAGTACAGAAGCTGAGTACAAATCTTTAGCAAATGCTATTGCTGAAATTATTTGGTTGGAGTCATTACTTCATGAGTTAGGAATTAAACAACATCGTGTATCTTGCTTATGGTGTGATAATTTGGGAGCAACCTATCTTTCTGCTAATCCAGTTTTTCATGGTAGAACCAAACATATTGAAATTGATTTTCACTTTGTGAGAGAAAGAGTTGCAGAGAAGAAGCTGGACATACGGTTTATTCCTTCCAAGGATCAAGTGGCAGACGGTTTCACTAAAGTTTTGCCAGTCAAGTCATTTGAAGAATTCAAGAGAAATTTGAATGTAGGATAGTTAAGATTAAGGGAGGGTGTTAGATGATATGGTTTAAACCTATTGTAATCTCAACTGTCTCCTATCTCTATTCCCTCTCGTAACTACCTCGTTCTTTCTTCCCTGTACGAGCTGTATCCTAGCGATCAGCCTTGCCTTATACGCCACGAACAGGGGCTTTCCTGTCCGCTATAAATATACACCACGCGGCTCCTTACGAGGAGTAGGAACGCTTTCACCAAATCTTACAGCGTGATCGGCGACAGGAGGCCAGGAAGGGGAGCCGCAGATGCTCTAGGCGCGGATTCTGCTGCGACGACGGCCATGGTGCCGCGAGCTCTGGGCGCGCAGCTGGAGCGGGCGCTACAGCCGCACGGTGCCGTGGTGTCGGGCGGCTCAGACATGCCACAGCTTCGCCTGCCCACGCTGTACCAGCCAGCGGGACGAAAGGGGTTCGTGCAACCTGACTGTGACCGCAGGCTCGCCCTCGCCTCCCATGGGTGCCACAGCAGGGCACCCTCGCCGGCAAACTTCGTCATGATCTCGGTAAGCAGCTACTGGTCTTACCCGTGCTCCCGTCCCATCCTCTGACTGCATTTTGCCTTCCCTGACATCCTGCTCTCCCGTTTTTTCACATTGACGACAGCACTGGCGGAGCTAGGTAGGAACTGCTGGGGGGCCAAGGCTGAATCATGGGTGTTTGAGGGTGTAAACTGCTAAAAAATCTCATCTAAGCCCTTTCCTCAAAAAAATTCTTCATAGTTTAGTCCAAAATTGGGGGGGCCACAGCACCCCCAGGCTTGCACATGGCTCCGCCACTGGACGACAGCGAGCCGACGTTGATCGCGGCTGGGCGGCACTGCAAGAGGCGATCATCGAACGCGACATTCTGATCCGCCAGAACGACGACCTTGCTACGGCTCTCCAGGAAGCGGCCGGGCGCGCCCAAGGTCTACAGCAAGAATGTCAGTTGCTCCGCCAAGAGCTGCAACTGCACCGGCACCAGACCCAGCGCGGTAGCGGCAGCGGCTGCGGCGGCGTGGCCGGCCAGCATGAGTGCCGGGACTGCTTCTCCAGGCCAGCGGAGGTGGTGGTCTTTCCTTGCCTTCACAAGTGCCTGTGCCATACATGCTACGTCAAGCGCCACACGTGCCCCTGCTGCGGCCTTTGTTGGCTTCATTCTTGAGTGAGTTTGACCTTCGGTACTCGCCAGTTGCTACCATGTTAGTTTGCTGCCCTCGTGATGGATATATTGCTATGATTTCGCGCAGTGCTACAGTGATGTCGTGTTGCTGCTGGGTTAGGCTAGCTATATCCATGAACATGTTTCTGTCTGTGAATCTGTGACTGTGATGCGGTGATGCTACTGGGTTCTTTCTGCTATTGTTCTGGTTTCTGGATGATACTAAATGCTCTAGTTCTGTTATGCTAAATGACATCTCTTCTACTGTACTGGTTTGTGCTGTTAGTGTTAACCACTGAGTTTCTAAGTCCTCTGCACAAAGAAATTTTTGATGCAATGCTATGTCATGTTCTGGGACTCTCATGCTCCTGCTAGTAGTTGCATTACTGCTGCAATTATCTACTTCCCTAAGAGTTTCAGGGGAAAGTTGTATCCTGAGGCAGCACATCCAATCATACCTTGTTTGAATCCCCCACTTGAAAAAGATCCTTATATTCAATCAGCAGTCAATAACAATATATCAGTAACTAATTTTTGCGCAGGCATGTTGTAGCCATAGCTAGACGAACTGATGAAGAAAACTGAAATAAAAGTCGGTGCATAAATATGATGAACAAAATTTTGTGAGGCTTAGAGCTACTCTAACAATGTACTCCCGCCATCCTATAATATAAGATATTATTACAACTAATGTACTCATATATTGGTTGTAATAACATCTTATATTATGGGATGGAAGGAATAATTGACAAGATCACTCACATTAATTGAAGGTATAGCAATGGGCCAACAAAAGCTTAAAGATTACGATCACCAAAAAGTCATGTGGAGCAGAATGCAGGAATCATTTCATGGGGCAAAATTTTCCATAACAAACTTAAGTAGTGACACACCCTTTGCATGCTTTCATCAGAATAAAGAAAGTTCATCAACAAAATCCTCCATTATGTAGTGAGAAATCACCGAGACACATTCGTATGAAAAATAGAAAAATAATTGAGATAAACTCCATGCTGAGCTACACCTCTAGTTGAGGATAGCATGGAAGCAAGCTCCAAATGTTGCAAGCAAGGGCGATATTATACCTACCACGGCCATGTGTTCAGAAGTGAAATGAGAATAAGGGCTCATATAAAGTATACAGTAACAGCGACACACATCAGGGAAACAATCAAGTGATGTCAGGAAAGAGCCAAAGGTTTAGGTTATCGGATAAGTCGAGAAATTTAATTATCAAATATCACAAAAACAAAGGCATCTCATATAACACTAATCAACCAATGGGGATGCGAGAACAATCCTAACATGTGGCCTCCTTTGGTTCATAGGATAGGAACAGAAAAAGCATAGAAAGTCAGATAACATGTGTCTCAATTACTATAGAGAAAGAGATGTCATTTGATGCATAGGAAAGGAATTTTTCCATTGAGTTTAGGCTAATGTTTTTTTCCTTTAAAATGCGAAGGATTGATTCCTATCCTACATAAGAATAGGAATTCATTCCTATAAATCAAAAGGCTCGAAAGGAATTTTTTCTATGAAAATCCTATCCTATAGAGTTCCTATAAAATTCCAACAAACCAAAGGAGGCATATTCTTGACGGAATAATACCAGCTAAAAGTGAGTGTGGAATCCATGCTAATCCAACCAAAACAGATGTGCAGTCATCATACACATGATTCAACTCTCATCCGATTCAGGAGAACCAACAAAAAGAGAGTCCTGCTATCTGAATATTTGCAGAGCATATCAATCTGCAGGGTTACCCGAAAAAAAAAATCTGCAGACACCAGACTTCACAAATATCGATCCAATGCAGCTGCAATGCCAAAAGGATTCAACCAATCAGTTTTCACCTGACAAGTACACAACAGTTGCTATCAAAATTAAGACCACATCAGTGGACTAACATGGTACTGATTTCAACAGCTTCAGAGTGAACCTCGAAGGTGACCGGGCCACGGGATTTTTATTCAGAGTGCTTAACTGCTCTGCGCCACCAGTGCCACTAACCAGAACTGTGATCTGCCTCTGCGTCCGCCGACGCTGTTCTTCCCTAACTTCGTGGCCTTTGTCTCCTGTCGCCGCCTTCCCTCGCCGTCGACGCCGAAGGGTAAGGGTACTACTACCACTACCACTGCCCAGCTCATTCATTAACTGATAGTGTAGGCGGGGGCAGTCCTGGGCGACGCCGAGGATCACTGCCCCGGTCTTTGCTCCTCGCTCAAAGCTCTCGGTCGCACCCCCACCCGACTCACGCTTCAATGTATTCGGCGAGATCGGCCTACGCGGCGGCGCGGCCACAGTTCCAGGGCAACTGTGCAGCATTGCTGCTTTCATCCAAACACACACAAAGTTTCAACAGTCATATGTGGAGTGCAGTCATGTACTCATGTTGGCCGTCGCTTGCCTTTCTTTTTCTTCTGGAATTTTTATTGCGGGAACTGAAGGGTTTTATTCAAGAAAAATGTTTCTTTTAAACCGATTGATCAGCGGAAGAGGATCTGGGGCACGCAAGTGCGAGGATACCGAGTCCCCCATGCGTGCTTTTAGTTTTGGCTACCGATTTTCAAACATTTATATCTTTTAAACAAACAGTTCAAATTAAGTTTTGTTTCCGTTTCTCGTGACGAGGGCTTTCAAATAATATACATTTTGATGAATTTTCAAAATAAATGTTAAGTTTCAACTCTTGAAACTTAGTAGGAGCACCGAGAAAATCATGATTTCAGTACCTAAGAACAACAACAAAAATGTCTCTCAAAATTTATCTCTGAAACTTGGTAAGAGCGAGCGAGAAAATCGCAAGTTTCAGATAAGAAGTCGTAAGTTTCAACGACTGAAACTTCAAACTTATTGTGCCCTCGTGCGGAATTCAACTACTTCACGAGTTGCGAGGCATTCGAGCACCCGAGCTGGGCTTGACATGTGCATGCCCCTGCGAATTTTCGGTATGACACTTTTAAGATAGCAACATTGTACATGCCCGAACCAACTCTCCAGTGCCAATTCTAACATGAATAGGGGGTGAAAACAAACTTTTGAGGCCTCGTTGAAAAGTTTGATGCATCCCGTTTTCTCTAAAGGACTGAGCCTTGCTAGAACAATCTAAAAATACCCGCAAACTCATTCAATCTTCAATTTTTCGTCACCCGGATCAAGGCCAAGACGAGAAACAATGTTCATTATGTAAAAAAACCAAGTATGAGCGAGTTATGTCTCGCTTTATGCAAGATTCAAGACCGCGTCGCCTAGTGTTCATCCTGTAATGAAAATCAAGTATGGGCGAGTCTATGTCTCGCTTCATGCGAGATAGAAGACAGCGTTGCCCGCTGGAACCCGGTAATGGGTGGCCTAGGAACCATGTGACCTCGTCACCTTGACATCACGCTTTTTTTTTCACTCTGGTTTATATTTTGGAAAATTCTATATATATTATGAAAAATAATTTAGTTAATAATTTTAAAGAAATTCATCTCACATTTAAAATGTAAATGCAGTGTAAAGAAATGTTCGCTCAACAGTTAGAAAATGTTTGCATCATTTGAAAAATGTATGTGACATTTCAACAAAAATCATGTGTTTCAAAAAAAAGTTATGTGACATTCCAATTTTTTATACAATGTAATTTTTTTTCATGTAATTTAGTAAAAGTTTTGTATGAATAAAAAATGCATGTTACATGCATTTCAAACAAAATCTTTGTGACATGTATAAAAATATTTATCCAATGTAAATGTTCGCATAGTTTAAAAAAATATTTTGTATCATACAAAAAAAAGTTGGACCTGTATTAGAAAAATGTTTAACTCATGTTAATAAAAGTTTGAAACAAGTATTTGAGAACATATTAATCATGTGATTAAAAATCATAAACATATTAGGAAGAATATTTTAGATGTATACAAAAAATGTAGACATCAAACATATATTTGAGAAAATCATGTGTTTAGAAAATATTTAACATGTATAAAAAATATTCCTGATGTATATGGAAAATGGCAGTGTGTATGAAAAAATTGGACATGTGTTAAAAAAAGAAAAAAGAAATGGCAAAAGAAAAACACTCTGGTGCAAACCGAAGAAAGTAACAAAGAAAACCAAAGAAAAAAATAAAAGGAAAAATAAAATAGGAAGAAAGAAATAATAACCAAAGAAAACCAATGCAAAACAGATAAGAAAAAGAACCTCACGTACAGCTACAGTATTGGGATGGCCCAAAAGTTGCCGCGCTATAGACAAGTGGATGTCGAGTCACAAACCCGCCAGAACTGGTGTCTGACTTGATCGATCATACGTCCGCAGCATGGGATATAACACAGCTCGAGAGCATATTTTTACCGATTGATATACCGGCCATTCTTCGCATCCCCCTGTGCACGACAAACATAGCTGATTCCTGGTCCTGAATGTTCGAAAAGAATGGCTGTTTCTCTGTGAGGTTCGCCTATAGAATGCTCACCGAAACAAAATTCAGAAGAGGGGACTGGATTGATGGGGTCACAGGATCATCTAGCAACGACCGAGATTCTGATCCGTGGAAACTTCTATGGAAGACAGAAGTACCTAGCAAGATTCAGATGTTCCTTTGGCGGCTTGCAAGACATTCAATTCCCACTGAAGATATAAGGAGGCAAAGGAACATGTCCACAACCAGTACATGTGCGTTGTGCGGTGTGGAGGACTCGTGGCGTCATTCTATGCTGGAATGCAATATTTCCATGTGTGTTTGGGCTATGGTGGATGGAGAGTTAGCTGAACACTTATGTGAGACCACAGAACCAAGTGCCAAACAATGGTTATTTGCTATGATTGAAACACTATCACATGGTGCCTTCATTCGGATGGCGGTCACTCTTTGGGTGTTGTGGTGGGCGAGGAGAAAGGCAATTCACGAACAGATCTTCCAAAGTCCATCAGCTACTCACCAATTTATTGCACTTTTTTGGCTGATCTGGAACTATTGCCAAAGAAGAATGTACGACAGCGAGGTACATTAGCGAGCGTACCTACAAAACCTAAGGCCCTCCACAAGGCTTCACCAAGATTCATGTGGACGCTGTGATATCTAGAAACCATGTCCGGGGAGCAGCGATTGATGTGTGCCGTGATGAGACTGGCAACTTCATTGGAAGCTCGGCCTTGGTGATTGAAGGAATAGTGGATGTCGCGACACTTGAGGCCATAGCATGTCGGGAAGGTTTAACGCTCGCCGAGGACTCGCTACTGAATAACTTTTACATAGCCTCTGACTCAAAGCAAGTGATCAATGACATTGCCAAGCAGTCATGTGGAGAGTATGGAGCAATCATATCGGAGATCAACCAAAGCGCAACATTTTTTAATTGTAATTTCTCTTTTGAAGGTAGAGCATCTAATATGGATGCGGATAGGTTAGCCAAGTTTGCACATTCTCTTTGATCAGGGGCGACATGTCTGGTTAGGGCAACCCCATGATCCGATTTGTATTCCACATCATGAGGACTTTGAGTAATAAAGATTGGTTTAACCCCTAAAAAAATAGAAATCGGGTGATTTCACTCAAAATAAAATAAAATCGGGCGACATATAGGATGTAGCTCCGTCGAACCAAAGTATCTCCCACACAAAAGAAAAAGGTATACACATTTCATACGTTTATCATGTGATTTCAAGTGTAGAGGAAGGATACGTTTAAATCTGGAACAACTTCAGTTTCTATCTATAATAAAAATAAATAAGTGAAACAACCTAAGAACGAAGATCCGCGCTATTCAGTGTTGCTCGTATATATTGGCATTATGTTTTTTTTAGAAAAACAGGGAGGCCTCTCCCCGGTTCCATTTCATCAATGAAACCAACCCAGTACACACAGAGTAGCATCAACCCACTGAGAGGGGTAGTTCGACAGAAAAACAAGCAAAGCTGAAAAAGAAAAACTGCTACAAGTCTAGTTTTTGGCTACCCGTGTCCGAAGACAGGGGGAAGGAACTACTGAAAGCACTCTTGCTGGATGGGCATCGCCTTTGCTGTCTTCAGCGGAGGGGCCAAACCAGCCTGTGGTGACCAGCAGGCGGCCAGAGTCGAGGTCGGGCTGAGCAGCTTCGTCTTGTCACCATTATCACGCTTCTTTTTGGGGGGAGTCTTGCAGTCTTCATCAGAGATCTTGAGTTGGCGCCAGGGGTCTTTGGTAGCAGCTTCAGGCACCCACGAGCTTAGCCACTTGTGAGCAGCAGTGGGCGCTGCAGAAAGGTGGTCAGCTGGGCTGAGAAGTCCTCCAGCCTCGATCTGCTCAGCTCCGGGGACAGAATGGCCCATGATTTTGTCATCCTCAGGATCAGCCTCATGACCTGTTTAACAGAAGACCAGCTAGTGTTGTCAAAAATCATAGAGTTTCTAAGTTTCCAAAGCCCCCACAGGGCAGCAGAAGTAACAGTATTCAGAGCAGAGTTTTTGCTATTGGAAACCCAAAATCTAGCTACAGATTCGAAGTTACTCCCCATATCTCTCTGGAACTGATTACTAATGAAAGACCAGACGTTTTAGCCACCACACATTCAAAAAAGAGATGTGTGATGGATTCATTTTCCACACAGAAAACACAATCTAAAGGCTTGATAATGTGTCTTTTCCTAAGGTTATCTCTAGTCATCAGCTTGTTTTGGGCTATTAGCCAAAGGAAGACATGGATCCTGGGGGGAACTCTTAACTTCCAGACACTGGGAATGTAAACTGGCTGGACCCCCCTAAAGTTAATGACATGATACAACGAACTAGTGGAGTATTTACCATTGTTCTCAGGCTGCCAAATTAGAGAGTCTAGGTCAGCATTGAGATTGAGGCTACCAACTATTTCCACCAGTTGGTACCACTGTTCCATCATTTTCTCATCAAAGTTTCTTCTAAAAGTAAGTTTTAAGTTGTGGCCATCCCACACCTCACAAATGCACTTAGCAGTCTCATTGCAGATGATGTAGATAGGCCAAAATTGGACAGCCAGAGGTGAATTACCAAACCAAGTGTCCTCCCAAAATCTAACTTTGGTGCCTGACCCAAATTTCCATCTATATCCGAACTTTAAGGTCTCGATGATGGATTTCACCCCTTTCCAGAATTTTGAGGTGATTTGGTCAGGGCTGGCAGCAAAGAGATTGGGTTTTCCTAACATGTACTTGTGTCTAATAATCATTTTCCAAGGTTTCTTATCCTCCTCATAGTACCTTTTAATCCAGGCCCCTAGTAGGCAAGTATTAATGTCTTGGAGGTTGGGAATCCCCAAACCTCCAAATTCTTTTTTCATACATACTAGCCTCCAATTAGCAAGGTGAAGTTTCCTGTGTCCTTCAAAGTCATTCCAGAGGCAGTGAGCCATCTGAGAATTGATCATTTCAATGGCCCATTTAGGGAATTTGAAGAATGACAACCGATAAATGGGAATACTGTCCAGGCAAGCTTGGATGAGAACAAGTCTGCCTCTATAAGAGAGGAGTTTTCCTCTCCAGCCAGCAATTCTCTTCATGATTTTGTCAATAAGAGGCTGGATGTCCTCCCTCCTAATCTTATCATAATGAAGGGGAATCCCTAGGTATTTGATTGGGAAAGTTCCCTCACTACATTCTAAAATAGAGAGGAAGTGCTGGCAGTTGTCTGCATCCATGTTAATGGGCAGCATCTCACTCTTAGAATAGTTGATTCTTATACCAGAAACTTACTCAAAACATGTCAAAATAATCATAAGATTATGCGCATGAGTGGTATCATTATCTAGGAAAAGTATAGTGTCATCAGCGTACTGGAGACAAATAATACCTCCAGGACAGATCTCATGGCAGAGGCCCGAGATTAGGTTGTTGTTAGCAGCTTTCATGAGCATTCTGGTAAGAACATCAACAACTAGGTTGAAAAGTAAAGGAGAGATGGGGTCTCCCTGCCTGAGACCCTTTCCTGTGAGGAAGAAGTCACTTTCTACATTGTTAAGTTTGACTCCTACCGAGCCACCATGAGTGATTTGATGCATCCATCGACACCATTTATTCCCAAAACCTCTCATTTCTAGGAGCTCAGCTAGGAAAGTCAAATCAACCTTATCAAAGGCTTTTTCATAGTCAAGTTTAACAACTAGCCCTTGTTTTTTACTAGAGTGGACTGAATGCAGGACTTCATGAGCAGTGACCACACTTTCTAGTATATATCTACCTTTCAAGAAGGCAGATTGGTTACTAGCAATCAGTCTATGCAAGACTTTGGCAAACCTATTAGTTAACACCTTGGTAAAGATCTTAAAGCTACAATTAATCAGGCTAATGGGTCTGAATTTCTTCATAGAAGTAGCATCAGGTTCCTTAGGGATCAAGGTTAGCATGGCAAAGTTTAGCCTGAAGATGTTCAACTCCCCCTTATGGAAGTCTTTGAACATTTCTAAAAGATCTTTCTTGATCAGAGGCCAGAAATGCTGGTAAAAAAAGAAAGGGATTCCATCTGGACCAGGGGCCCCATCTGGGAAGGAGCTAAACACAGCTTGTTTTACTTCTTCTTCAGTAAAAAGGGCCTCTAAGGAATCATTTTCTATCTGGGTGACTTTCTCCTCAGGGGAGAAGAAGTCAGGCCTGAGGGTGAAACCACTAATGGCTTCTTTCTTAAAGAGATCTTTGTAAAAATCTCCAGCCACTTTAAGCATGTCTCTAGTTTCATTGACAGGGTCATTAGGGCCTTCAATGTAGTGGATATAAGTTTTCCTCCTCCTTTGATTAGCTACTGCATGAAAGTATTTAGTATTTCTATCACCTTCCTTAATATCTCTATCCCTAGATCTTTGCTTTGCTTTGATCTCTTCCTGAAGCCACATTTTTGAAGTTCATTATAAATGAACTTCCATCTAATAGCTTCAGCTTCAGAAAGGTCAGCAGTTTCAGCTTTAATATCTAATGCATCATATTCCTCAGTGAGTAGTTTTTTATATCTCTTAAGGTTGGCCTCTTCATTAGAGTTCCATCCCTTAGTAACTTTCCTCGATTTCCTAGTTTTGGTTTGCCAGTTATCAATAGAGTTTTTGGCCTGAGTAGGTTCAGACCAAATTTTGGTGACTAGATCAGAGAAATCTTCTCTTAGTAACCACCACTTTTCCATCTTATAACTAGAGGTTTTTGGAGGGTGAAGAACACCTGAGTCCCATAACAGGGGGGTGTGATCGCTCCCACACCTAGGGAGAGATCTACAAGTAGCTAAGGGGAAAAACTTATCTAGATCAGTATCACAGAAAAGTCTATCTATGGTGGACATAATGACATCTATCTGGTTGTTGGCCCAAGTAAATTTCCTACTAGAAAGTTTGATTTCTAGCAGGCTCCAAATTTCAATCCAAGCATTGAAATTATCACACCATTTGTGGTTAACTACCCCATTACTTTTATCTCTAGCACCCCTGACAAGATTGAAATCCCCTCCAATGAGGGTGCGGATAGTATTGTCAATAAAAAGGGTATGTAGTTCTGATAAGGACTCTTTTCCCTCTTCATAGGGGGAGCCATAGACAGTGACAACTCTAAAGATCTTATCATCAGTCTTAAGTTTGACTACACAACTGACTGAAAAGTCCAGCTGAGACCAGGAAATAATATCAAAAACATCTAAATCTACACCCATTAGAATCCCTCCAGCAGAACCTCTGGAAGGTAGAGCATGCCATGCAAAATCTCTAGATCCAACCAGTGATTTTAAGTAATTACTAGAAAAGGATTCTAACTTGGTCTCTTGGAAACCAACTATAGAAGCACGAGTTTTAGCTAAAGTGTCTATAATTAGAGGTTTTCTGCCTGCAGCAGATATTCCTCTGATATTCCAGAAGACGGCATTCATGTTAAAAGCACTTTCTTAGGGTGCTTGCCCCGTCTTTTTTTACACACAAGTGACCAAAGCCCTTCATTAGGGGTGGCAGGAGGGAGGCTAAAATCATCTACATGGTCATGCTTTGGTGTCTCAGGGACAACACCCACAGTCTTGTCCTGAGACACCATATCATTAGTATCATTACTAGTAACCTCATCTACACATATGCCAATTGAGGAGGCAACAGAAATAAATTTTGGGTTATTGAAGTAGGAGAAAGTGGACTTTTTCATACCCAGTTTTTTCTGAGCCTCCAGGTTTTGAACCTCTTTTAGCTGCTGAGCTTTTTCAATAATGGTTCTTTTGTCTCCAGCACATCTAGCACTAGCACGTGTAGCTTGGACAGGGCCCCATTTATGCTTGCTTTTCTCAGTGTTGGAGAGAACAGGGAACTCTTCATTGTATTTGTCAGCCACCACATCAGGACCATGGTTTGTCTCCTCCTGGAGGGTGTCAGGGTCAGCATAAGCAGGTTGATCAAACATATCATCTTCTGGGAGGGAATCTTCACAGGATTCGGTCATGTGGCATTCATTATCCATCAGATCACAATCAGGGATGGTATGCTCTTTTTCCAGTAGTTCCTCCTCATTCATGAGATCTTCATCATCTGGCATCTCCATTTCTCTTAGCAGGTCAAATCCTTCAGTATCATCCAGCCTAGAGTTTAGGAGAGTTTCTAGGGTCTTGTTTCTTCCAGTGTACTGAGAGCCAGGAAGATGAGATTTTAGCATGGAGACTGGAGAGGAGTCAGTGTCCATGTTTTCACATCCAAGGGCTTGGGATCTGTGAGTGTTGTTCTAGAACCAGCAAGAGACCCAGAATCAGAGTCAGACCTCGAGCTCAATTGGGGTCTATTGTCACCAAAGTTGTTCTCTCTTGAACCAGATATCAAAGACATATTAGTGTCAAGGGCAGGATTGGTGGAGGAGTCAGTCCTACCATCTCCATTTCCAGGGGGTTCCACTTCAATCAGTAGCTTGTAAATATTTCCTTGGATTCCAAAGAGCCTCTCATTTAAAATTTTTGAGGGGTCTTTGCAAGAGATTTTCACTCTGATAGTTTCATAGAAAGTCTTGAAATTGTGCTGCCAGTCTACATCCAACAGCACCCCCAGGGTGGAGGTAATTTGATCCAGGAGCATCCAGTTACAGCATTTGGGGTTCATTTTCCTGATCCTAATCCAAGCAACTTGCAATTCCTCCTCAGGTTCCACATTGCCTTTCCAGACTTCTACATTAACAATAACATTTTATTTCTTCAGACCAAGGCAAGGGTAGCCAGCCACCTGAACTACATCTATCTCAGGAGGGAACTTGACCAGGAAGGTCCATTCATCTAAGGCATTGATGGGCCAGGGCCAGTTGGTTGTGTAGATATCAGCAAATTCCTTGGCTAGTTCCTCTTTGGTGACCTCTCCTTGTTCCACTAGGACAATCCCTACATTGGTCAGAGCCCCTTGATGTTGGGCATTAGCATCTGGGGTGTCAAGATGGTAGAAACCCAGCCTAGGGGCAGCACTCCCCACATATCTGGCAGAAGTATGAGCTTTTTTCCTAACTGGGAAGACATCCACCTTGTGTGTGATCATCTTGCAGATGAAGCAGGCCTTGGGGCGCTCGCATTTGTCTACATGGTGCCCAGGATCACCACAACTATAGCAGATAACAGGAGCATACGGCATCAGACCTGCAGGAGTGACTTTTGGAGCTGTTTCTACCTTCTTCTTTTGGGAGTTCTTCGACTGGTTTCTGCCTCCACCTTGGGAACCAGGCAGAAGATCGCCTGAATCTGACGAGCCACTATTTCCAGGATGGTTTTGCTGCTGATTTTGTTGCGGAGGGGTCGGGCCAAACCACTGGGGGGGAGGGCCTCCCCACTGTTGGTGCTGGTAGGGAGGGGGGAACTGTCCCGGGAATCCCCATGGCGGTGGCGCACCCTGGTAACCGAAACCAAAGAACTGCGGCTGAGGGTTGGTCGGCGGCTGCATCAACGATCGATCATGCCGCCAGGAGTTGGTGTTGGTACTCTCCCCTCTTCCTCCTTTGTTTCTGCTGCGACCACGGCCGCGTCCTCCGTCCGACATCGCGAGCAGAGATGCAGGGGTGGCGGCGGCGTGGTGTTGGAGGGGGGAGAAGGGTGGGGGAAGATCGGGGGTAGGGTTTCTCTCTTGGAGCGTATAAATATCCCCCGAGAGCTGACGATGGAATTCCTCTGCTTGGTCCCCCTGGCAGCTGGACGTCTGATCAGCCGAGGTGGCATCCATGTCACTCTCCCTTCGAGTTTGAATCTGGGCGCAATTAGCTCTCCGGTGGAAGCTGAAACCTCCTGATTGCTGCAGAACCAGAATCGCTGGGGCATCACTGCCCAAATTCTTCTCCGTATCATCGTGCTGAGTAGAAGCTGCAGCGCGATCCGTGAGGTGCTGAGGCACAGTTACTTCATCCCTGAAACTTCGCCCAAACGCATTGATCCCCTGAATATTCAGAACAACGTCTCTTGGGTCTGCATGTTCGCCCAGGCCAGATCTGTCAGCTGGTAACGAAATTTCAGCTCCGATCTCACTGTGCTTGCAATTGTGCAGATGATGATAGGCAGAGAAGCACGGAGTGCGACCCACCGAGTTGCTCTTCACCCAAATATTGGCTGCAAAATAAGCAAAATCCTCCACTGCCTCTCTGATTTCAGGCACAACAGGAGAGTGCGCAAGGAGGACCCCTAATCCGTTGCCGGGGCTGGAGACAGGAAGGGGAGTGGATCTACCGGTTCTGGCTCCGGTGGCACTCTGGTCGGCATCAGGCCTGTGATGCAGTCCCAACGCCCCACTCGAGCTGGATCCCCTGAGCGTGCTTTTCTCCTCGCCCAGGCAACGAACGCCGTTGGGGGCTCCGCGGGATGCGGCATCCTCCTCTTCTCCTCTCTCGTACCCTCGAAGTAGATCCGCCAGGCCAAATTCAGGAGCTCGCGATCCACACGATGTTTGCAGACTTGGACATACCTCATGCTGTGCGGATCTGAATCCTCCTCCGCGATTTCCTCGGCTTCCTTCCATTCCCTGGTGCATTCGATCCAGGAAACCACATCGTCGCGGATCCGGATCGCTCGCTCCCTCCAGCGCTGCGCTCGCGTCGCCGCCAGCTCCTCCGGCGGGACACGCGCGATAGGCTTCAGCAGACGTGGGAACGCCTGGTAGGCGAAGGGAAGGGGGATTCGAATCCCCACCTCTCCTCGCCTCCGCACTCCAGTGGATCCACCTGCCCCAGCCATACGGCGCGGTCTGACGCGCGACAGCTAGCGGAGGGAAGGAGGCGGCAGCGGCAGCGGCCTTGGAGGCGGCGGTGGCCGTGGTGGCGTTGGAGGTGGTGCGGTGGGGCAGCGGGGAGGGGGGCGCGGGTGGGTGCGGGATGGGCGCTAGGAACGAGACGGGCGGTAGGTGGAAGAGCATTCTTTTTTCGTTCGCATTATGGTATATATTGGGATTATATATATATCAATCTACTTGCTCTTCATACACAGAACTACTACAATGGAGGCTGATCAGGAACAACCTGACTGGTTGAATCTCCCCTTGGATCTCCTTTTTTTTTCGAAAAGGAGACCATCGGATCTCCCCTTGGATCTCCTGGAGACCATCGGCAACCGATCCTATGATGCCGTCACCGGACTGACCGTGTTCCGCTCCGTCTGCCGGACATTGCGCTCTGCTCTAGGTCATGCGCCTCGCCTCCTGCTTCCTACCTCTCCGAACAGCCCTGTTCCCCGTGCGGGTTCAGAAGACGCGCTCATCTTCCCGTTGTCGCGCGGGTGGTCGATCATCGTCGATGCTCGCGACGCATCCTGCCGCCTCTCGCGCCCGGCGACGGGCGCAACTGTTGCTCTGCCCAAGATCAACGCCGTCCGCGACAGGAGCGGCGCATCCGGCGACATCACGCATGTCAAGTACGTGCACCATACCGACGAAGAAAGTGCGTGCTGGTTTCCGCGGGACAAGATCAAGATCGAACGCCCCACCTACGGAGTGTTCTTCGGAAATTACCTCGACTTCACGGATTACTTCCGCTTCGCCGTCCACGCCCCGGCCGCGGCGGACGACATGATGATCATGATGTGCCACATGTGGCTGCTGGGTAGAAAGACCATCGTGCTCTGCCGGCCTGGTGACGCCGCCTGGACGAAGCTGGGAGATTGCCCGTCTTTCAGCTTTTGTTTCGTCGACGTCGCCTACTTCCAAGGAAAGATCTACGGCCTAGAATGCGACGGTTCCACGGCGGTGTTCGACGGCGGCACGCTCGAGTTCCTCCACTCGGTCGATGTGCCATGCGCGACGTTGAAACTTTACACCGTGGTAGAGGAGGACTCTCCACATGAGTTCGATGGCATCAATCTCGTTGCCTTGCCAGGCAAGCTGCTTTTGGTCAGTACTAGGGTCAAGTCGCTCGAGGCAGAGTTTCGCCATCTTCGAGTTAACCTCCAGGCCCGAGGATGGTGGTCTCTCTTGTTGGCGCAAGGTAGTTCGGGGCGGCATCGGTGGTAACTACGATATCTTCATGGACTGCTACCACACCGCATTTACCCACAACGGCGCCGTGGGTGGAACTCGGATCTACCATGTCCTGAGCAGGAAGCGAAATCCCAAGACATCAACGTACTCCTACCGCATGCAGAGTGACGAGCTAGAGTGCGTGCACAGGTCACCACCAGATGATGATAGTTGCGAATATTCAACTAGACCAAGCTGGTTTGTTCCCTAGCTAAGCTAGCTAGCTACTGGTTGATTTTCCATGCATATCTAGTGTGACAACAATGCATGTAAACAGGTTAATTTCGATGCATAGTGTGGTGAACCATGTATGTATACGGTGCATGCATGTGAGCATGTCCGCTTACTTGGCTGGTGATGTTTAGCTAGAGAAGTGCTTTTTTTTTAACCATGCAGGAGATTACAGTTTGCTTTGATAGCAATATTTAAATCCATATAAATGACCCATTTCTGTCAGAATCTACTAATTAATGTCATAGCTCTTTTGTTGCCCACATTTAGAACAGTAAAACCGAGTCTAATTCCAACCCTCTTATGCATTTAGCGTTTTCAGCCATCATCAGATACATGTACAGATCGTTTCTGGCCATCAGATGCATCTCTAATTTTTTTTTTTTCGAGAAAACTTCCAATCTATTCATCTTCAATCATTGCAATACAACGAACGCCAGAAATAATAAAAATTACATCAAGGTCCGTAGGCTACCTAGCGACGACTACAAGCACTGAAGCGAGACGAAGGCGCGCCGCCGTCATCGCCCCTCCCTCGTCGAAGCCGGGCAAAACTTGTTGTAGTAAACAGTCGGGAAGTCGTCGTGCTAAGGCCCCATAGGACCAGCGCAGCAGAACAGCAACCGCCGCCGATGAAGAGTAGCGTATATCGAAAGGATTCAACCTGGAGAAACACAAACGTAGACGAACTACGACCAGATCCGAGCAAATCCACCAATGATAGATTTGCGACACACCTCCACACGCCCACCGACGATGCTAGACACACCACCGGAACGGGGGCTAGGCGGGGAAGACCTTATTCCATCTTCAGGGAGCCGCCGCCGTCTCGTCTTCCTAAGTAGGACACAAACCCTAACAAAACTTGAAGAAACATTTAAAAACGGAGCCCTCCCGCCGGCAAGGGCTGGGATCCACCGCGCCGCCATGGCCCTAAGGCCACCGGAGACGAGGCGAACCGGCGGCGGCGCCGACGGGAGGCAAAGAAACCCTAAGCTTTCTTGGGTAAGCGGCGGCGCTTGACCGGCCGGCATGGACTGGACAAGTTGAGGTCTAGCAGATGTGAACTTTGTTACTTAGATGCATCTCTAATTTAGTGATTATATTTTTTTAGGCCAGCTATTCTAAAGGGCTGCTACCCCAGAAGAAAAATCCAACATCTTTGGTTCAATAGGCCTTTTCTACCTGCCCATTTAGCCAACCTCCATGCCAGGTGCACTATAAAGCCTTCGGGATTGCTAACCGTCCCAGAAAGAAAAAAAATTGTTCGATCCATAACAAATCGCTCGGTTGCAGCCAGAGAAAGATGAAGCGAATCGCCGCGGGCGACGCCGGGATCGGTCGACCCAGCCGACGCCGGCGACCGATCTGCGAGCGAGAAAGGAGGGCATCCAGCGGGCACGGGCTATTCTGGTTGACCCTCGTTTGAGTGAAACTACCATGAGGGTGATGGGCGTTGTTTCTTCCTCCTATACAGAGAAAGGCTTTCGCCCCACTTTATAAATAAAGCAACCGCCACAAACATACAAGAGCCAGGATACCAACATCTAGAGAAAATACAAAACATAACAATGAGAAGGTTTTGCCGAGGGCACAACTCAACGAGTCCAAAAGAAAACACAAATAGGGGCCAACAAGCCGGATACAAGGAACCTCTGCCCTAGACAGGCTCCGGTGGCGGAGGGGGGAGCGATGGCGCCAAGCGGATGGCTGGCGACCTGAGGCCGGCAGTGGAGTCGTTGATGGTGCTACGATCCTGGCCATGGTTAAGCGGCTTCCACAACTGCAAGAAATCACACATTTTATAAATCACATCGGTGGGGCCCTTTTCGGGCTGTTTCGTCGGCCCTACGAGGGTACGCGCGGCTGCCCGGCCGGCCGCACAGACGGTTGTGTGGAGGGCCCTCAACCTGCTTGGCACCCGGCTGTGCGAAGGGCCACACCGCCGGCCGTTATGTTGGTTTGCCGTGGGCCTGGCGGTTCACGTGGTTTTTTTTTAATAAAGGGCGCTTTTGTTATCTTAAAATGTAGCATTAAAGGAATAAAAAAGCATTAAGAATATCTCCCAGTCTTTGCATAATTAGGATGCACACAGCCAAATACCAGTAGTCTGATAAACAGAAAGATAAAAGACCAACAATTCGACAACAGTAGAGTCCATAGACCGACACTACGCCTATGTTGAAAGAGATGGTGGACCGATCCAGAGATTATGTTGTCACCCTTGTTGAAAAAAACCCTCAGTAGTCACCTGCTCCAACAGCATACACACCGCCTTGAACAGCTATTGGTATCCGCTCGTTGTAGCGTACACCATGTACGAAGCGAGTGCATACAACGGAAAGTAACCTGCAAAGGAGAAGCATTTTTATCATTAAAAACAACATGATTTTTACATAACCAAAGCGACCATAGTAAGGCATACGCTCCCACCCTTATTTGCGCTTTGTACCTATTTGAAATACCGTCCAGTCAATGACCAAAAATATTGGCAACACTTGTGGGTGGATACAAATTTGACGCTATTTGGATGGCTGACCACGTAGAACGCGCAAACTTACATTGGAAAAAAAGGTGTTTAATTGCCTCGTCATGAGTACAAAAACAACACTTCTTACTTCCCGACCAGTTGCGTCTTGTGAGGTTGTCTTTTGTTAGCACAGCTCCCCTACGGAGATACCACATGAATATTTTAACTTTAAGTAGTACCTTCGCTTTCCAATTTTTTTTGTTATTACTCACCGGTACCTCAGAATGCCTGAGTACACGATACATAAAGTCTACTGTGAAAGACCCCGATGTAGTAAGGTTCTAGCGAAACACATCACGACCTTGTGTCAGGTTAATCGAACCCAGAGGGACAAGAGATTATTCCATCACATAAGTTGGGTGCCAATCAAATCCCGCCTGAACGAAATATTTGGCGGGGATGCGCTGAGCACTTGCGCAATAGTATTATTCTTATCGCGTGCAATGTTGTATAAGGCTGGGTATTGTTCTCGGAGACTAGCATTGCCTAGCCAGATGTCTTCACAAAAACGAATCTCCGACCCGTCCTTTACCGCGAAAGACCCAAAGCGAAAGAGATGTTTCTTTGCCGCCATTAGGCCAGCCCAAAAGTGTGAGTCTCCATGTTTCCAATATACCTGAGACACTGCCTTTTGGCCTATATACTTGTTGCGCAGCATGGTTTGCCAAATACCATCCTCAGTAAGAAGGTTGAACAACCGTTTACTAAGTAGGGCCTCATTCTTGACCTGTAGGTCATGAATACCGAGGCCACCCTGGTCCTTCGGCCTATAAACCACGCTCCATTTGGCCAGCCTATATTTTTTCTTTTCACCATCTCCTTGTCAAAAGAATCTGGACCTAAAATAGTCCAGTCTTTGCAAGACCCCTTTTGGGAGCTGGAAGAACAAAAGCATACAGAGAACCATATTTTTTTGAAACTCCTTGCGATCTTCCTCTTGATTCCTTTGCAGTATCATCTTATTCAGTAAGCTTTTTCATCTTTTTCTATGCTGCCGCAACTCTTACTACCCATCGACAAAAGGGTTGGGTAGGGACGGAGTAATTTTGCCGTCCTCCTCTTCCCAGTTTCCTCCGGTCTACCACCGCCAGTAAGACTACAGGGGCTGGGATTTAACGGTTGAAGAGATGATCTTCAGTAAACAAACCGTGTCACTGACTGCACCCGAACCGGTGCCACTCCGGCCGCCGCGACAAGAACTCTCGCCGCCACGGGCATCCGAGCTCGTGGAGGGATTTTACAAGAGAACCCAACCTCAATGATACTCTATATCCATATGCATCCAAGGAACACGTGGCTCTAGATACCAATTGCAAGATGTGACTAATAATTAATTCACTAGATTTTAACACTAACGCATTATCATTTAGAGCAACAAATCATCTCGATCTAGGGGCTTGTATTGAAAGAGAGGACAAAAGTATTGTAGCACGCCACCGGCGGCTAAGTTCCACCCCAAATTACAACAAGATGGTCTCCAAATGAGAGGAGCACATGGCCTTATAGCCATTACAGAGCTGAGAAGGTGGAAAGCTAAAACAGAAAGTAAAAAAAAGGTGTCAGATGGCCAACAGAGTTTGGGGACCGTCCGATGCTTGATCTATGGCTGAGCAAGACGGTCCTGAGGTGAACCGGTATCCATCCATGTGAGCCGTTGGATGCGATCAACCACTCTCAGTCAAACCGAAACATAGAAACAGGGAAGTGATCACACATTCAGTTATCACCCAATTCCAAATTGTCAGTGCACCGCGGCTGGTCGCCTGAGCATCGCCGGAACTAAGGAGTAGGGACAGAATTCGGCCGTGTCGTGTTATTACCTTCCAACCACCCTCGCAGCAGTTCGAGCTACACCCAAGGTCCCCTTTTCCTTCTGTTGCAAGTTCATCGTCAGTCTATGGCCAAAATATATGTTTTTTTAGATCACGTCCAGAATATAAGAGTTTTTTTTCAGGGATGGCCAGAATTATACGTAAACAGATAACAAGGTCACCAATTCTGGACCTGCAAGCCGCTTTGCTCGTCGGGCCTCTCGCCTGGGCCGGTCGGCCCAGTAGTTAAAGTAGCAGTAGTTCCTGTTGCGTCTTCCATCTCTCTGTTTTCCGATGTCGGTGGGTTTGGGTTTGTGAATGCTTCGCTTACCAGGGCTAGGCTTGCGAGATGGACCGCGCGGCCGTAACTAACTATTTACTTCGTGAGCCACTGAACTGAAGGATGGGGGAATTATTACTAGCTGTGAATTCCCGTGGTTGTAAGTCTATAACAAAGCTCGCATCACCTCGTTGCCGTCCATATAAATTCCCATTCCCCGTCTTCTTCTTCCTCGCGTCCAATCAAACACGCTCGCGTCCCAGAGAGAGATTGAAGAGGAAAATGACGAGGAAAAGAAGTGGAAGCAGGGTGACAGGGGCGGGACTCTGAGCCGCGAGCGGGGCTGACATCGACGACGACGGTGGAGGGCTCGTCAGCCTGCACACGAGGACGAGAGGATCCGAGGATGACCTTGCCGACAGGACAACGGCCGGTCGGCGGAGTAATCTTCTTCCTTGGACATTTTAGTGTTTTTCCCAAGAAATCAAGATTCTTCGACAAGGTTACTTACAAGGTCAATCTTGATCGGTGCAGGGGACCATCCCGGATTCGGACATGCTAACTATGTCAGGGAGCGGCGCTTGCGACATGGCGTAGTAAAAGACATATCTTTATAATAAACTTTTGTACTTATTTAAACTAGTTGTAAAATATTATAGCTTTAATTAGTACATTTTTATATTACTTAGCTAACATAGTCGACAACATAAAAATTTTGGTAAATAATATTTATAGTGTTCTCTATTTGATATGTAGTTTAAATGTATATCGCGAAAATTTTGCTTCTCCTAAATTTAAATTGTATAATATAAAATTTTCAATTTGAATTAATTTTTAAAAATTGTATTAACTATAGTGTGTAAATATATATTCCATGTGTATGTGTTCATATATATTGATATGATTAAATATCATGATAGAGATTTGTAACGCATGCAATATAACAAAAATATTAATATTCGTTTCTAGTGTATTATTAGGTAAACTTATATAAACGTCTAGGGTATGCCAAATGTGTCTTGCAACTTGGATTCATTAGCAAATTTGCAACATATGCATGATTTGTACTTGTGCTTCAAATAACACAGTTATTATAACCATCGAAGGACAAAGAAAAGTGCAGACTCTACTTACACACATATGATTTGATATTTGATAAGCTCATCTAGAACGTGACTAATTTAATTTGGTGTATACCAAAGATTCAACTAGTTTATAAAATAAAAAGTTGTGCATTAATTTGAGTATAGAAATCTAGTTAATATATAGTATTTCATTACAACATGCATGACGTGTGAATTTGTTGGGAAACTTAGTAGGAAAAAAAATTTCGCCCTATGATCACCCAGAAACAATATGAAGATGCATAACGGATTGTGATCAGCGATCGTTGCCGATTCCGGGAGTGCAGCGGAAGTAGACGAGACGGTGTAGATCGTGCTTGGAGTCCCTCGAACGCTGATGACGATCCCGCAAACCGCTACGAATGATCCCTCGAAAGGAAGACCGAAAGCACGACCTCTCTACTTGGTTGCAAGCGTACAGTCTTCACGATCCGGCAGCGCTTCGCCGTCCAAAGCTAATCGTCGCCGGAGAATTAGAGGGAGGAGATTAGAACCACACGGGAGAAGCTAGTCCTATCGAAGACTACACTTCTGGCAGCCTCCATCTTGAAGCAATAGAAGAGAGTAGCTGGTATAGAACAAGTGTCAATGTATAGCATAATCCTACCCAGCGATCCTCTCCTCGTCACCCTATGAGAGAGCGATCACCGAGTTGTATCTGGAACTTATCTGGGTGTGTTTTATTAATTATCCGGTTCTAGTTGTAAGAGGTCGGAATACAACTCCAAGTCGTCCTGTTACCGTGGACACGGCTATTCGAATAGATCAATTTCCGTGGAGGGGTGCACCACATTGCCCAACACGCTCGATCACTCTGGCTGGACACACTTTCCTGGGTCATGCCCGGCCTCGAAAGATCAACACATCGTAGCCCTACCTAGGCTCAACAGAAAGGCCAGCACGCCGGTCTACATCCTAAGCGCGCAGGGGTCTTGGGCCCATCACCCTTTGCACTCCTGCACGTTGCGAACGAGGCCGGTGAGCAGACCTAGCCCCCTTATACAAGCACAGGCTTAACCAGTCCAACCCGGTGCACACCGCTCAGTCGCTGACGTCTAGAGAGCTTCGGCTGATACATACGACGCTGAGTGCCCATAACTGTTCCCGCGTGGTGGTTAGTGCGTATAGGCCCACGACCAACACATATCAAATACACAATCTCGTTAAGCGTGTTATTTTGAAATAACCACGGACAACGACCAGGGACCAAGCCCACCTCTCACCTAGGTGTCTCAACCTGCCCTGTCGCTCCGCCACAAAGATCCACTCAAAGGATCGTCAGGAAACATGTCCTTTCAGCACCCAGTCCTGATGGAAATATGCCCTAGAGGCAATAATAAAATCGTTATTATTATATTTCCTTAATCATGATAAAGGTTTATTATTCATGCTAGAATTGTATTGATCGGAAACTTAAATACATGTGTGAATACATAAACAAATACCATGTCCCTAGTAAGCCTCTACTAGACTAGCTCGTTGATCAAAGATGGTTAAGGTTTCCTAACCATAGACATGTGTTGTCATTTGATAACGGGACCACATCATTAGGAGAATGATGTGATGGACAAGACCCAACCGTTAGCTTAGCATATTGATCGTTCAGCTTATTGCTATTGCTTTCTTCATGTCAAATACATATTCCTTCGACTATGAGATTATGCAACTCTCTGATACCGGAGGAATACCTTGTGTGCTATCAAACGTCACAACGTAACTGGGTGATCATAAATATGCTCTACAAGTATCTCCGAAGGTGTTTGTTGAGTTGGCATAGATCGAGATTAGGATTTGTCACTCCGAGTATCAGAGAGGTATCTCTGGGCCCTCTCGGTAATACACACCATAAGAAGCCTTGCAAGCAAAGTGACTAATGAGTTAGTTACAGGATGATGTATTACGGAACAAGTAAAGAGACTTGCCGGTAACGAGATTGAACTAGGTATGAAGATACCGACGATCGAATCTCGGGCAAGTAACATACCGATGGACAAAGGGACTTGCGTATGTTGTCATAACGGTTCGACCGAATAAGGACCTTCGTAGAATATGTAGGAGACAATATGGTCATCTAGGTTCCGCTATTGGTTATTGACCGGAGAGGTGTCTCGGTCATGTCTACATAGTTCTCAAACCCGTAGGGTCCGCACGCTTAACGTTCGTTGACAATATAGAGTTATATGATTTGGTGACCGAATGTTGTTCGGAGTCCCGGATGAGATCACGGACATGATGAGGAGTCTTGAAATGGTTGATAGGTAAAGATTGATATATAGGACGATGGTATTCGGACACCGAAAGAGTTTCGAGATGCACCGGGTAGTCATCGGGTCACCTGAAGGGGTTCCGGACACCCCCGGTAGGTGTTATGGGCCTAATGGGCGAAGGGAGGGACAGACCAGCCCACAGGGGGCTGGTGCTCCCCTCTCCCTGGCCGGCCGACCCTAGGGAAGCAAAGGGGGGAGGGCTAGCCCCTCCTGTCTTCCCCCTCTCATGGGAGAAAGGAAAGGGGGGGAGCGCCTCCCTCCCGTGCCTTTCCCCCGCACCTAAACATGGCAGGGGGCGCCACTTGGGAGGAGACCCCAACTAGGATTCGGCCTACTTGGGGCACCCTCCTGGCTGCTCCCTCCTCCCCCACCTATATATATGTGGGAGGTGGTGCCTAGCACACGAGAACATTGTCTTACCCGTGTGCGGCGCCCTCCTCCACCGTTTACACCCCCGGTCATATTTTTGTAGTGCTTAGGCGAAGCCCTGCGGAGATAGCTTCACCATCACCGTCACCACGCCGTCGTGCTACCGGAACTCATCCACTACCTCGCCGTCTTCCTGGATCAAGAAGGTGGAGGATGTCACCGAGCTGAACGTGTGCAGAACGCCTAGGTGCCGTACGTTCGGTGCTCGATCGGTTGGATCGCGAAGAAAGTTCGACTACATCAACCGCGTTGTCAAACGCTTCCGCTTACGGTCTATGAGGGTACATAGACACACTCTCCTCTCTCGTTGCTATGCATCTCCTTGATAGATCTTGCGTGTGCGTAGAATTTTTTTGGTTTTCCATGCAACATTTCCCAACAGTGGCATCCGAGCTAGGTCTATGCGTAGATGATATGCACGAGTAGAACACAAAGAATTGTGGGCGGTGATAGTCATACTGCTTACCACCAATGTCTTATTTTGATTCGGCGGTATTGTGGGATGAAGCGGCCCGGACCAACCTTGCATGTCCACGCACATGAGACCGGTTCCACCGACAGACATGCAACTAGTTTTGCATAAAGGTGGCTGGCGGGTGTCTGTTTCTCCTACTTTAGTTGAATCGAATTTGACTACAGCCGGTCCTTGAAGAAGGTTAAAACAGCAAACTTGATGAAACACCGTTGTGGTTTTTGCCGTAGGTAAGAACGGTTCTTGCTAGAAGCCCGTAGCAGCCACGTAAAACTTGCAACAACAAAGTAGAGGACGTCTAACTTGTTTTTGCAGGGCATGTTGTGATGTGATATGGTCAAGACATGATGTGATATACGTTATTGTATGAGATGATCATGTTTTGTAAATTATCGGCAACCGGCAGGAGCTTTATGGTTGTCTCTTTATTGTATGAAGTGCAAGCGCCATGTAATTGCTTTACTTTATCACTATGCATTAGCGATAGTTGTAGAAGCAATAGTTGGCGAGACGACCCCGACGCAACGATGAAGATCAAGGTGTCGAGCCGGTGACAATGGAGATCAAGACGATGCTTTGGAGATGGAGATCAAAAGCACAAGATGATGATGGCCATATCATGTCACATATTTTGATTGCATGTGATGTTTATCCTTTATGCATCTTATTTTGCTTAGAACGGCGGTAGCATTATAAGATGATCCCTTCACTAAATTTCAAGATAAAACTGTTCTCCCCGAGTATGCACCGTTGCCAAAGTTCATCGTTTCGAAGCACCATGTGATGATCGGGTGTGATAGACTCTACGTTCACATACAATGGGTCTAAGACAGTTTTGCACATGCAGATACTTGGGTTAAACTTGACGAGCCTGGCATGTACAGCCATGGTCTCGGAACATTGGAGACCAAAAGGTCGAACATGAGTCATATAGTAGATATGATCAACATAGAGATGTTCGCCATTGATGACTACCCCATCTCACGTGATGATCGGACATGGGTTAGTTGATTTGGATCACGTCTCACTTGGATAAATTGAGGGATGTTTATTTAAGTGGGAGTTCATTAGTAATTTGATTAATTGAACTTAAATTTATCATGAACTTAGTCTTAGTAGTTTTTGCATAATTATGTCGTAGATCAATAGCTCGTGATGTAGCTCCCCTGTTTTTGATACGTTCCTAGAGTAAACTAAGTTGAAAGATGATAGTAGCAATAATGCGGACTGGGTCCGTGATCTGATGATTATCCTCATTGCTGCACAGAAGACTTATGTCCTTGATGCACCGCTAGGTGACAGACCTATTGCAGGAGAAGATGCAGACGTTATGAACGTTTGACAAGCTCGATATGATGACTACTTGATAGTTTAGTGCGCCATGCTTTACGACTTAGAATCGGGGCTTCAAAGACGTTTTGAACACCATGGAACATATGAGATGTTCCAAGAGCTAAAATTGGTATTTCAGACTTATGCCCGTGTTGAGAGGTATGAGACCTCTGACAAGTACTTTGCCTACAAGATGGAGGAGATCAGCTCAGCCAGTGTGCATGTACTCAGAATGTCTGGGTACTACAATCGCTTGAATCAAGTGGGAGTTAATCTTCCAGATAAGATAGTGATTGACAGAGTTCTCTAGTCACTATCACCAAGCTACTTGAACTTTGTGATGAACTATAATATGCAAGGGATGAATAAAACGATTCCTGAGCTCTTCGCAATGCTTAAGGCCACGGAGGTAGAAATCAAGAAGGAGCATCAAGTGTTGATGGTTAACAAGACCACTAGTTTCAAGAAAAAGGGCGAGGGAAAGAAAGGGAACTTCAAGAAGAATGGCAAGCAAGTTGTCGCTCCCATGAAGAAGCCCAAAGCTGGACCCAAGCCTGAAACTGAGTGCTTCTACTGCAAAGGAAGTGGTCACTGGAAGCGGAACTGCCCCAAATACTTGGCAGATAAGAAGCATGGCAAAGTGAACAAAAGTATATTTGATATACATGTTATTGATGTGTAGCTTACTAGTGTTCATAGTAGCACCTGGGTATTCGATACCAGTTCAGTTGCTAAGATGAGTAACTCGAAACAGGAGTTGCAGAATAAACAGAGACTAGTTAAGTGTGAGGTGACGATGTGTGTTGAAAGTGATTCCAAGGTTGATACGATCACCATCGCACACTCCCTCTACCTTCAGGATTAGTGTTGAACCTAAATAAATGTTATTTGGTGTTTGCATTGAGCATAAATATGATTAGATCATGTTTATTGCAATACGGTTATTCATTTAAGTTAGAGAATAATTGCTGTTCTGTTTACATGAATAAGACCTTCTATGGTCATACACCCAATGTGAATGGTTTATTGAATCTCGATCGTAGTGATACACATATTCATAATATTGATGCCAAAAGATGCAAAATTGATAATGATAGTGTAACATACTTATGGCATTGCTGTTTAGGTCATATTGGTGTAAAGCGCATGAAGAAACTCCATGTAGATGGACTTTTGGAGTCACTTGATTATGAATCATTTGATACTTGCGAACCATGCCTCATGGGCAAGATGACTAAAACTCCGTTCTCCAGAATAATGGAGCGAGCTAATGACTTATTGGAAATAATACATACCGATGTATGCGGTCCGATGAGTGTTGAGGCACGCGGCGGGTATCGTTATTTTCTGACCTTCACAGATGATTTGAGTAGGTATGGGTATATCTACTTGATGAAACACAAGTCTGAAACATTTGAAAAGTTCAAAGAATTTCATAGTGAAGTGGAGAATCATCGTAACAAGAAAATAAAGTTTCTACGATCTGATCGCGGAGGCGAATATTTGAGTTACGAGTTTGGCCTTCATTTAAAACAATGTGGAATTGTTTCACAACTCATGCCACCTGGAACACCACAGCGTAATGGTGTGTCTGAACGTCATAATCGTACTTTATTACATATGGTGCGATCTATGATGTCTCTTACCGATTTACCACTATCGTTTTAGGGTTATGCATTAGAGAAAGCCGCATTCACGGTAAATAGGGCACCGTATAAATCCGTTGAGACGACACCGTATGAACTGTGGTTTGGCAAGAAACCTAAGCTGTCGTTTCTTAAAGTTTGGGGTTGCGACACTTATGTCAAAAGGCTTCAGCCTGATAATCTCGGACCCAAATCTGAGAAGTGTGTCTTCATAGAATACCCTAAGGAAACAATTGGGTACACCTTCTACCACAGATCCGAAGGCAAGATCTTTGTTGCCAAGAATGGAACCTTTCTAGAGAAGGAGTTTCTCTCGAAAGAAGTGAGTGGGAGGAAAGTAGAACTTGATGAGGTAATTGTACCTTCTCTCAAATTGGAAAGTAGCACATCAGAGAAATCCGTTCCCGTGATGCCTACACCAACTAGAGAGGAAGCAAATGATAATGATCATGAAACTTCAGATCAAGTTGCTACTGAACCTCGTAGGTCGACCAGAGCATGATCCGCACCAGAGTGGTATGGTAATCCTGTCCTGGAATTCATGTTACTAGACCATGGTGAACCTACGAACTATGAAGAAACTATGATGAGCCTAGATTCCGATAAATGGCTTGAGGCCATGAAATCTGAGATAGGATCCATGTATGAGAACAAAGTATGGACTTTGGTGGACTTGCCCGATGATCGGCAAGCCATAGAAAATAAATGCATCTTCAAGAAAAAGACTGACGTTGATGGTAATGTTACTATCTACAAAGCTCGACTTGTTGCGAAAGGTTTTCGACAAGTTCAAGTGGTTGACTACGATGAGACTTTGTCACCCGTAGCGATGCTTAAGTCTGTCTGAATCATGTTAGCAATTGCCGCATTTTATGATTATGAAATCTGGCAAATGGACGTCAAAACTGCATTCCTTAATGGATTTCTCAAAGAAGAGTTGTATATGATGCAACCAGAAGGTTTTGTCGTTCCTAAAGGTGCTAACAAAGTGTGCAAGCTCTAGTAATCCATCTATGGACTGGTGCAAGCATCTCGGAGTTGGAATATATGCTTTGATGAGGTGATCAAAGCATATGGTTTTATACAGACTTACGGTGAAGCCTGTATTTACATGAAAGTGAGTGGGAGCTCTGTAGCATTTCTGATATTATATGTGGATGACATATTGCTGATTGGAAATGATATAGAATTTCTGGATAGCATAAAAGGATACTTGAATAAGAATTTTTCAATGAAAGACCTCTGTGAAGCTGCTTACATATTAGGCATCAAGATCTATAGAGATAGATCAAGACGCTTGATAAGATTTTCAATGAGTACATACCTTGACAAGATTTTGAAGGAGTTCAAAATGGATCAGTCAAAGAAGGTGTGAAATTGAGTAAGATTCAAAGCCCGACCATGGTAGAAGATAGAGAGAGAATGAAAGTCATTTCCTATGCCTCAGCCATAGGTTCTATAAAGTATGCCATGTTGTGTACCAGACCAGTTGTGTGCCTTGCCATGAGTTTGGCAAGGGGGTACAATAGTGATCCAGGAGTGGATCACTGGACAACGGTCAAAATTATCCTTAGGTACCTAAAAGAGGACTAAGGAAATGCTTCTCGGTTATGGAGGTGATAAAGAGTTCGTCGTAAAGGGTTACGTCGATGCAAGCTTTGACACCGATCCGGATGACTCTGAGTCTCAATCTGCATACGTATTGAAAGTGGGAGCAATTAGCTAGAGTAGCTCCATGTAGAGCATTGTAGACATAGAAATTTGCAAAATACATGCGGATCTAAATGTGACAGACTCGTTGACTAAACTTCTCTCACAAGCAAAACATGATCACACCTTAGTACTCTTTGGGTGTTAATCACATGGCGATGTGAACTAGATTATTGACTCTAGTAAACTCATTGGGTGTTGTGTTGGGAATCATTGCATGGAAAACAAAAAAAAATCTACGCACACGCAATGATCTATCCATGGAGATGCATAGCAATGAGGGGGAGAGTGTGTCTACGTGCCCTCGTAGACCGTAAGAGAAAGCTTTTCACAACGCGGTTGATGTAGTCGAACTTCTTCGCGCTTCAACCGATCAAGTACCGAACGCACGACACCTCCGCGTTCTGCACACGTTCAGCTCGGTGACGTCCCTCGCCTTCTTGATCCAGCAAGACGTCGAGGTAGTAGATGAGTTCCGTCAGCACGACGGCATGGTGACGGTGATGGTGAAGTGATCTCCGCAGGGCTTCGCCTAAGCACTACGAAAATATGACCGTGGGTGTAAACGGTGGAGGGGGGCGCCGCACACGGCTAGGCAATTGTCTGGGGTGTGCTAGGCGCCCCCCTCCTCATATATATATAGGTGGGAGGGAGAGGGGAGAGGCCAAGGGGCGCCCCAAGTAGGTCCGAATCCAACTTGGGCTCCTGCCCTTGGCCGCCCCCCCCCCCTGCCATGTTTGTCGGAGGGGGAAGGAAAGAGGGGGGGAGAGGGAAGGAAGTGGGAATCCTAATCCACACTTACCTTTCCCTTCTCCCCTTTCCTTATCCTCTTTAGGCCAGCCCATATGGGGGGCGCACCAGCCCCTTGTGGCTGGTGCATTTCCCCTCTTGGCCCATAAGGCCCATTTCTTTTGACGGGGGTGCCCGGAACCCCTTCCGGTGACCCGATAAGTACCCGGTACCCCCGAAACACTTCCGGTGTCCGAATACCATTGTCCTATATATCAATCTTTACCTCTCAACCATTTCGAGACTCCTCGTCATGTCCGTGATCTCATCCGGGACTCCAAACAACATTGTTCACCAAAGCACATAACTCATATAATACTATATCGTCATCGAACATTAAGCGTGTGGACCCTATGGGTTCGAGAACTATGTATACATGACCGAGACACCTCTCCGGTCAATAACCAATAGCGGAACCTGGATGCCCATATTGTCTCCTACATATTTGATACGTCTCCAACGTATCTATAATTTTTGATTGTTCCATGCTATTATATTATCTATCTTGGATGTTTTATATGCATTTATATGCTATTTTATATGATTTTTGGGACTAACCTATTAACCTAGAGCCCAGTGCCAGTTTCTGTTTTTTCCTTGTTTTTGAGTTTCGCAGAAAAGGAATATCAAACGGAGTCCAATTGGCCTGAAAATTTACGGAGAATATTTTTGGAAAATATGAAAAATACTGGAACGAAAAGATATCGGAGAGGAGTCCCGAGGCCACCACAAGGGTGGAGGGCGCTCCCCCCCCCTAGGGCGTGCCCCCCGTCCTTTTCATCGCCTCGTGGGCCCCCTTGACTTGTCCCCGACGGCAACACCTCTTATAAATCCCAAAAACCCCAGAACAAAACCTAGATCGGAAGTTCCACCGCCGCAAGCCTCTGTAGCCACCAAAAATCAATCAGGAGCCCGTTTCGGCACCCTGCCGGAGGGGGAAACCATCACCGGTGGCCATCTTCATCATCCCGGTGGTCTTCATGACGAGGAGGGAGTAGTTCACCCTCGGGGCTGAGGGTATGTACCAGTAGCTATGTGTTTGATCTCTCTCTCTCTCTCTCTCGTGTTCTTGATTTGGCATGATCTTGATGTACAGCGAGCTTTGCTATTATATTTGGATCTTATGCTGTTTCTCCCCCTCTACCTTCTTGTAATGAATTGAGTTTTCCCTTTGAAGTTATCTTATCGGATTGAGTCTTTAAGGATTTGAGAACACTTGATGTATGTCTTGCATGTGTTTATCTGTGGTGACAATGGGATATTCACGTGATCCACTTGATGTATGTTTTGGTGATCAACTTGCGGGTTATGTGACCTTGTGAACTTATGCATAGGGGTTGGCACACATTTTCATCTTGACTCTCCGGTCGAAACTTTGGGGCACTCTTTGAAGTTCTTTGTGTTGGTTTGAATAGATGAATCTGAGATTATGTGATGCATATCGTATAATCAAACCCGCGGATACTTGTGGTGACATTGGAGTATCTAGGTGACATTAGGGTTTTGGTTTATGTGTGTCTTAAGGTGTTATTTTAGCATGAACTCTAGGGCTGTTTGTGACACTTATAGGAATAGCCCAATAGATCGATCAGAAAGAATAACTTTGAGGTGGTTTCGTACCCTACAACAATCTCTTCGTTTGTTCTCCGCTATTAGTGACTTTGGAGTGACTCTTTGTTGCACGTTGAGGGATTGTTATATGATCTAATTATGTTATCATTGTTGAGAGAACTTGCACTAGTGAAAGTATGAACCCTAGGCCTTATTTCCAAGCATTGCAATACCGTTTTCGCTCACTTTTGTTACTTACTACCTTGCTGTTTTTATATTTTCAGATTACAAAAACCTATATCTACCATCCATATTGCACTTGTATCACCATCTCTTCGCCGAACTAGTGCACCTATACAATTTACCATTGTATTGGGTGTGTTGGGGATACAAGAGACTCTTTGTTATTTGGTTGCAGGGTTGTTTGAGAGAGACCATCTTCATCCTATGCCTCCCACGGATTGATAAACCTGAGGTCATCCACTTGAGGGAAATTTGCTACTGTCCTACAAAACTCTGCGCTTGGAGGCCCAACACGAGTCTGCAAGAAGAAGGTTGCGTAGTAGACATCAATATTCTACGAAGATCTTTATCGGTCGAACCGTTATGACAACATACGTAATTCCCTTTGTCCATCGGTATGTTACTTGCCCGAGATTAGATCGTCGGTATCTTCATACCTAGTTCAATCTCGTTACTGGCAAGTCTCTTTACTCTTCCGTAATACATCACCTCATGACTAACTCCTTAGTCATTTGCTTACAAGCTTGTGATGTGTATTACCGAGAGGGCCCAGAGATACCTCTCCGATACTCGGAGTGACAAATCCTAATCTCGATCTATGCCAACTCAACAAACACCTTCGGAGATACCTGTAGAGCATCTTTATAATCACCCAGTTACGTTGTGACGTTTGATAGCACACAAGGCATTCCTCCGGTATCCGGGAGTTGCATAATCTCATAGTCAAAGGAATATGTATTTGTCATGAAGAAAGCAATAGCAATAAAACTGAACGATCATTATGCTAAGCTAACAGATGGGTCTTGTCCATTACATCATTCTCCTAACGATGTGATCCCGTTATCAAATGACAACTCATGTCCATGGTTACGAAACCATAACCATCTTTGATCAACGAGCTAGTCAAGTAGAGGCTCACTAGGGACACGGTGTTTGTTTATCTATTCACACATGTATTTAGGTTTCCGATCAATACAATTCTAGCATGAATAATAAACCTTTATCATGAATAAGGAAATATAAAATAACAACTTTATTATAGCCTCTAGGGCATATTTCCTTCAGTCTCCCACTTGCACTAGAGTCAATAATCTAGTTCACATCACCATGTGATTAACACCCAAAGAGTTTACTAGAGTCAATAATCTAGTTCACATCGCCATGTGATTAACACCCATAGTTCACATCGCCATGTGACCAACACACAAAGAGTTTACGAGAGTCAATAATCTAGTTCACATCGCCATGTGATTAACACCCAAAGATTACTAAGGTGTGATCATGTTTTGCTTGTGTGAGAAGTTTAGTCAACGGATCTGCCACATTCAGATCCGCATGTATTTTGCAAATTTCTATGTCTACAATGCTCTGCATGGAGCTACTCTAGGTGATTGCTCCCACTTTCAATATGTATCCAGATTGAGACTCAGAGTCATCTGAATCGGTGTTGAAGCTTGCATCGACGTAACCCTTTACGACGAACTCTTTATCACCTCCATAACTGAGAAACATTTCCTTAGTCCTTTTTAAGGCATCTAAGGATAATTTTGACCGTTGTCCAGTGATCTACTCCTGGGTCACTATTGTACCCCCTTGCCAAACTCATGGCAAGGTACACAACAGGTATGGTACACAGCATGGCATACATTATAGAACCTATGTCTGAGGCATAGGGAATGACTTTCATTCTCTCTCTATCTTCTGTCATGGTCAGGTTTTGAGTCTTACTCAACTTCACACCTTGCAACACAGGCAAGAACCCTTTCTTTGACTGATCCATTTTGAACTTCTTCAAAATCTTGTCAAGGTATGTGCTTTGTGAAAGTCTTATTAAGCGTCTTGATCTATCTCTATAGATTTTGATGCCCAATATATAAGCAGCTTCACCGAGGTCTTTCAGTGAAAAAAATCTTATTCAAGTATCCTTTTTATGCTATCCAGAAATTCTATATTATTTCCAATCAATAATATGTCATCCACATATAATATCAGAAATGTTACAGAGCTCCCACTCACATTCTTGTAAATACAGGCTTCACCGTAAGTCTGTATAAAACCATATGCTTTGATCACCTCATCAAAGTGTGTATTCCAACTCTGAGATGCTTGCACCAGTCCATAGATTGATCACTGGAGCTCACACACTTTGTTAGCACCTTTAGGATCGACAAAACCTTCTGGTTGCATCATATACAACTCTTCTTTCAGAAATCCATTAAGGAACGCAGTTTTGACGTCCATTTGCCAGATTTCATAATCATAAAATGCGGCAATTGCTAACATGATTCAGACAGACTTAAGCATTGCTACGGGTTTGAAAATCTCATCGTAGTCAACCCCTTGAACTTGTCAAAAACCTTTTGCGACAAGTTGAGCTTTGTAGATAGTAACATTACCATCAGCGTCCGTCTTCCTCTTGAAGATCCATTTATTCTCTATGGCCTGCCGATCATCGGGCAGGTCCACCAAAGTCCACACTTTGTTCTCATACATGGATCCTATCTCAGATTTTATGTTCTCAAGCCATTTGTCGGAATCTGGGCTCATCATAGCTTCTTCATAGTTCGTAGGTTCGCCTTGGTCTAGTAACATGACTTCCAAGACAGGATTACCATACCACTCTGGTGTGGATCGTGCTCTGGTCGACCTACGAAGTTCAGTAGTAACTTGATCTGAAGTTTCATGATCAACATCATTAGCTTCCTCTCTAGTTGGTGTAGGCATCACGGGAACAGTTTTCTCTGATGTACAACTTTCCAATTCGAGGGAAGGTGCAATTACCTCATCAAGTTATACTTTCCTCCCACTCACTTCTTTCGAGAGAAACTCCTTCTCTAGAAAGGACCCATTCTTAGCAACAAAGATTTTGCCTTTGGATCTGTGGTAGAAGGTGTACCCAATAGTTTCTTTAAGGTATCCTATGAAGATGCACTTCTCCGATTTGGGTTCGAGCTTATCAGGCTGAAGCTTTTTGACATAAGTGTCGCATCCCCAAACTTTAAGAAACGACAGCTTAGGTTTCTTGCCAAACCATAGTTCATACGGTGTCATCTCAACGGATTTAGACGGTGCCCTATTTAACGTGAATGCAGCTGTCTCTAATGCATAACCCCAAAACGATATTGGTAAATTGGTAAGAGACATCATAGAACGTACCATATCTAATAAATCACGGTTACGACACTCGGACACACCATTACGTTGTGGTGTTCCAGGTGGCGTGGGTTGTGAAACAATTCCACACTATTTTAAATGAAGGCCAAACTCGTAACTCAAATATTCGCCTCCGCGATCAGATCGTAGAAACTTTATTTTCTTGTTACGATGATTCTCAACTTCACTCTGAAATTCTTTGAACTTTTCAAATGTTTCAGACTTGTGTTTCATCAAGTAGATATACCCATATCTACTCAAATCATCAGTGAAGGTGAGAAAATAACGATACCCGCCGCGTGCTTCAACACTCATCGGACCGCATACATCGGTATGTATTATTTCCAATAAGTCATTAGCTCGCTCCATTGCTCCGGAGAACGGAGTTTTAGTCATCTTGCCCATGAGGCATGGTTCGTAAGTATCAAATGATTCATAATCAAGTGATTCCAAAAGTCCATCTGTATGGAGTTTCTTCATGCGTTTTACACCAATATGACCTAAACGGCAGTGCCACAAATATGTTGCACTATCATTATCAACTTTGCATCTTTTGGCATCAATATTATGAATATGTGTATCACTACGATCGAGATTCAATAAACCATTTACATTGGGTGTATGACCATAGAAGGTTTTATTCATGTAAACAGAACAACAATTATTCTCTGACTTAAATGAATAACCGTATCGCAATAAACATGATCCAATCATATTCATGCTCAACGCAAACACCAAATAACATTTATTTAGGCCCAACACTAACCCCGAAGGTAGAGGGAGTGTGCGATGGTGATCTTATCAACCTTGGAATCACTTCCAACACACATCATCATCTCGCCATTAACTAGTCTCTGTTCATTTTTTAACTCCTGTTTCGAGTTACTAATCTTAGCAACTGAACCGGTATCAAATACCCAGGGGCTACTATGAACACTAGTAAAGTACACATCAATAACATGTATATCAAATATACCTTTGTTCACTTTGCCATCCTTCTTATCCGCCAAGTACTTGGGGCAGTTCCGCTTCCACTGACCACTTCCTTTGTAGTAGAAGCACTCAGTTTCAGGCTTAGGTCCAGCTTTGGGTTTCTTCGCGGGAGCGGCAACTTGCTTGCCGTTCTTCTTGAATTTCCCTTTCTTTCCTTTGCCCTTTTTCTTGAAACTAGTGGTCTTGTTAACCATCAACATTTCATGCTCACTCTTGATTTCTACCTTCGCCGATTTCAGCATCGCGAAGAGCTCGGGAATCGTTTTCGTCATCCCTTGCATATTATAGTTTATCATGAAGTTCTAGTAGCTTGGTGATAGTGACTAGAGAACTCTGTCAATCACTATCTCATCTGGAAGATTAACTCCCACTTGATTCAAGCGATTGTAGTACCCAGACATTCTGAGCACATGCTCACTGGTTGAGCTATTCTCCTCCATCTTGTAGGCAAAGTACTTGTTAGAGGTCTTGTACCTCTTGACACGGGCATGAGTCTGAAATACCAATTTCAGCTCTTGGAACATCTCATATGCTCCGTGGTGTTCAAAACGTTTTTGAAGTCCCGGTTCTAAGCCATAAAGCATGGCACACTAAACTATTAAGTAGTGAGCTTTGTCAAACGTTCATAACGTCTGCATCTACTCCTGCAATAGGTCCGTCACCTAGCGGTGCATCAAGGACATAATTCTTCTGTGCAGCAATGAGGATAATCCTCAGATCACGGACCCAGTCCGCATCATTGCTACTATCATCTTTCAACTTAGTTTTCTCTAGGAACATATCAAAAAATAGGGGAGCTATATTGCGAGCTATTGATCTACAACATAGATATGCAAACACTATTAAGACTAAGTTCATGATAAATTTAAGTTCAATTAATTAAATTACTAAAGAGCTCCCACTTAAATAAACATCCCTCAAGTTATCTAAGTGATACGTGATCCAAATCAACTAACCCAAGTCCGATCATCATGTGAGATGGGGCAGTCATCAATGGTGAACATCTCTATGTTGATCATATCTACTATATGACTCACGTTCGACCTTTCGGTCTCCAGTGTTCCGAGACCATGTTGATACGTCCATTTTGCATCATGCTTTTATATTGATATTTATTGCATTATGGGCTGTTATTACACATTCTGGCACAATACTTATGCCTTTTCTCTTTTATTTTACTAGGTTTATGTGAAGAGGGAGAATGCCGACAGCTGGATTTATGGGCTAGAAAAGGAGCAAATCTGAGAGACCTATTCTACACAACTCCAAAAGTCCTGAAACTTCACGGAGAATTATTTTGGAATATATAAAAAATATTGGGTGAAGAAAGTACCTGAGGGGACCCACCAGGCAGCCACAAGGGTGGGGGCGCGCCCTACCCCCTGGGCGCGCCTCAATGCCTTGTGGGCCACGTGGCAGGCCCCCGATGCCCATCTTCTGCTATATGATGTGTTTTGACCTGGAAAAAATCAGAAGGAAGCTTTCGGGACGAAGCGCCGTCGTCTCAAGGAGGAACTTGGGCAGAACCAATCTAGGGCTCCGGCGGAGCTGTTCTGCCGGAGAAACTTCCCTCTGGGAGGGGGAAATCAAAGCCATCGTCATCACCAACAATCCTCTCATCGAGAGGGGGTCAATCTCCATCATCATCTTCGCCAGCACCATCTCCTCTCAAACCCTAGTTCATCTCTTGTATCCAATCTTTGTCTCAAAACCTCAGATTGGTACATGTGGGTTGCTAGTAGTTTTGATTACTCCTTGTAATTGATGCTAGTTGGTTTACTCGGAGGAAGATCATATGTTCAGATCCTTAATGCTATTCAATACCCCTCTGATTATGAACATGAATATGCTTTGTGAGTAGTTACGTTTGTTCCTGAGGACATGGGAGAAGTCTTGTTATAAGTAATCATGTGAATTTGGTATTCGTTCGATATTTTGATGAGATGTATGTTGTCTTTCCTCTAGTGGTGTTCTGTGAACATCGACCACATGACACTTCACCATGATTTGGGCCTAGGGGAAGGCATTGGGAAGTAATAAGTAGAAGATGGGTTGCTAGAGTGACAAAAGCTTAAACCATAGTTTATGCATTGCTTCGTAAGGGGCTGATTTGGATCCATGTGTTTCATGCTATGGTTAGATTTATCTTAATTCTTTTTCCGTAGTTGCGGACGCTTGCGAGAGGGGTTAATCATAAGTGGGAGGCTTGTCCAAGTAAGGGTAGCACCCAAGCACCGGTCCACCCACATATCAAATTATCAATGTAACGAACGCAAATCATATGAGCATGATGAAAACTAGCTTGACAGTAATTCCCATGTGTCCTCGGGAGCACTTTGCTTTATATAAAAGTTTGTCCAGGCTTGTCCTTTGCTACAAAAAGGATTGGGCCACCTTGCTGCACCTTAGTTACTTTTGTTACTTGTTACCCGTTACGAATTATCTTATCACACGACTATCTGTTACCGATAATTTCAGTGCTTGCAGAGAATACCTTGCTGAAAACTGCTTGTCATTTCCTTCTGCTCCTCGTTGGGTTCGACACTCTTACTTATCGAAAGGACTATGATAGTGTTGGGAAACGTAGTAATTTCAAAAAAATTCCTACGCACACACAGGATCATGGTGATGCATAGCAACGAGAGGGGAGAGTGTGTCCACGTACCCTCGTAGACCGAAAGCGGAAGCGTTAGCACAATGCGGTTGATGTAGTCGTACGTCTTCACGATCCGACTGATCCAAGTACCAAACGCACGGCACCTCCGAGTTCAGCACACGTTCAACTTGATGACGTCCCGCGAGCTCCGATCCAGCAAAGCTTCACAGGAGAGTTTCGTCAGCACGACGGCGTGGTGACGGTGATGATGATGCTACCGACGCGGGGCTTCGCCTAAGCACCGCTACGATATGATCGAGGTGGATTATGGTGGAGGGGGGCACCGCACACGGCTAAGAGATCAATGATCAATTGTTGTGTCTATGGGGTGCCCCCTGGCCACGTATATAAAGGAGTGGAGGAGGGGGGAGGGCCGGCCTAGCTATGGCGCGCCCTGGAGGAGTCCTACTCCCACCGGGAGTAGGATTCCCCCCCTTCCAAGTAGTAGGAGTAGGAGAGAAGGAAGGGGAAGAGAGAAGAGAAGGAAGGAGGGGGCGCAGCCCCTCCCCCTAGTCCAATTCGGACTAGGCCTTGGGGGGGCGCGCGGCCTGCCTCTCTCTCTTCCCTAAAGCCCAATAAGGCCCATATACTTCTTCCCCGTATTCCCGTAACTCCCCGGTACTCCGAAAAATACCCGAACCACTCGGAACCTTTCCGATGTCCGAATATAGTCGTCCAATATATCGATCTTTACGTCTCGACCATTTCGAGACTCCCCGTCATGTCCCCGATCTCATCCAGGACTCCAAACTACCTTCGGTACATCAAAACACATAAACTCAGAATACAAATCGTCACAGAACTTTAAGCGTGCGGACCCTACGGGTTCGAGAACTATGTAGACATGACCGAGACACGTCTCCGGTTAATAACCAATAGCGGAACCTGGATGCTCATATTGGCTCCCACATATTCTACGAAGATCTTTATCAGTCAAACCGCATAACAACATACGTTGTTCCCTTTGTCATCGGTATGTTACTTGCCCGAGATTCGATCGTCGGTATCTCAATACCTAGTTCAATCTCGTTACCGGCAAGTCTCTTTACTCGTTCCGTAATACATCATCCCGCAACTAACTCATTAGTTACAATGCTTGCAAGGCTTATAGTGATGTGCATTACCGAGTGGGCCCAGAGATACCTCTTCGACAATCGGAGTGACAAATCCTAATCTCGAAATACGCCAACTCAACAAGTACCTTCGGAGACACCTGTAGAGCACCTTTATAATCACCCAGTTACGTTGTGACGTTTGGTAGCACACAAAGTGTTCCTCCGGTAAACGGGAGTTGCATAATCTCATAGTCATAGGAACATGTATAAGTCATGAAGAAAGCAATAGCAACATACTAAACGATCAAGTGCTAAGCTAACGGAATGGGTCAAGTCAATCACATCATTCTCCTAATGATGTGATCCCGTTAATCAAATGACAACTCATGTCTATGGTTAGGAAACATAACCATCTTTGGTTAACGAGCTAGTCTAGTAGAGGCTTACTAATGACACTTTGTTTGTCTATGTATTCACACATATATCATGTTTCCGGTTAATACAATTCTAGCATGAATAATAAACATTTATCATGATATAAGGAAATAAATAATAACTTTATTATTGCCTCTAGGGCATATTTCCTTCAGATAGATCCCCTATACTTGTGGGTCATCACATGTCTGTACATGCTAGGCTCATCAAGTTTAACCCAAGTATTCTGCATGTGCAAAATTGTCTTACACCCGTTGTATGTGAATGTAGAGTCTATCACACCCGATCATCACGTGGTGTCTCGAAACGATGAACTTTCGCAACGGTGCAAACTCGGGGAGAACACTTATATCTTGAAATTTAGTGAAGGGATCATCTTATAATGCTAATGTCGTTCTAAGCAAAATAAGATGCATAAAAGATAAACATCACATGCAATCAAAATATGTGACATGATATGGCCATCATCATCTCATGCTTTTGATCTCCATCTCCAAAGCATCGTCATGATCTCCAATGTCACCGGCTCGACACCTTGATCTCCATCGTTGCGTCGTGGTCGTCTCACCAACTATTGCTTCTACAACTATTGCTAACGCATAGCGATAAAGTAAAGCAATTACATGGCGTTTGCATTTCATACAATAAAGAGACAACCATAAGGATCCTGCCGGTTGCTGATAACTTAAAAAACATGATCATCTCATACAATAACGTATATCACATCATGTCTTGACCATATCACATCACAACATACCCTGCAAAAACAAGTTAGACGTCCTCTACTTTGTTGTTGCAAGTTTTACATGGCTGCTACGGGTTTCTAGAAAGAACAGTTCTTACCTACGGCAAAAACCACAACGGTGAATTATCAAGTTTTCTGTTTTAACCTTCTTCAAGGACCGGCCGCAGTCAAATTTGATTCAACTAAAGTAGGAGAAACAGACACCCGCCAGCCACCTTTATGCAAAACTAGTTGCATGTCTGTCGGTGGAACCGGTCTCATGTGCGTGGACATGTAAGGTTGGTCTGGGCCGCTTCATCCCACAATACCGCCGAATCAAAATAAGACGTTGGTGGTAAGCAGTATGACTATCACCGCCCACAACTCTTTGTGTTCTACTCGTGCATATCATCTACGCATAGACCTGGCTCATGATGCCACTGTTAGGAATCGTTGCATGGAAAACAAAAAAAATTCTACGCACACGCAATGATCTATCCATGGAGATGCATAGCAACGAGGGGGAGAGTGTGTCTACGTACCCTCGTAGACTGTAAGCGGAAGCTTTTCACAACGCGGTTGATGTAGTCGAACTTCTTCGCGCTTCAACCGATCAAGGACCGAACGCACGGCACCTCCGTGTTCTGCACACGTTCAGCTCGGTGACGTCCCTCACCTTCTTGATCCAGCAAGACGTCGAGGTAGTAGATGAGTTCTATCAGCACGACGGCGTCGTGACGGTGATGGTGAAGTGATCTCCGCAGGGCTTCGCCTAAGCACTACGAAAATATGACCAGGGGTGTAAACGGTGGAGGGGGGCGCCGCACACGGCTAGGCAATTGTCTGGGGTGTGCTAGGCGCCCCCCTCCTCATATATATAGGTGGGAGGGAGAGGGGAGAGGCCAAGGGGCGCCCCAAGTAGGTATGAATCCTAATTGGGCTCCTGCCCTTGGCCGCCCCCCTGCCATGTTTGTCGGAGGGGGAAGGAAAGAGGGGGGAGAGGGAAGGAAGTGGGAATCCTAATCCACACTTACCTTTCCCTTCTCCCCTTTCCTTCTCCTCCTTAGGCCAGCCCATATCGGGGGCGCACCAGCCCCTTGTGGCTGGTGCGTTTCCCCTCTTGGCCCATAATGCCCATATCTTTTGCCGGGGGTGCCCGGAACCCCTTCCGATGACCCGATAAGTACCCGGTACCCCCGAAACACTTTCGGTGTCCGAATACCATAGTCCTATATATCAATCTTTACCTCTCTACCATTTAGAGACTCCCCGTCATGTTTGTGATCTCATCTGGGACTCCGAACAACATTCGGTCACCAAATCACATAACTCATATAATACTATATCGTCATCGAATGTTAAGCGTGCGGACCCTACGGGTTCGAGAACTATGTAGACATGACCGAGACACCTCTCTGGTCAATAACCAATAGTGGAACCTGGATGCCCATATTGGATCCTACATATTCTACGAAGATCTTTATCGGTCGAACCGTTATGACAACATACGTGATTCCCTTTGTCCATCGGTATCTTACTTGCCCGAGATTCAATCGTCGGTATCTTCATACCTAGTTCAATCTCGTTATCGGCAAGTCTCTTTACTCGTTTCGTAGTGCATTATCCCGTAACTAACTCATTAGTCACATTGCTTGCAAGGCTTCATATGATGTGCATTACCGAGAGGGCCCAGAGATACCTCTCCGATACTCGGAGTGACAAATCCTAATCTCGATCTATGCCAACTCAACAAACACCTTTGGAGATACCTGTAGAGCATATTTATAATCACCCAGTTACGTTGTGACATTTGATAGCACACAAGGCATTCCTCCAGTATCCGGGAGTTGCATAATCTCATAGTCGAAGGAATATGTATTTGACATGAAGAAAGCAATAGCAATAAAACTGAACGATCATTATGCTAAGCTAACGGATGGGTCTTTACCATCACATCATTCTCCTAATGATGTGATCCCGTTATCAAATGACAACTCATGTCCATGGTTAGGAAACCATCACCATCTTTGATCAACGAGCTAGTCAAGTAGAGGCTTAGTAGGGACACGGTGTTTGTTTATCTATTCACACATGTATTTAGGTTTCTAATCAATACAATTCTAGCATTAATAATAAACCTTTATCATGTATAAGGAAATATAAAATAGCAACTTTATTATTGCTTCTATGGCATATTTCCTTCATGTTGGTCACATGGCGATGTGAACTATGGGTGTTAATCACATGGTGATGTGAACTACATTATTGACTCTAGTAAACTCTTTGGGTGTTATTCACATGGCTATGTGAACTAGATTATTGACTCTAGTGCAAGTGGGAGACTGGTGAAAATTTGCCCTAGAGGCAATAATAAAATGGTTATTATTATATTTCCTTAATCATGATAAAGGTTTATTATTCATGCTAGAATTGTATTGATCGGAAACTTAAATACATGTGTGAATACATAAACAAATACCGTGTCCCTAGTAAGCCTCTACTAGACTAGCTCGTTGATCAAAGATGGTTAAGGTTTCCTAACCATAGACATGTGTTGTCATTTGATAACGGGATCACATCATTAGGAGAATATGTGATGGACAAGACCCATCCGTTAGCTTAGCATATTGATCGTTCAGTTTATTGCTATTGCTTTCTTCATGTCAAATACATAATCCTTCGACTATGAGATTATGCAACTCCCGGATACCGGAGGAATACCTTGCGTGCTATCAAACATCACAACCTAACTGGGTGATCACAAATATGCTCTACAGGTATCTCCGAAGGTGTTTGTTGAGTTGGCATATATCGAGATTAGGATTTGTTACTCCGAGTATCGGAGAGGTATCTCTGGGCCCTCTCGAAATACACATCATAAGAAGCCTTGCAAGCAAAGTGACTAATGAGTTAGTTACAGGATGATGTATTACGGAACGAGTAAAGAGACTTGCCAGTAACGATATTGAACTAGGTATGAAGATACCGACAATCGAATCTCGGGCAAGTAACATACCGGTGGACAAAGGGAATTGCGTATGTTGTCATAACTGTTCAACCGATAAAGATCTTCGTAGAATATGGAGGAGCCAATATGGGCATCCAAGTTCCGCTATTGGTTATTGACCAGAGAGGTGTCTCAGTCATGTCTACATAGTTCTTGAACCCGTCGGGTCTGCACGCTTAACGTTCGCTGACGATATAGTGTTATATGAGTTATATGATTTGGTGATTGAATGTTGTTCGGAGTCCCAGATGAGATCACGGACCTGACGAGAAGTCTCGAAATGGTCGAGACATAAAGATTGATATATAGGATGATGGTATTCGGACACCGGAAGAGTTTCGGGATGCACCGGGTAGTCATCGGGTCACCGGAAGGGGTTCCGGACACCCCCGATAGGTGTTATGGGCCTAATGGGCCAAGGGAGGGACAAACTGGCCCACAGGGGGCTGGTGCACCCCTCTCCCTGGCCGGCCGGCCCTAGGGAAGGAAATTGGGGAGGGCTAGCCCTCCTGCCTTCCCCTTCTCATGGGAGAAACGAAAGGGGGGGCGCCTCCCTCCCCTGCCTTTTCCCTGCACCTAAACATGGCAGGGGGGCGCCACTTGGGAGGAGACCCCAAGTAGGATTCAGCCTACTTGGGGCGTCCTCCTGGCTGCTCCCTCCTCCCCCTCACCTATATATATGTGGGAGGGGGGCGCCTAGCACACGAGAACATTGTCTTAGCCGTGTGCGGCGCCCTCCTCCATCGTTTACACCCCCGGTCATATTTTCGTAGTGCTTAGGTGAAGCCCTGCGGAGATAGCTTCACCATCACCTTCACCATGCCGTCGTGCTGCCGGAACTCATCCACTACCTCGCCGTCTTGCTGGATCAAGAAGGCGGAGGATGTCACCGAGCTGAATGTGTGCAGAACGCAGAGGTGCCGTACGTTCGGTGCTCGATCGATTGGATCGCGAAGAAAGTTCAACTACATCAACCGCATTGTCAAACGCTTCCGCTTACGGTCTACGAGGGTACGTAGACACGCTCTCCTCTCTCGTTGCTATGCATCTCCTTGATAGATCTTGTGTGTGCGTAGAATTTTTTTTGTTTTCCATGCAACATTTCCCAACAAGTCCGTGAATCACTCACGGGTACTCTACGAGTCGACCCGACTTTAGTCACAACATTCTATCATGTATAGCAGTATAGCATGGCAGACGGACAAGAATGTAGGGCTACTGATGGAATACTAGCATCCTACACTAAACATTTAGGATTGCATGTAAAGGTATCAAGAGTAGTAGCAAAGACAGGCTATGCAGTAGTATAGGATCAACCGATGAAACAGTAACAGCTACACTACCCTAATGCAAGCAGTAGAAGGAAAGAGTGGGCGGTAGCGGAATGATCAAGGGGTTTTTGCTTGCCTGGAAGCTCTGCAGAGAAGGATGGGTCGTCAACACCGCAGTCATACTGGGTAGCCGCGGCGTCGGTCTCGGTGTCTAATGGAGAGAGAAGGGAGAAGAAACAATAAATACAATGCAAATAGATGCATCATGATGCATGACATGTCAATATGTGGTGCTAGGTGTGACCTAACGCAGTGCTAGGTGATACAGGTGAAGGGGAAAAACATCCGGGAATGTTTTCTCGAAGTTTGGTAATTTTTGGTCAGATGAAATAGAGGGGATGGTTCCATGTTCGCTATGATAGGGGCACGTGACACATGAACGGAGTGCATATTCGGAATCATCATATTTTTCTGAGCAACTTTCATGTATAAACTTTGACTGGTCAACAGGGGTGGGCCCCCCTGTCATTGTCTAACAGACTAATCATGTAGTTAATTAGGTAATTAAGTTAACTAATTAACTTGTTAATTAATTGATTAATTTAATTATTATTATTATTGTTTATTATTATTATTATTATTTTCATTTTTCATTTTCCAGGGGCATGGGCCCCATCTGTCATTGGCATGGGGCTAACAGGGGGCGGGCTAACGGGTGCGGGCGTGCGCTGCCGTGTGAGAGAATTCACCGGGCATAGCGGCGGAGGGCACCGGCGGGCGGATGAAGGCGCGGGGAGCGGCCGGCGGCAGCGAGCAGCCACCGGAGTCGCGACGTGCAGGGAGAAGCAGGACGCGGGGGCAGGGGGCGGAGGAGGCGCCGGAAGCAGCAGCGCAGGTGCAGCCGTGGGTGCGTGCGGGCGACGACGGGCGCGACGGTGCTGCTGTCGTGCGTGGACAGGCGCGCGCGCGGGAGGCGCTTGGCCAATCGAGCAAGAAGCGATGGGGGGAGGGGCGCAGGGGCCATGCAGGGCTGGGCGCAGCCAGGGGTCGCTGGGCGCGGTGAGCGCGGCCCGCTGCGAGGCAGGGCGTGGGCGGCCGGTTAGCGGCTGTCGCGGGGAGAAGGCAGTAGCACTGGTGGCGGCGGCGCAACCAGCAGGGAGCGGCGGGAGCGGTAGGGGGCCACGGCAGGAGCGGGGACCGACGTGGGCACGGAGCAAGCAGCAGCGGCACGGCAGGTGCGAGGCGCGGGCGAAGGGGGAGGCCGGGCGTGCAGCTACAGGCGGCGACAAGGGGAGAGAGGAGCAGGCGGACGGGGCTCACCCCCGGTGTCGATGTACGCTGGCGAGGCTCGAGGAAGCCCGGGGGTGAGGCGGACGGTGATGGCGAGGCAGCGACGGGGAGGCGACGGCGAATGGCATCGGGGTCGGGCGCCGTCCAGATCGGGACCGAGAGGAGGGGGCGCGTGAAGGGGGGAAGTGGGATTATGCTAGGGCTTCGGGGTGGTTATGTAGGGGCGCAGGGGGAGTGGCCGGCTGGTCCGGCCTTATCGGCCAGTTGGGCGAGTTGGCCTAGTGGGGGGACCCCTTTTTTCTTTTTGTTTTCCTTCTTGTTTTATTTATTTGTTTTGTAAAATATAGAATTAGCACCTAAATTAGTATTACTAAATATACTACTGCCACATTAATTTTTACTCCTAAATCAAATAGTTTAATATTTTATAATTTATAAAAGGCATTTAATTAATTGTTTAGGCCACTATTTTTAATTATTTTAGGGCATTTAAATATTTTATAAAAATGTGATTTCTTCATCATAAGTATCTATGAATTATTTGGCACCCTTAGAACATTTTAGTTTTGACATTCGAAATTTTTTATTGTATGACTTTATTTTAAATTTGAATTTGAACTGGGGTTGAACCAAGGTGAGATTAGCAACAATAATAGTGGTGACATGGCATCGTTAGCAGGGGATTACTATAGCTTAATTATCTGGGCGCTTCACTTGCTTCACACGGGTATGCCCATCGAAGAGAAGCTTTAGCGATTCCCATGCCTCCTTCGCCATTCCTTTGGCTATCAGATGTTAAAGAGCATCCAATATTGGAGCATGTTTCCCTCGAAGAGAAGCATTATCGAATACATATACTTGATAGAGTTTATTTTTCGCTTCGAGCCTATGATACAAATGAAAATATTATTTGGGTAGGTTACTTATCCAATACCACTACCGGTTTGTATTGATTGGTACTCCCTCTGGTCCATATTACTCATCTTAGATTTGTCTAGATACACATGTTTCTAACACTTTTTTTTGGAAAAGGAGGATAACCCCCGGCCTCTGCATCAGGACGGTCACTGGTACAGCGAGGTGCTATACAAACGGTTTTTAACCCCTTTCCGCGACGGTGTTTCGAACCGTCGCCAAGTGAGTGACTGCGATAGGGGGGTCCTTCCCACACGACCCAGAAACCGTCGGGGATATGCCCTCGTGGCACACACGCTCGGCAAAATGAGGCCGTGTGAGACCGGCGAGCGATCAAATACGGTTATACATACAGTTGTGCTAAAAAAATACAATTATACAGGCCAAATTGTTTTCGGTCGTAAGTACATCCCACACAGTTAGCCCCCGCTAAATGTTTCCGTTCGTATGTATATTCCACACAGTCAATCCAAGAAATACATTTCCGTTAGTATGTACATCCCACACAGTTAATCCAAGAATTACGTTTCCGTTCATATATACAACCCACACAGTCACTCCAAGGAAAACGTTTCCATTCGCAGGTACATCACACACAATTTTCCCCATTAAATCGTTTGTGATAGCGTTGCCATTGCACATGATATTAACAATTTTATCGTTTGTGTCATTGAATGCATCACACACGGTGCGTAGAAGAAACTGTGTGGCAAAGGCTGTCCATCACACACACTTTTTATGTGGTAAACGTTTGCGCAAGGTGGCCTAATGCCAACAGTTTTCAAGAGGATGTCGTGTATGATCGTTCATTGATCCAACACGGTTTATTCCTAGAAACTGTATGCGTTACCTGAGGTCATCGCCCACGGTGTTTTCTCAATAACCGTTTGCAATAGAAAAATCCAATTAGCAGGCTAATTGCCCTATTATTAATAATCCATTTATTAATCTAATTGACATTTCATATTAAGCACACAATATATTTCATTTCCATATTAAGGAAGCAAGATTTCATAATTGAAATACATCAGAGTACAACATCATGTAGCTTCAGCACTCAGCTACCCCATTACACAACTGCACCAGCACCAAGTTTCACATGCAACATCTATAACCTTTCGAAATTAGCATCATAGACGGTACATAGACAGATGCATCTCATCTGGAAAACTGCTGAAGCGGAAGGCGAATATTGAGCCTTCATTGATGTTGAAGGTCTTTGCAACTTTAGGCCAGTGCCAGTGCATGATTGACTGTCCATCCTTCGTCCTCTTCAGGAATACTTCAATATTGAACCATGGGTGTTGTATGAAAACCTTCCTTGCCTCCTGACCATACAGGTGGTTTGAGAGGTAATCATCAGTGAACTGCTTTGGAAAGGCCTGAAAACAAAGATGTGCATAAATATCTTCTCTATATTGGAAATGGGGCACAGGAATAAAAAAAGGCAAGATATAATAGTTAGTACCATCTTGTAGTGAATTGATGTCTTCTTCATTGTGCAGACAAAGATCTTGTTGTTTTTTGTCGCTAATTTCTTTATCCTAACAATCTTTCTGAGTTTCTTGACTTGACTGATATTCATGGACAACTCATTTCCCCATATGCAAAAAGGGTCGAAAAGTGGGTCAAAACCTCTGACAGCAGGACCTACATGTGCAAGACCAAATTGTTAAAAACCTAAATATTAGAATGGCTCCTGCAATTGCAGACAAAGGACCATGCATGTGCAAACCTCGATTGTAAACATCAGTGCTTCCCATTGTTTCCCTGCAACACATATAAGGTAGTTAGTCATCAGGTTAAGTGAGGGTTCGCATGCTATCAGTAAAATATGTTGATGAAAAATAAGCACATTGCAGATTCATCAGATTAATTCAAGCCACATGAAAAACCCATTTATCCAAACCAAGCATAATTAAGAACTAGGAAATATAGTAGTTGTATATGTTTCTCATGTATTAAGTGCAGTCCAGTTCGGTTTATTCCTCACATGCACAACAATACAAAATTCTACCCATGACAATTGGACATCGCATTGCAGAATTGAACCAAGCAGTTAACTAAACACCACAACAAATGAACCAAACATTAACTGAGCACCACATTGCACAATATAACATACTCCTAATAGAAGATCAGACAGTTAACCAAACCAAGCATGCTTAACAACTTGGAAATATAGCAATTGTATTTGTTTCTCATATATTTAGTACAGCCAAATTCGATTTATTTCTCACATGGTATACAATAACAGAATGCACCCACAATAATTGAACATCGCATTGCAAAATTGAACTAAACAGTTAACTAAACACCACAACAAATGAACCAAATGTTAACTGAGCACCACATTGCAAAATGTATAACATACTAGAAGATCAGACAGTTAACCAAACCAAGCATGCTTGACAACTTGGAAATATAGCAATTGTATTTGTTTCTCATGTATTTTGTAAAGATAAATTCAATTTATTTCTCACATGAAAGAAAATACAAAATTGCAGCCTGAAGAATTGAACATCACATTTGTAGAATTGAACAAACAGTTAACTGAAGACGACAACTAATTAACCAAACAGTTAATAAGTGAGCATCACATTGCACGACATATAGAACATGTACACTAGAGCAACAGATTGCATGGTAAAATTGGATAGCAAAATTCACTAGAATTTGTTAAGGAAAGGCAGGAGCAGCACATGCAACGGGTAAACCGACCATGCTTAACCGGCATAGCTAGAAAACTGAACATGGGTCCTTATAGTGAGCTAATAAGACAAGCTACTCCTCATCGTCAGAGATATCGATGATGATTGGCTCCTTGGACATGGAAGAGGGCGAGGCCTCCACATCGTGGGTGCCCTCGTCGTAGTGGTGAGTTGCCTGAGCCGCTCCAGGCACCAACCTGCTGGCTCTCGAGTTGAGGTAAGCACGTGCACGCTGATAAATTACCTCGTAGTTTTCGTCGAAGGCACCGAGGGTGGCCTCGAGAAAACGCCATGAACTATCGTTTAAAGCAGCCAACCGCGTCGCGGCGTCGGCGCGCGAGGCGTCAATGGTGGCCTCGATGGCGAGGTGCTCCTCCAAGATCTGGGGTCGGCACGAATGGCAGCCATCGCGACCTCATCCGTGCGTGCGGCCGCGATTTGCTTCTCCGCTGCCAAATGCTCCTTGAGCTCCTGGCTATACTGCATGCACCATGGCTTAGGGCGGCGCTTATTTGGGGGAGGGGTCGGTGATTTGGGTGGAAGGTGTCGCGCCGGCGGTCGGGGCATGTGGGATGTGGAAGGAGGAGGAGAATGGGGGTCGGGTGTGGATTACCTGGCTGGATCGATGAGGCCGAGCAGCGTGAAGGAGGGTCGCCGGCGAGTAGGCGGCGCTGCAAGCAAGGAGTGAAGGTTTCAACTTGGAAAGGAAGGCGGAAACATGGGAAATGTGGGTTTTCATAACGGGGAGGGGGCGGGGAGGTAGATATTTCCGCGGAAGCCGAAAATTTTGGATCGGTGCAGCGAAAAAACTGGCGCGCAAAGTGTCATCAGACACGGTCCCTTATTCAGAACTGTGTACGATATGTGAACATCACAAACGATTCAGATAGCTTAACCCGTGTGTGATGAGTTTGAACGTCAAAAATTTTGGTTCAAATTTCCCTGGTTACAGTGGTCATCCACGTCATTGCATAATTTGGGTACACAAAGGAGACTACAGCACACCCACACTTCTTAATCGAGCAAGTTCAGCAATTAAACAGAGCTAGCTGACCTAAACATTACTCTAACAAAGTAAAGACCGGCGCTCTTAATTAAACAAAACAAAGAGTACTATTACGGCTGGTGCTCGTCGATCTCCGCCGCCTCCTCCATGTCCAGCTCGCGCCCGACGGTCTCCTGGGTAAGGGGCTCCATGGCATCCATTGCACCATACTCGGCAAGCATCTCGCCATCCACGTCCTGCATCTCTTTGAAAAAGGCCGCCACGAGCTGGGCATGGGCGGCCGCGATCTGGGCTTGGACGGGCTCCGTCGTGGCAAGGTATGCGGTGGAGGAACGGACGGCTGCTCGAACGCTCTCGGCGATTGCCAACTCTTCGGCCGTGAGTTGCCAACCGTTATCGGAGAAGCTTCATTCGATTTGTGTGGTGACCGCCATGAGCTGGGTGTGGGCGGCCACGACATGGTAGTGGGCAGCCTCCATCAGGGCTAAGGCCGCCGCTGCGGAATGAACAGCTGATGTGCCGCTCTCGCTAGTTGCTATCCCCGAGGCAGATGTTGCTGCCGCCACCTGAGAAGCAACAGTGGCCGTTTGGGCTGCCTTGGCCGCCTGGTCGCAGATTGCGGCCGCGCTCATGCACCTTGTTAGCATGCGCATGGCGGCTGCGGCCGCGCTCTCGCCGGAGTGGGCCGCCAAAGTTGCCCTCACGACGCGGGTCAACGTCCCCATCTTTCACCGGCGATGATTGAACAGTGAAATGGTATTTGGGGAGTGAGCTAGTGTGCTTGACACGCCGGCTGTGGACTGTAGCCGACGCACCTGCTCGCGTAAGCCATATGCGTACTATACTCCGACGGTGCTCCAAGATATTTTGTACTGCATCTCACACTGTTGGTGATAATAAATTGTGTGCGATCTACTTGAATTACATAATGGGGTCACAGCGGCAATGGAGGGTGTTTGAATTGCTAGAACTTTTATCTGCAGTGAACATGCAACTATAGGTGTGTCGTAGAAAAATTGGAATTATTCAGGGTTTGTTTGGACATTTTTATACATTAACTTGGTTTTCTAGCCATTTCAGGTGCACAATTCAAAATTAAACTACATGCACATGCTCCGGTGCACCAACATGGGTTGTAAAATCATATATGTGTCCATGGGTTTATGCTTATGTCCCATGCAAGAAATGGGGATGAATTTCGAACACCACGGCACCGTGGCTCTCCGGCAAACGTTGAGGTACTTTCTTTTGTAATTCTAGTAAATCCAAAACCCATCTGAAATTCATGAACATTGGCATGCTATCATGGAATGGCATCAACATGCTAGGGTAAAAAATATTGTCCCATTTGGGGCAGGTTATGGTATAAGCTTCTCACAAACCAGAGCTTCTCACAAGAAGCCTCATGGTTCCGTTAGGGAAACGTGCCACCTTTGTGGACAAAACAATATTCGTCGCCTCTTCTTGCTTTTAATTTTTTCCTGGTGTCAACATAGAACAACATGAGTGTCGTGTTAAATTTTGGAATTTTTCGGGAATCGTTTGGACATTTTTATACGTCAACTGAGTTTTCTAGGCATTTATGTGCATAATTCAAAAATGAACTACATGCACATGCTCCAGTGCATAAAAACGGGTTGAAAAATCAAATGTGTGTCCTTGGTTGCAAGCTTAGGTCACATGCAAGAAATGAGAATGAATGTCAAACACCTTGACACTGTCGCTCGGCCGCTAACATTGAGATACATGGTTTTAAAATTCTAGTAAATCGAAAACTCGTCTGAAATTCATGAAACTTGACATGATATGATGGAACGGCATCGACATGCCGTGGTAAAAATATTGTCCCATTTGGGGCAGGTTTGGGTATAAGCTTCTCGCAAAACAGAGCTTCTCTCACAACAAGCCTGATGGTTTCGGTAGGGAACGTGCCACCTTGGGGGATGAAACGATATCTCCTGCCTCTTCTTACTTTCAAAATTTTTCTCGTGTCAACATAGAACAACAGGAGTGTTGTGTCAATTTTTGGGATTTTTCGGGGTTTGCTTCAACATTTTTATACATTAACTGAGTTTTCTATGCATTTATGTGCATAATTCAAATTTGAACTACATGCACATGCTCCAGTGCATATAAACAGGTTCAAAATTGAAATGTGTGTCCTTGGTTGCATGCTTAAATCCCATGCAAAAAATGAGAATGAATGTCAAACACCTTGCCACTGTCGATCGGCCGCTAACATTGAGATACATGGTTTTTAAATTCTAGTAAATCGAAAACGCGTCTGAAATTTATGAAACTTGACATGCTAGCATGGAACAGCATCAACATGCCGTGGTAAAAATATTGTCCCATTTGGGGCAGGTTAGGGGTATAAGCTTCTCACAAACCAGAGCTTCTCACAACAAGCCTCATGGTTACGGTAGGGAACGTTTCACCTTTCTGGACGAAACGATATCCGTTGCCTCTTCTTGATTTCAATTTTTTTCTAGTGTCAACATAGAACAACATGTGTTGTGTTAATTTTAGGAATTTTTCGGGGTTCGTTTGGGCATTTTTATACATTAACTGAGTTTTCTATGCATTTATGTGCATAATTCAAATTTGAACTACAAGCACATGCTCCAGTGCATGTAAATTGGTTGAAAAATCAAATATGTGTCCTTGGTTGCATGCTTAGGTCCCATGCAAGAAATGGGAATGAATGTCAAACACCTTGCCACCGTCGCTCGGTCGCAAACATTGAGATACATGGTTTTTAAATTCTAGTAAATCCAAAACTCGTCTGAAGTTTATGAAAGTTGACATGCTATCATGGAGCGGCATCAACATGTTGTGGTAAAAAAAATTCCAATTTGGGGCAGGTTTGGGTATAAGCTTCTCGCAAACCAGAGCTTCTCACAACAAGCCTGATGGTTTCGGTAGGGAACGTGCCACCTTTGGGGACGAAACGATATCTGTTGCCTTTTCTTGCTTTCAAAATTTTCTAGTGTCAACATAGAACGACAAGAGTGTTGTGTCAATTTTTGGGATTTTTTGGGGTTTGCTTGGACATTTTTATACATTAACTGGGTTTTCTAGGCATTTTATGTGCATAATTCAAATTTGAACTACATGCATATGCTCCAGTGCAGAAAAATGGGTTGACATATCAAATGTGTGACCTTGGGTGCATGCTTAGGTCCCATGCAAGAAATGGGAATGAATTTAAAACACCAGGGCACTATTGATTGCCGGCAAAACATTGAGATACTTTGTTTTTAAATTCTAGTAAATCCAAAACTCGTCTGAAATTCATGAAACTTGGCATGCTATCATGGAATGGCACCCGACATGCTGTGGTATTTTTCGTGTCCATTTTGAGAGAAGGCGCACTCGAATAACAGCCAACAAAGGCATTTTGAAACAAATGGCTGCCACTTTAACATCTCAAACGTTTGTATAATTTAAATCGTGTGCGTTCTGTTAACCATTCATGTGACGCCACGTGTCTCTCTTTTAATGGCTATAGGAGGTGCCGTGCGGACAGCTGCTTGACTGAACGGGAGGCGTGCGAGCGCAGTCCGGTGTGCAGGCTGACCGAGAGGGGTGCAAGCTGTCCTCCAATGCGCAGGCTCACCAGGAAGCGTGCGAGCTGTACGCTGTGCAGGCTCACTGGGAAGCGAGCCCTTTGACTTCCATGGCCGCCCGCCTTGCTCGCATCCTCTCCATTAATGGCGCCCGAGCCACTGTTTAATACGGGCGGCCTTACTGTTCGCCTCCTATTCCCCTCCCTTCCGCAGACCTCCACCAACGCCATGGCGCGGAAGGATCATCTGCCACTAGTCTTCAAGTTTGGTGAAGTCGACTCCGAGCCAGAGGAGATAGAAAAAAAGGAGGAATGGGGCCTCATGGACATGGCCCTGAACGAGCTGGCCGCGGCGGTTGCTGCCCCCACGCCCGTCCCAGCTCCCATCCCCACGCCCGCGCCAGCGACCATCCCCGTAGTATTGACGGGCTGGTCGCCGAGCACTATCGCACAGCTGGAAGCCGCGGGCGTTAGCGAGGTCTCCGCGGACCCGCATGAGCTCGTGTACATGCCAGCGCCCGTGCCCGTGCGCGCCCCTGCACCCACCACGGCGCTGGTCCCCGTGCGTATGCCTGCACCCGCCGCGCCCGTGCCCATGCGCGCGCCCCCCTCAACGGCATGGGATGCCACCGCCAACCGCTACCTCACAGCGCCGCGAGTTGCTGTCCTCCCGCGCCCCGCCCGTCGATCGCGCGATGACATGATGTTTGATTTCCAAGTGAAGAACATTTTGTGCTGCCTTGAAGACTTCAACAACGGCATCCCGGAGGACGACAACGCCGGTGCGGCACGCCACCTCCGCCGCCGCCGGAATTTTTTTTTTTGGGTTTAATACTGTATCTCGATCATATGAATATAAATTAGCAGTGTGACTGAATGAAAGATATGGTTTGAACGAACTTGCGTTTTTCTCTCTTAATGTACAGGCTTATCAAATGATTTTCTTTAAAAAAACATCAATGGTTTTTAAATATAAAACACTCATCGCAAATGTTTTAGTTAGAACACCCGTATGCAAACCGACAGCTTCCCCAGGAAGCCAAGGGAAAATGTGCCGAGCAGGATTTGTGCAGCACTTGATCGCAAATGTTTTAGATAGAACGCCCGTATGCAAAGTGAGAGCTATGGTCTTCCCCAGTAAGTCAAGGGAAAATTCGCAGTGCAGGATTTGTGTATCTCTTCAACACAAACGGTTCAGATTGAATACGGTATGCAAAGCTAGACTTCGGCGCTAAGCCAAGAGAAAATGTGCCGAGCAGGATTTGTACATCCCTTCAATGCAAATGGTTGTTTTGGATGACCCGTGTGCAACCACATACATACAATTTGGTAAGATTTGCATCTGTCATATTGGGTATATTGCCATTTGTCAAACTGGAAAGATTGACATTTGTTGATCTAGTAACATTACCATTTGTCAACCTTGTAACACTGTGATTTGTCAAAATATGCAGCTAAAAATCACTAGCACTATCTAATTTTTCAACTAAAATTCAGTAATTAAGCATAGATTTCATTCATAGATTAAGCAGCCGTTCTTTATACAAACAATTCAACTCGACAGCTGAACCGACCAAACTTTTCCCCAATTGTTGTCAACCATGTACTGAAATAGCTAGTTCAACTATATATACTAGCTAATTTTAAGTACGTTGTATAGTTCCACCACATCTATAGTCAGATGAACTGAACAAAATAGCCCCTAAATACTACCACTACGGAGGGGCTTTGTACTACTTCCGGCAGCCTCTCCTCTGCCGAGCGCGCTCGGCAGAGGAGAGGAGGAGGAGCCTACCGACGAGCTGGACAATTGCAATACGGTGCCTGCCGCTGCTGCACCTTCAGCGACGCTCACCTCGAACGCCCTCTGCCGCACCAGACGACCCCTCTCGAAGCGGTGGTTCTCCTCGTAGATCTCCTGATTCCTCGCCTCAGCGGCGGTGTGTCCTGCGGCCACGGCGGCGGTAAGGCTCTTTGCGTGCTCGACGAGGCGCTCCTCCTCCTCCCGCAGGAACTCGATGTAGCATGCAAGGTCGCTGATGCACATGCGGGCCTCCACCTCCACCTCCCGCCTTCGAGCGGCGGTGGCGGAGCGGGTGATGACCCCGGCGGTCGACGGTGGGCTGGCAGCCATGGCAGACGACGGTAGGGTGGCGGCCACGACCACCACCTCCCGCCTTCGGGCCGCGGCGGCGGAGCGGGTGATGGCCATGGTGGCCGGCAGTGGGGTGGCGGCCACCACGGCCACCTCCCGCCTTCGGGCCGCGGCGGCCGAGCGGGCGATGGCCCTGGCTTTCGATGGTGGTGTGGCGGCCACAGCAGCAGACGGTGGAATGGCGGCAACGGCAGCCGGCAACAGCTGCCGACGAGCAGCGGTGGCGGAGCGTGTGGTGGGTGTTCCGTGCACACCCAACAGGGACGCCACGCACACTACACTACACCGGGGACTGCGCCGCCGCTGCGGTGTAGCCTCCCAGTTGGAGCTGTCCTCTGATGACGGCGGAGTGGCTGAGCGACGACGACGGACCGGTGCCATTGGCGATTGTGGGAGAAGCAGATGAGATAAGCTATAGGGAGGGAGGGAAAAATGCGACTCAGGACTCGCCGGCCATGAGGGTTTATATAGCAGGTCGGTAAGCATTGGGATTTTGGGGGATTTCACCGAGTCGGGCGGGAAGCCTGCGCGGTTGCGCGGGAACGGGCTCACCACTGTTTGGCCAAAAGAACGCCCCCGCGCGCTGCTCAAGCTTGCGCTCTAAGCCGTCTGCGGCAGCGGGGTGACAAGACGTGCGAGAGGAGGACAAAAGGACACGTACACATACAGTTAATAAAATAAAAACGTCTGTGATTAAATTACCTACTTCCCCCGTCCTGGTTTATAAGTCGTCTATGTATTTTTGTACCAAATTTTGACTAGAGATTTAACTAATAAAATATGAATGCATGTCGCCAGAGATTATATCGTTGGATTCGTATTTGAACATAGTTTCCAATTATATAATTTTTGTAACATGCATTAACATTTTGTTGGTTAAATTTAAGGTCAAAATATGGAACATAATATAAAGGGGACTAATAGACCAAGACGGCGGTAGTAATACACGGCCGCTCTCTACGCAGCGACGCAGCTGTCGGCCGGCTTGTAGACAACCATTTCCTGCGTGTTCAACTGCTCTATGCGTGTGGTTACTTGCGGTTGAGGCGGCCGCGGCGCGCTCTGCTCGCCCCACCACGCGCGCTCTGCTCTCGCGTCCCTCCGGGTGCTCTTCCCTCGTCCCTCCACGCACGCTGCCAATGTTTGGGGCCGGCACACGATCACGCACGTTTGTGTGCATGCGGTTGCACCGGGCGCGGCGCCACGATGCAGTTACCCGCTGTAAAAACTGCCATGCGGACGCGCCGAGAATCCAGGCCGCCCGGCCCCCATTTATTCCTGTGTCCATTTACTTTCATCTCTCGCGCCACACGACACAATAAGCACACCCACGACGACACATAGAGAGAGGACATCCAGCGGTTCCAATGGCGCTCCCCGTGGCTCCAATAGCACTCCGAGCGGCCGACTACGACAACGGCGGGCAGTTCACCACGCATCACGTAGTGGACACCCACGTGAGGGGGAAGGCCCTCTCGGTGGTGTACACGAACGAGCCGGTCTCGGTGGAGAGCTCCATCCAAACTATGGAGCAGTTGCTTGCCGAGGACAAGTACCAAGTGGTCGGCTTCGACCTCGAGTACACCATCGATCGTGCCGGGCACGATCAGAAGGTTGTCGTCGCCCAGTTGTGCGTGCGACATGACGTCCTCATCTACCACTACCACCTGGCCACAAGGCCTTGCGAGCGTTTCTCCAGGTTTATCAACAGCTCCGACTGCATTTTCGCTACGGTGGACACCACCAACGATCTAAAAGCGCTCAAGGTTTCGGGCTTGAAATGCCAGAATCTTTTCAATATCCAGGACCACTACAAGGTCTGGGGCAGCGACAACAACAAACAGAACTCCCTGGTTGACCTCGCCTCGGCCATCATCAACCCCTACTACATGAAGATGAAGGATGAGAGCAAGAAGGACAAGAACGTCTGGCACAGTGTCTGGCATGAGAGACTGTATGAACAACACGTCAAGTACGCGGCCAAAGACGCGTACACAAGCTACGAGATGTACATGCGGATCGTTGACATGAGGGAGTGTCTTGTTCCTGCCCTAGACGAGGGATCGAGCCACAGAGCTGTGGCGGGAGCGTCACAAGAAGTAGATGAGGTGTGTGCGAATGATCTGTATAGTCACTTATGTAATTGGATGTTTATTTCATTTATATATATATATATATATATATATATATATGTTATTCTTCTGTAGACAGAGAAAATCACACGGCTTATTAGCAGCAATCGTCTGTGTTATTATTGGTCTTCGCACACATTTCTGATTACGGACCTGTTTGCCGCGTATCACACACATCTTGTTCAGTTGAACCGTTTCTATTGTGTTACCTAATCACACACAGTTCATCCTAGTGAACTGTATGTCGTATATCGCACACACCCTCATCTGGCTGCCCATTTCTGTTGTTCTGTCTCATGGCAAATAGTTCTTCTGGATTAACCGTTTGCCACACATCGCACAAGCAACTCCAATATGAACCGTGTTTGATGTCACCGCCATCGCAAATGTTTTGTATCTTTTTTGATGGTTTTATTACATCACCGTTTGTGATTGATGCATCGCACACAGTTTCGTTGAAGGGTCTCTGATTGGACTGTCGCGTTTGGACCATCTTGCAGTAGTGGGTGCATGCAACCATATATTATTAATTGTGCAAAATCCAGTAGTCGAACACCATCGACCCGAAAATAAATCAGAAAACAAACCCTAAGGTTGTATACCTCGCGACAGTACCTCCCCTAGATAGCCACTAATCCCTATGATACAAGACACAACATAAACGAAAAATACACAACTCCTAGGCTACGCCTTCAAGAAGGAATCGTCGCACGTGTACCGATGATGGCAAGTCCACCACAAGGTTGAACTCCGGATTCTCATCCCCAAAGACAAGCTTCAATCCACCACCTTCACCAAGGACACGACATAGGCATGCGACGACATAGTCTGATCAGAGATCTTGTGTTTCCACTGTGGTGCATAAACACGTCGTTGAAGTCGTCTGTACCATCCGCCCTTATCCGTCTACCGACACCTCGATAGCTGGATACCTCTAGAGGAGACAACGGAAGACAAAGACGTCGCATACCGCCTGCCTCCCGTTACTATTGCACCACCTTCGATCCGACAGCAACAGGCTAAACATGACACCTCCGCCAGAGCCACTGTGCATCACCTGCCGGTAGCAAGCATGACTTGACGTCTCCATATAAGACATCATGCGTAGCATCCGCCGGTAGCGCATCCACCGGTGGCTTCACCTGCCGGTGATAGGCACCGCCCGACAACTCCGAAAGCGGCACATGTGTCACCTGCCCAGCCGCATCATGAAGGAAATATGCCCTAGAGGCAATAATAAAGTTGTTATTTTATATTTCCTTGTATCATGATAAATGTTTATTATTCATGCTAGAATTGTATTAACCGGAAACTTGATACATGTGTGAATACATAGACAAAATACCGAGTCCCTAGTAAGCCTCTACTAGACTAGCTCGTTGATCAAAGATGGTTAAGTTTCCTAACCATAGACATGTGTTGTCATTTGATGAACGGGATCACATCATTAGGAGAATGATGTGATGGACAAGACCCATCCGTTATCTTAGCATAATGATCGTTAAGTTTTATTGCTATTGCTTTCTTCATGACTTATACATATTCCTCTGACTATGAGATTATGCAACTCCCAAATACCGAAGGAACACCTTGTGTGCTATCAAACATCACAACGTAAATGGGTGATTATAAAGATGCTCTATAGGTGTCTCCGAAGGTGTTTGTTGGGTTGACATAGATCAAGATTAGGATTTGTCACTCCGAGTATTGGAGAGGTATCTCTGTGCCCTCTCGGTAATGCACATCACTATAAGCCTTGCAAGCAATGTGACTAATGAGTTAGTTACAGGATGATGCATTACGGAACGAGTAAAGAGACTTGCCGGTTACGAGATTGAACTAGGTATAATGATACCGATGATCGAATCTCGGGCAAGTAACATACCGATGACAAAGGGAATGACGTATGTTGTTGTGCGGTTTGACCGATAAAGATCTTCGTAGAATATGTAGGAGCGAATATGAGCATCCAGGTTCCGCTATTGGTTATTGATCATAGATATGTCTCGGTCATGTCTACATAGTTCTCGAACCCGTAGGGTCCGCACGCTTAACGTTCGATGACGATTTGTATTATGAGTTATGTGTTTTGGTGACCGAAGATTGTTCGGAGTCCCGGATGAGATCATGTACATAACGAGGAGTCTCGAAATGGTTGAGAGGTAAAGATTGATATATTGGAAGGTAGTATTCGGACACCGGAAGGGTTCCAGAGTGTATCGGGTACATACCGGAGTACCGGAGGGGTTACCGGAACCCCCCGGTGGAAGATATGGGCCATATGGGCCATAGGAGGGAGGCTAACCAGCCCACAAGGGGCTGGTGCGCCCCCCACAAGGGAGAAGGCCAAATTGGAATAGGGAAGGGGTGGCGCCCCCCTTTCCTTCTCCCTCTCCCTCTCCTTCCCTCTTTCCACCTCCGGAGAAAGGAGAAGTGGGGGGGGGCGAATCCTACTAGGAGTGGAGTCCTAGTAGGACTCCCCCCATGGCGCGCCCCCTTTGGTGGCCGGCCTCCTCCTCCCCTCCTTTATATACGAGGGTAGGGGGGCACCCTAGAACACAACAGATACTCTCTTAGCCGTGTGCGGTGCCCCCCTCCACAGTTTACTCCTCCGGTCATAGCGTCGTAGTGCTTAGGCGAAGCTCTGCGCGGATCACATCACCAACACCGTCACCACGCCGTCGTGCTAACGGAACTCATCAACACCTTCATACCTCTACTAGATCAAGAGTTCGAGAAACATCATCGAGCTGAACATGTGCTGAACTCGGAGGTGCCGTACGTTCGGTGCTTGATCGGTTGGATCGCGAAGACGTTCGACTACATCAACCGCGTTAAGCTAACGCTTCCTCTTTCGGTCTACGAGGGTACGTGGACACACTCTCCCCCTCTTGTTGCTATGCATCGCCTAGATAGATCTTGCGTGAGCGTAGGAATTTTTTTTAAATTGCATGCTACATTTCCCAACAGTGGCATCCGAGCCAGGTCTATCCGTAGATGATATGCATGAATAGAACACAAAGAGTTGTGGGCGATAATAGTCATACTGCTTACCACCAACGTCTTACTTTGATTCGGCGGTATTGTTGGATAAAGCGGCTCGGACCGACATTACATGACCGTGTTCATGAGACTGGTTCTACCAACGTGCTTTGCACACAGGTGGCTGGCGGGTGTCTATTTCTCCAACTTTAGTTGAATCGAGTTTGACTATGGCCGGTCCTTGTTGAAGGTTAAAACAACACACTTGACGAAAAATCGTTGTGGTTTTGATGCGTAGGTAAGAACGGTTCTTACTAGAAGCCCGTAGCAGCCACTTAAAACTTGCAACAACAAAGTAGAGGACGTCTAACTTGTTTTTGCAGGGCATGTTGTGATGTGATATGGTCAAGACATGATGTGATACACGTTATTGTATGAGATGATCATGTTTTGTAAAAGTTATCGGCAACTGGCAGGAGCCTTATGGTTGTCGCTTTATTGTATGAAATGCAATTGCCATGTAATTGCTTTACTTTATCACTATGCGGTAGCGATAGTCGTAGAAGCAATAGTTGGCGAGATGACAACGACGCTACGATGGAGATCAAGGTGTCAAGCCGGTGACGATGGAGATCATGAAGGTGCTTTGGAGATGGAGATCAAAGGCACACGATGATGATGGCCATATCATGTCACATATTTTGATTGCATGTGATGTTTATCTTTTATGCATCTTATTTTGCTTAGTACTGCGGTAGCATTATAAGATGATCCCTCACTAAATTTCAAGGTATAAGTGTTCTCCATGAGTATGCACCATTGCGACAGTTCGTCGTGCCGAGACACCACGTGATGATCGGGTGTGATAAGCTCAACGTTCACATACAACGGGTGCAAGACAGTTTTGCATGTGCGGAATACTCAGGTTAAACTTGACGAGCCTAGCATATGCAGATATGGCCTCGGAACACTGAGACCAAAAGGTCGAACGTGAATCATATAGTAGATATGATCAACATAGAGATATTCACCATTGAAAACTACTCCATCTCACGTGATGATCGGACATGGTTTAGTTGATATGGATCACGTGATCATTTAGATGACTCGAGGGATGTCTATCTAAGTGGGAGTTCTTAAGTAATATGATTAATTGAACTTAATTTATCATGAACTTAGTCCTGATAGTTTTTTGCATATCTATGTTGTAGATCAATAGCTCGCGTTGTAGCTCCCCTATGTTTTTGATATGTTCCTAGAGAATACTAAATTGAAAGATGATAGTAGCAATAATGCGGACTAGATCCGTGATCTGAGGATTATCATCATTGCTGCACAGAAGAATTGTGTCCTTGATGCACCGCTAGGTGACAGACCTATTGCAGGAGCAGATGCAGACGTTATGAACGTTTGGCAAGCGCGATATGATGACTACTTGATAGTTTAGTGCACCATGCTTTACGGCTTAGAATCGGGGCTGCAAAGATGTTTTGAACGCCACAGAGCATATGAGATGTTCCAAGAGCTGAAATTGGTATTTCAGACTCATGCCCGTGTCAAGAGGTATGAAACCTCTGACAAGTACTTTGCCTACAAGATGGAGGAGAATAGCTCAGCTAGTGAGCATGTGCTCAGAATGTCTGGGTACTACAATTGCTTGAATCAAGTGGGAGTTAATCTTCCAGATAAGATAGTGATTGACAGATTTCTCTAGTCACTATCACCAAGTTACTAGAACTTCGTGATGAACTATAATATGCAAGGGATGACGAAGACAATTCCCAAGCTCTTCGTGATGCTGAAATCGGCGAAGGTAGAAATCAAGAAATTGCATCAAGTGTTGATGGTTGACAAGACCACTAGTTTCAAGAAAAAGGGCGAGGGCAAGAAAGGGAACTTCAAGAAGAATAGCAAGCAAGTTGCTACTCCCGGGAAGAAACCCAAGTCTGTACCTAAGCCTGAAACTGAGTGCTTCTACTGCAAAGGATATGGTCACTGGAAGCGGAACTGCCCCAAATACTTGGCGGATAAGAAGGATGGCAAAGTGAACAAAGGTATATTTGATATACATGTTATTGATGTGTATTTTACTAGTGTTCGTAGTAGCCCCTGGGTATTTGATACCGGTTTAGTGGCTAACATTTGTAACTCAAAACAGGAGTTGCAAAATGAACAGAGACTAGTTAATGACGAGGTAACAATGTGTGTTGGAAGTGATTCCAAGGTTGATAAGATCACCATCGCACACTCCCTCTACCTTTGGGATTAGTGTTGGACCTAAATAAATATTATTTGGTGTTTGCGTTGAGCATGAATATGATTGGATCATGTTTATTGCGATACGGTTATTCATTTAAGTCAGAGAATAATTGTTGTTCTGTTTACATGAATAAAACCTTCTATGGTCACACACTCAATATAAATGGTTTATTGAATCTCGATCGTAGTGATACACATATTCATAATATTGATGCCAAAAGATGCAAAGTTGATAATGATAGTGCAACATATTTGTGGCACTGCCGTTTAGGTCATATTGGTGTAAAGCGCATGAAGAAACTCCATCCAGATGGGATTTTGGAATTACTTGATTATGAATCATTTGATGCTTGCGAACCATGCCTCATGGGCAAGATGACTAAGACTCCGTTCTCCGGAACAATGGAGTGAGCTACAGACTTACTGGAAATAATACATACCGATGTATGCGGTCCGATGAGTGTTGAGGCTTGCGGCGGGTATCGTTATTTTCTGACCTTCACAGATGATTTGAGCAGATATGGGTATATCTACTTGATGAAACACAAGTCTGAAACATTTGAAAAGTTCAAAGAATTTTAGAGTGAAGTGGAAAATCATCGTAACAAGAAAATAAAGTTTCTACGATCTGATCGCGGAGGCGAATATTTGAGTTACGAGTTTGGTCTTCATTTGAAACAATGTGAAATAGTTTCGCAACTCACGCCACCTGGAACACCACAGCGTAATGGTGTGTCCGAACGTCATAATTGTACTTTATTAGATATGGTGTGATCTATGATGTCTCTTACCAATTTACCACTATCGTTTTGGGGTTATACATTAGAGACAACTGCATTCACGTTAAATAGGGCACCATCTAAATCCGTTGAGATGACACCGTATGATCTGTGGTTTGGCAAGAAACCTAAGCTATCGTTTCTTAAAGTTTTAGGTTGCGATGCTTATGTGAAAAAGCTTCAGCCTGATAAGCTCGAACCCAAATCGGTAAAGTGCGTCTTCATAGGATACCCAAAAGAAACTGTTGGGTACACCTTCTATCACAGATCCAAAGGCAAGATCCTTGTTGCTAAGAATGGATCCTTTCTATAGAAGGAGTTTCTCTCGAAAGAAGTGAGTGGGAGGAAAGTAGAACTTGATGAGGTAATTGTACCTTCTCTCGAATTGGAGAATAACTCATCACAGAAAACAGTTCCCGTGATGCCTACACCAATTAGTGAGGAAGCTAATGATGATGATCATGAAACTTCAAATCAAGTTTCTACAGAACCCCGTAGGTCAACCAGAGTACGTTCCGCACCAAAGTGGTACGGTAATCCTGTTCTAGAAGTCATGTTACTAGACCATGATGAACCTACGAACTATGAGGAGGCGATGATGAGCCCAGATTCCGCGAAATGGCTCGAGGCCATGAAATCTGAGATAGGATCCATGTATGAGAACAAAGTGTGGACTTTGGTGGATTTGCCGGATGATCGGCAAGCCATTAAGAATAAATGGATCTTCAAGAGGAAGACGGACGCTGATGGTAGTGTTACTATCTACAAAGCTCGACTTGTCACAAAAGGTTTTTAACAAGTTCAAAGTGTTGACTACGATGAGAGTTACTCACTCGTAGCGATGCTTAAGTCTGTCCAAATCATGTTAGCAATTGTCGCATTTTATGATTATGAAATCTGGCAAATGGATGTCAAAACTGCATTCCTTAATGGATTTCCCAAAGAAGAGTTGTATATAATGCAACCAAAAGGTTTTGTCGATACTAAAGGTGCTAACAAAGTGTGCAAGCTCCAGCGATCCATTTATGGACTGGTGCAAGCATCTCGGAGTTGGAATATACGCTTTGATAGTGTGATCAAAGCATATGGTTTTATACAGGCTTTTGGAGAAGCCAGTATTTACAAGAAAGTGAGTGGGAGCTCTGTAGCATTTCTGATATTATATGTGGATGACATATTGCTGATTGGAAATGATATAGAATTTCTGGATAGCATAAAAGGATACTTGAATAAGAATTTTTCAATAAAAAGACCTCGGTGAAGCTGCTTAAGTATTGAGCATCAAGATCTATAGGGATAGATCGAGACGCTTAATAAGAATTTCACAAAGCACATACCTTGACAAAGTTTTGAAGGAGTTCAAAAAGGATCAGTCAAAGAAAGAGTTCTTGCCTGTATTCAAGGTATAAAGTTGAGTAAGACTCAAAGCATGACCACGGCAGAAGATAGAGAGAGAATGAAAGTCATTCCCTATGCCTCAGCCATAGGTTCTATAAAGTATGCCATGCTGTGTACCAAACCTGTTGTGTACCTTGCCATGAGTTTGTCAAGGGGGTACAATAGTGATCCAGGAGTAGATCACTAGACAGCGGTCAAAATTATCCTTAGAGGCCTAAGGAAATGTTTCTCGGTTATGGAGGTGATGAAGAGTTCGTCGTAAAGAGTTACGTCGATGCAAGCTTTGACACTGATCTAGATGACTCTAAGTCTCAATCTAGATACGTATTGAAAGTGGGAGCAATTAGCTAGAGTAGCTCCATGCAGAGCATTGTAGACATAGAAATTTGCAAAATACATACGGATCTGATTATGGCAGACCCGTTGACTAAAGTTCTCTCACAAGCAAAACATGATCACAACTTAGTATTCTTTGGGTGTTAATCACATAGCGATGTGAACTAGATTATTGACTCTAGTAAACCCTTTGGGTGTTGGTCACATGGCGATGTGAACTATGGGTGTTAATCACATAAAGATGTGAACTATTGGTGTTAAATCACATGGCGATGTGAACTAGATTATTGACTCTAGTGCAAGTGGGAGACTGAAGGAAATATGCCCTAGAGGCAATAATAAAGTTGTTATTTTATATTTCCTTATATCATGATAAATGTTTATTATTCATGCTAGAATTGTATTAACCGAAAACTTGATACATGTGTGAATACATAGACAAAATACCGAGTCCCTAGTAAGCCTCTACTAGACTAGCTCATTGATCAAAGATGGTTAAGTTTCCTAACCATAGACATGTGTTGTCATTTGATGAACGGGATCACATCATTAGGAGAATGATGTGATGGACAAGACCCATCCGTTAGCTTAGCATAATGATCGTTAAGTTTTATTGCTATTGCTTTCTTCATGACTTATACATATTCCTCTAACTATGAGATTATGCAACTCCCGAATACCGGAGGAACACCTTGTGTGCTATCAAACGTCACAACGTAACTGGGTGATTAAAAATATGCTCTACAGGTGTCTCCGAAGGTGTTTGTTGGGTTGGCATAGATCGAGATTAGGATTTGTCACTCCGAGTATGAGAGAGGTATCTCTGGGCCCTTTCGGTAATGCACATCACTATAAGCCTTGCAAGCAATGTGACTAATGAGTTAGTTACGGGATGGTGCATTACGGAACGAGTAAAGAGACTTGCCGGTGACGAGATTGAACTAGGTATAATGATACCAACGATCGAATCTCGGGCAAGTAACATACCGATGACAAAGGGAATGACGTATGTTGTTGTGCGGTTTGACCGATAAAGATCTTTGTAGAATATGTAGGAGCCAATATGAGCATCTAGGTTCCGCTATTGGTTATTGATCGGAGATATGTCTCGGTCATGTCTACATAGTTCTCGAACCCGTAGGGTCCGCACGCTTAACGTTCGATGACGATTTGTATTATGAGTTATGTGTTTTGGTGACCGAAGATTGTTCAGAGTCCCGGATGAGATCATGGACATGACGAGGAGTCTCGAAATGGTCGAGAGGTAAAGATTGATATATTGGAAGGTAGTATTCGGACACCGGAAGGGTTCCGGAGTGTATCGGGTACATACTGTAGTACCGGAGGGGTTACCGGAACCCCCCGGTGGAAGATATGGGCCATATGGGCCATAGGAGGGAGGCTAACCAGCCCACAAGGGGCTGGTGCGCCCCCCACAAGGGAGGAGGCCAAATTGGACTAGGGAAGGGGGTGACGCCCCCCTTTCCTTCTCCCTCTCCCTCTCCTTCCCTCTTTCCACCTCCGGAGAAAGGAAAAGTGGGGGGGGGGGCGAATCCTACTAGGAGTGGAGTCCTAGTAGGACTCCCCCCATGGCGCGCCCCCTTTGGTGGCCGGCCTCCTCCTCCCCTCCTTTATATACGGGGGCAGGGGGCACCCTAGAACACAACAGATATTCTCTTAGCGGTGTGCGGTGCCCCCCTCCACAGTTTACTCCTCCGGTCATAGCGTCGTAGTGCTTAGGCGAAGCTCTGCACGGATCACATCACCAACACCGTCACCACGCCGTCGTGCTGACGGAACTCATCAACTCCTTCGTACCTCTACTGGATCAAGAGTTCGAGGAACGTCATCGAGCTGAACGTGTGCTGAACTCAGAGGTGTCGTACGTTCGGTGCTTGATCGGTTGGATCGCGAAGACGTTCGACTACATCAACCGCGTTAAGCTAACGCTTCCGCTTTCGGTCTACGAGGGTACGTGGACACACTCTCCCCCTCTCGTTGCTATGCATCTCCTAGATAGATCTTGCGTGAGCATAGGAAATTTTTTGAAATTGCATGCTACGTTTCCCAACACATCAAACCCGATCTGTTGATGGAAGGGATGTCCCATATCGCCACCAGCCTCAGAAGGCCATCACCACCTTGAGATCCAGACTCCAAAACGCCCACAAGACCCCGGAGTCAACCGCTATTGATGAAGAGGGGCTGCTGCCCTGATTCCGGGCGCTACAGGGAGCACCCACCATCGCACCAGCCATTGTCGTCGCCCATACAACAGCAACCGCCGCCACGATTCCGTTATCGGTGTCAAAACCGGCGGATCTCGGGTAGGGGGTCCCAAGCTATGGATCTTGGATCAATGGGGAACAGGGGACGAAGGACACAATGTTTACCCAGGTTTGGGCCCTCTCTAAGAGGTAAAACCCTATGTCATGCGATTATATTGAAGTGTATAGGATGATTACAGAGTTGATCTACCACGAGATAAGATGAACTAAACCCTACGCTAGTAGGATGATGGTTGTTGTTCTAGCCTCTGTGGACTAAACCCTCTTGTTTATATAGGCACCAGGGGTACTAGGGTTACACATGGTCGTTTACAACAATGGAAATAAACATGCCGAATCTTCTATCTTGACTTGGAGGAGACACCAAGGCTCCGAGAGTTTCCTGTCCGGATACGGAGTCGCCTTAGCCCGGCCCTGTGGTAGTCATATAGCGGCCCACCTGTCCGGCCCATAAGAAATAGGCTGACAGCCCGAGGACCCCCTAGTCCAGGACTCCCTCAGTAGCCCCCGAACTAGCCTCCAACGCCGGCGTCTTGTAACCCCCGCATCTGCAATCTCCGGCTTGCGGGCGAGTTCTTCTCCCCCTGTGTGTTCGGAATAATCTTCCTTATTCAAATCGCCAAAAAACCACTTGGTCAAGTTCGGCCATGTACTCAATTAAGTTGTATTCGGAATCTGGATTATCGATTTTACTTAGCCTTGAAGGCCAACCGCTCAAGTGTGAATAGTGCCTTCGCCTGACAACTTTCGGCGAAGGGTCAAGTCCGGCCATAAGCACTGAACCGTTGTGAGTACTTGATGCGTGGTTCGAGGCAACCTCTTCATAGACACGTCTCATCAAAGTGGGGATCGTGCTCCGCTTTTTAAGGGATATGATCAATGATTTCGATTATCCCACTCGCGCATAACGTTACGAGTATATAGGGAAGTGGTGAGGCCCGCGGCGCAGTAAAGGACCTTTGGTATTTCGGCAGCCTATAAAAGGGAACCGGCCACCACTATCGGTGTACGCCTTCTCCTTCTTCTCGCCATCACTTTCCTATCTAAAGAGCTCTAGCACCATGTGCCATTCTTCCACGAGAAATCCCTCCAAGCCACACCCTCACTTCAGCCATGACCGAATCTGGTGCCAAGGTCAAGTGGGAGGCCTCCACCGTCACCAACGACGACATTGAGGACTTGAAGCGTGCCGGCTATCTCCCGGCCAAAATCGCTCACGGGGCCCTAGAGGAGGGCCAGGCCGTCCCCACGCCTCGACCAGGCGAGAGGGTGGTGTTCATCCCTCACTTCATCTGGGGACTGGGCTTCCCGCTCCACCCCTTCGTCAGGGGGCTGATGTTCTTCTACGGGCCGGATTTCCACGATCTGGCCCCGAACTCCTTCCTTCATATCTCGGCCTTCATCATCATCTACAAGGCCTTCTTATGAGTCCGGCCGCACTTCGGCTTGTGGCTGAAGGTCTTCAACGTCAAGCCGAAGATAGTCGATGGCCAACAGGCAGACTGCGGCGGGACGATGATCAGTAAGCTCGCTCGGGTCGAGTGGCCGGAGGGCACATTCATAGATACTGTCAAAGTTTGGCAAAAGGAGTGGTTCTATATCACAGAGCCACGAAACGCAGCCTGGACGGCGGCTCCCAAATTCATATCCGGACCCCCGGCGAGGCTAACCTTGTGGACCAAGAAGGGCCTTGACTGGGGGTCCACCACGGAGGTGGAGTCGCTACAGAAGCGCATCTCCAACGTGATAAAGGTGGGCACCAAGCTGACCAATGTGGTTTTGGTGATGCTCTGCCGCCGCCTCCTCCCCTGACAGGAATGGGCCACACTGATGTGGTCCTACAAACTGAAGGATCCGGCCACCGTGCAGTAATTCTATGGCACCACCCATGACAAACTATGGAAGATGTTGTTAAGCCTCAGAATGCGTGGCTGGCCAAGGAGGAAGACATCGACCTCGACGCCGCGCACCCCCCAAAGGAGGTAACAAATTTCTATTCGCTCTATGTTCGGATGTTTGCATTCCAGGAGATTTAATTCTCGTTCTCTTACTTTCACAGGGCTGGCTCGAGAAGGCCAAGGAGATCGACAGCCCGGCCCCGCTGCCCGAAGACCCCTGGTCGGCTCTGCTAGAGGAGATGCTGATCATGGCGCCATACAAGGCGCTAGAGAAGAAGGAGAAGAAGAAGAAGAAAGAGGCGCATGAGGCCAGGGAAGGCCTCCGCCCAAGAGGGCATCCGGACAGCAAATCCGGAGACACACAGGCTCCCTCCACTCAAGAGGGGGAGTAGGAAGAGGACGAGGAGGAGAGAGACTCCTCCCGTTCAAAGAAGAGGGCGGCGTCAGACGACACTGAGGAGGAGCAGACTCCTCATGCCCCAAAGAAACAGTGCAGGCCCAAACTGGTCCTGCCTGATGACAGCTCGGATTTCGATGAGGAGTCCGTAGCGTCCAAAGAGGTTCCGGAGAGGAACCCCAGGGTCAAGCCCCCTGCCCAAAGGTATGAATTCAGATACTCTCTAGGTGCTTGTTTCATTAGTTCATTGTTGATAGAACATGTGCATTTCATGTTACAGCCCACCGCGCGCCCACCCCGCTGACCAAACCTCAGAGGGGACGTCTCCGCCAGCCGAACTAGCGGAGAGCGGGTCTGCGTCGCATTCTACGCCTCCCCGGTCATTGGGGAGACCGGGGAGGTTCTATTCCAAAGGACCCCTCCTGGCCCAGACACGGGAGGTGGTGGTGACGAGATCATGGCCGAGGCTAACACCTCGGTCACCGAAGACTAGGAGGAGGGATCCCTTCTGGTGAACAAAGAGGGGGAGCTCAGCCAATCTGAGCCCTCCCAAAAGACAATCCCGTAGCCCCCAAGGCCCTCGGAGGCGTCCATTCCAACCTCTACCGAGGGGGGAGCCGGGGCCCCGCCACCAGCGCCAAACACTAACGATCGGGCTGTGGCAGGGTGGCCGGATGTGATGGAGGAGGTAGTAAATAACTCCTCCATCGTTGCAGAACACCGCGCCCTGATGGGCGTGGTTCTAGAAAGTATTCGGTCCTTCAACAGCAGACTAAAGGAAGCCTTCGGTGGCCTCCTGAAGGGCTTCGAGGTAAGTCATGTAATATTCTTTCCATAGAACGGGTTTGGCTAACACAGTTTGAGCAATACTTGTATATAGCAGCCCCCGAGACTCTGTTAGGATTGAAAAACCTGACGGAGGATCGAAAATCATTGAATCAAGAGTTTGCATGACGTGATTCTTTTATTATTGTAGGCCTCATCCTTGGCGGAGGCTGCGAATGTCGCGGCACTGGATGAGATGAATCAGAAGCTAAAAAGCTCCGATGAGTGATAACCCACAAGTATAGGGGATCGCAACAGTTTTCGAGGGTAGAGTATTCAACCCAAATTTATTGATTCGACACAAGGGGAGCTAAAGAATATTTGCAAGTATTAGCAGTTGAGTTGTCAATTCAACCACACCTGGAGATTAATTATCTGCAGCAAAGTGATCAGTAGCAAAGTAATATGATAGTTTTGATAGTAGTAGCAACAGCAATAGTAACAGTGATAGCAATGATTTTGTAGCAAGTGTAACAGTAACGATAGCAGTAGTAACTTAGCAAGAACAGTATGAGAGAAATTCGTAGGCATTGGATCGGTGAATTCGTTGTATGATATTCATCATATAACAGTCATAACCTAGGGCGATACGGCACTAGCTCCAGTTCATAAATATAATGTAGGCATGTATTCCGTAAATAGTCATACGTGCTTATGGAAAGAACTTGCATGACATCTTTTGTCCTACCCTCCCGTGGCAGCGGGGTCCATATGGAAACTAAGGGATATTAAGGCCTCCTTTTAATAGAGTTCCGGAACAAAGCATTAACACATAGTGAATACATGAACTTCTCAAACTACGGTCATCACCGGGAAGTGTCCCGACTTCTGTCACTCCGGGGTTGCCAGGTCATAACACGTAGTAGGTGACTATAACTTGCAAGATCAGATCTAGAACATAGATATAATGGTGATAACATAAACGGTTCAGATCTGAAATCATGGCACCCGGGCCCAAAGTGACAAGCATTAAGCATGGCAAAGTCATAGCAACATCAATCTCAGAACATAATGGATACTAGGGATCAAGCCCTAACAAAACTAACTCGATTACATGATGAATCTCATCCAACTCCTCACCGACCAGCGAGCCTACGAAGGAATTACTCACTCCCGGTGGGGAGCATCATGGAATTGGCGATGGAGAAGGGTTGGTGATGATGAAGATCGAAGATCCCCCTCTCCGAAGCCCCAAACGGACTCCAGATCTGGCCTCCCGATGAAGAACAGGAGGTGGCGGCGGCTCCGTCTCGCGAAACACGATAATTCTTTCTCCCGATTTTTTCTCCGAAAATGTGACTTTATAGTGTCAGGGTTGAGGTCTGCGGGGCCACCAGGTGGGGACAACCCACCTGGGCGTGCCAGAAGGGGGGGCGCACCCTGGTGGGTTGTGCCCACCCAGGTGCCCCCCTCCGATGGTTCTTGGCTCCAGAAATTCTCTTTTATTATATAAAAAATCCTCGCAAAGTTTCGTTCCAATCTGAGAACTTTTATTTCTGCACAAAAAACAACACCATGGTAGTTCTGCTGAAAACAGCGTTGGTCTGGGTTAGTTTCATTCAAATCATGCAAATTAGAGTCCAAAACAAGAGGTAAAGCGTTAGGAAAAGTAGATACGATGGAGACGTATCAACTCCCCCAAGCTTAAACCTTTGCTTGTCCTCAAGCAATTCAGTTGATAAACTGAAAGTGAAAAAGAAAAACTTTTACGAACTCTTTGCTCTTGTTTACATAAATAAGCTTAAGTAGCACCCAGGTTTTCAGCAAAGATCATGACTAACCATGTCGACAATAACTCTTAAAAATTATATTAACTCATATCAATGGCATAATCAACTAGCGAGCAATAATAAGATATCTCAAATGACAACACTTTGTCAAAGCAACCATGATATAATATGACAATAGTGGTATCTCGCTAGCCCTTTCTGAGACCGCAAAACATAAATGCAGAGCACCCCCAAAGTTTAAGCAGCGACTAAACATTGTAATTCATGGTAGAAAAGATCCAGTCATGATGCACCCAACATTAGCTACACACAATGCATGAGGGTGACAATAGTGCTCTCAGGACCTGGCGCTTATTTAAGAAGGTGATGACACAACATAAAAGTAAATAGATAGTTCCTTCGCAGAGGGAAGCAGTGATTTGCAGCGGTGCCAGAGCTCAAGTTTTTAAAACAGAGGTAAATGAAATTTTGAGAAATGCACCCTTCTCGTTTACTTCGCGACCATTAGTTATCGGTATCTTCCATGCTAAACAGATTAGTGGCAGTTCCCAAGCGATAAAAGTAAAGGTTTACTCCCCCTCCACCAACAATCACACTCCACGGCGGGTCCGAAACAACGGGTAACGTCCACACCAACAACAGTCCTGGGGGAGTTTTGTTTAATTATTTGCAATTTTGAATTCGGGACTGGGAATCCCTATTACCGCCCCTCTCGTGCAAGGACGAGTGAATAAACACTCATCATGAGAATAAACCGCTTAGCATGGAAGATACTGACTACCTCCTGTCGCTCTATGAACAATCCAGGCCCACAAAAAAGGATATTTATTTGAAGTTTTTAGAGGTGGCACATGCAAATTTACTTAGGACGGCAGGGTAATACCGCATATAGGTAGGTATGGTGGACTCATCTGGAATAACTTGGGTTTCAGGATTTTGATGCACAAGCAGTATTCCCACTTAGTACAGGCGAAGGCTAGCAATTAGGTTGAGAAGCGGCCAGCTAGAGAGCAAAAACGGTCATGAACATGCTTTATGCATAAGTAACATTGAATACTAGCATGAGTAGGATATGAACACCATGAACATAAATATCATAGAGGCTATGTTGGTTTTGATTCAACTACATGCATGAACATGTGCCAAGTCAAGCCACTCGAACATTTAGAGGAGGATATCATATCATCATACTACATCACAATCATTTTAACGCAATGTTGGCATCCAAGATAAATCATTATCCACTGCTAGCTACTTAAGCATGGCATGAGAAACTATAATCTCTAATTGTCATTGCAAACATGTTTGATCATAATAGGCTGAATCATGGATACTAGGTTAAACATATTTACAAAAACAGAACAAGTCGAGTTCATACCCGTTTCTCTCTGCCACAGCCAATTCACCAAATATCGTCATTATTGCCTTTCACTTGCACGACCGAACGATATGAAAATGATAATAGTACAAGAGTACCATGGACCAAGCTGGAATCTGCAAACATTTTATTCAAAAGGAGAAGACAAGGTAATTTGGGCTCTTTGTTAGATCAAAAATAATGCAAATGAGAGCTACTCAACATTTTCATCGTGGTCTTCTCCTTGGTATGACTCAATAAAAGAAAAAGAAATTCAGAGAAACACACAGAAATATTTTTGGAGTTTTTAGTTTTTCTTGAAGAGAGCAAATTAAGGGAAAAACAAAAATAAGAAAAATTATTTACACGGGAGAGCTCCCAACAAACAAAAGAAGAACAAGGAAATCTTTTTGGGTTTTATTTTTAATACTACAACTAATTAAACTAGAAAGAAAAACCAAAAAGAAGCAGGAAATATTTTTTTGATTTTCTCAAAGTTTTTCAAACGCACAAGAAGAAAGCGAGAAAATGAATCTAGCATGGATAATACAATGAAAAAGTGTGAACACCGATAACTGGAATGAAAAAGTGTGAATATGAATGCAATGTCGGTGGGCATACGTACTCCCCCAAGCTTAGGCTTTTGGCCTAGCTTGGTAATCACCACACGCAGTAACCGTCGGGTCCCACCTCGAAGTGTTGTGGAGCGGGCACCCGAGCGTCCCACTCCTGAGGCTACTCCTCCGCTGCGGCCTGGTTGTTTCGTTAGGCGATGATGTCATCTGGCATGATCCTGTATCTGCCCCTGGCAATAGAATCAAACAAAGCAGGTGCAGGCAACGGAATAATATCACGGGTGTTCTCGCTGAAAACCAGGTTGTAGGGAATATCTATAGTGATGTTCTCGCCATCAATAAAGTGATGATGTGCCATAGCCTGGCGATCTAAGTAAACCTTGGGCAAGGGATAGTCATGCTGGCGTATCTGGACGTTAAAGTGACTTGCTAAGCGAGTAGCATAAATACCGCCATGAATTTTACCCTTGGACCTATTAAGGTGAAGGCGACGTGCCACAATAGCTCCCAAGCTATAAGTGTCATCGCCGTGTAGTGCACGGCGTAAAACAGCGAAATCGGGGGCACTAAGTGCGCCAACCTTCTCTCTAGCAAGTAAACACTTCGTAATGAATAGAGCAAAATAATGCACAGAAGGAAACTGCAAGCTAGTGGCGGTGACACTCGACACCCCTCTCTCATCTCCCACTGACAGAGTACGATAAAAGTCCTCAAACTCGGCAGGCCTAGGCTCCCTTATTTCCCCGTGAGAAGGGATCAAGCATATGTCACAAAATTTAGTAAGTGGTATTTGATGGGATTCAGAATAAAGATTAAACTCCACCTCAGGAGGGTTATTCCTACTCAGAAAATGGAAACTTTGCACAAAGAAATTTGTGAGGAGATGATATTGTTCACGCTTAGCTGCGATGAAGTCGGTGAGGCCGGCATTAGCAGCAAATTGTGCAAACTCTTGGCGGATTCCGGCTCCATCCATGAATGGGTTATGCGGCCATTCGCACGGCCGCACCTCCGCCATTCTGCAGGTGCGGAGATCACTGTCCGATGACTCCCTAATAACCCCCTTGGAGTTCTTCTTGGAAGCAAACTTCCTAAAGATATTCATCTTTTTCCTATGAATAAAATTCTGAAATTTTTAGTCCACAAAAATTTTCTAGACAAAACTTCACAAGATTGGTAACAACTACTCATAAGGATGCATAGGGGCCATATCAAGCATTCAAACTACTTAGAACTCTTAGAATTCAACATGCAAGCTCATCTACAGCAGAACCAAGAGTATATATTTATTCAAAATATAAACCATTAAAGCAAAAACTAATTGGACCAATGGAGGAGTCACATACCAAGTAGCAATCCCCCAAAACAGTTTCGGAAATTGAGCTTCGAGCAAAGAGATCGAAATCCGCGGGTTTGAGAGCAAGAACACGAGGGAGAGAGCAATGGTGATTTTTTTCTGGAGGTAGGTGGTGACATGGGCTAAAAAGATAAGTGAGGGGGCCCATGTGGGGACCACAACCCACCAGGGCGTGCCTGGGGGTGCTGGCGCGCCCGGGTGGGTTGTGCCCACCTGGTGCGCCCCCCTCTGAAGTTATTTGCACCAAAAATTCTTAAATATTCAGAAAAAATTCGTATTAAATTTTCAGAGCATTCTAAGAACTTTTATTTTTGGGTCATTTTTTTATTACACGGAAAATTCAGAAAACATAGTAAGCATGGCATTTTATTTTATTTAACTAAGAAAAACAGGAAGTAAAAGTAAAGGACAGAAGGTAGTGCTCACTAAATTCATCAACTTCATACCTCTCAAAAATGATTCATTAATAAGCTTGATCAAGTCTTACTAACAACCACCTTCGATTAGCATGAAACCGAAGAACTTTCGTAAAACACTAAGTTACCTCAACGGGGATATGAATGTCCCCAACAATAAGCATTTCATATTTCTTTTTGGTAGTAAGTAGAGGTAGTTGAAAACTTCCAATAGTGATTGTCGGAGATTTTTCAATAACATTAATACCATTCACTTGGAATTGTTTCTTCGGAAAGTGCACCGTATGCTCATTACCATTGATATGAAAAGTGACCTTGCTTTTATTGCAGTCAATAATAGCCCCTGCAGTATTCAAGAAGGGTCTACCAAGGATAATCGACATGTTGTCGTCCTCGGGTAACAAAGTCAGTTAAGATAGTAACATTAGCAACAACAACGGGAACATCCTCACAATACCGATAGGTATGGCAGTTGATTTGTCAGCCATTTGCAAAGATACTTCGGTAGGTGTGAGTTTATTCAAGTCAAGTATTTTATATAGAGAAAAAGGCATAACACTAACACCAGCTCCTAAATCACACAAAGCGGTTTTCACATAATTTCTTTTGATGGAGCAAGGTATAGTTGGTATTCCCGGATCCCCAAGTTTTTTAGGTACTCCATCCTTAATAGTATAATTAGCAAGCATGGTGGAGATTTCAGCTTCCGGTATTTTTCTCTTGTTGGTGATGATGTCTTTCATGTATTTTGCATAAGGAGGCATTTTTAAGATATCAGTCAAGCATGTACGCAAAAATACTGGCCTAAGCATTTCAGTAAAGCGTTCAAATTCTTCATCATCTTTCTTCTTAGTTGCTTTAGGTGGAAAGGGCATAGGTTTTTTAACCCAAGGTTCTCTTTCCTTACCATGTTTTCTAGCAACAAAGTCTCTTTTATCGTATCTTTTATTCTTGACTTGTGGGTTATCAAGATCAACAGCTGGTTCTATTTCAACATCATTGTCTGGTTCTTTATCATTTGTTGGAGTGTCTTCATGAACCTCATCATTATCTTTTTCATTATCAGAAGGTGAGTGTTCATTACCAGATTGAGTTTCAGCATCAGAAATAGAGACTTCATTATCATTAACAAGAGGTTTTTCTACTTCAGGTTCACTAGAGGCATGCAAAGTCCTACCATCTTTCTTCTTCTTTTTCTTTTTAGAAGGACTAGGTGCATTAGTGTTGACTCTTTGAGAGTCTTGTTCAATTCTTTTAGGGTGTCCCTCAGGATAAAGTGGTTCCTGAGTCATTCTACCTCCTCTAGTCATCACTCTAACAACATGATCATTGATATTATTATTCATTTCATCTAACAACTCTCTTTGAGATTTAGCAACTTGTTCTAATTGAGTTTGAACCATAGAGGCATGTTTTTCTACACCTCTAACATCATTGGTAATTCTAAATAGCAAGTCACTCAAGCGAGCTATCATATCAGAATTGTATTTTAATTGTTTCATAACATTTGCATTGAAGTGATCTTGCTTTCTAATGTAATTATCAAACTCATATAAGCATTAACTAGGATGTTTGTTATAAGAAATATCACCTTCATCGAACTTTAGTAAAGAATTTACCTCTACCACCTTAGGTGGTGGTGGTGTTTCAAGCCCATGTATTTCTTCAATAGGAGGTGAATTTTTAACATCCTCTGCTTTAATACCTTTTTCCTTCATAGATTTCTTTGCCTCTTGCATATCTTCAGGACTGAGATATAAGATACCTCTCTTCTTCGGAGTAGGTTTAAGTGGTGGTTCAGGAAGGATCCAATCATCATAATTTTTCAATATGTTATTCAATAATTCTTTAGCTTGTTCAACAATTCATTCCCTGAAAACACAACCAGCACAACTATCTAGGAAATCCCTAGAAGCATCGGTTAGTCCATTATAGAAGATATCAAGTATTTTATTTTTCTTAAGAGGATGATCAAGCAAAGCATTAAGCAATTGGAGAAGCCTCCCCCAAGCTTGTGGGAGACTCTGTTCTTCAATTTGCACAAAGTTAAATATTTCCTGTAAGGCAGCTTGTTTCTTATGAGCAGGAAAATATTTTTCAGAGAAGTAATAAATCATATCTTGGGGACTTCGCACACAACCAGGAGCAAGAGTATTATACCAAGTCTTAGCATCACCCTTTAATGAGAACGGAAATAATTTGAGAATATAGTAATAGCAAATTTTCTCATCATGAGCAAAAAGGGTGGCTATGTCATTCAACTTAGTAAGGTGTGCCACAACAGTTTCAGTTTCATAACCATGGAAAGGATCAGATTCAACCAAAGTAATTAACTCTGGGTCGACAGAGAATTCATAATCCTTATCATCAACAAAGATAGGTGAAGTAGCAAACTTAGGATCATATTTCATTCTAGCATTCAAAGATTTTTCTTTCAGTTTGCATAATAATTTCTTAAGATCATCCCTATCATTGCACGCAAGAAAGTCTCTAGTTGTCTCCTCATCCATAACATAGCCCTTTGGTATCTTAGGCAATTCATATCTAGGAGAACTAGATTTAATAGGTGTTTCAAGATTTTCAGTTTCAAGCTCTTCATCAGTTTCAACAATTCCATCAGTTTCAGCATTCTCAAAAGCTTTAGTTCTAGCAAGTTGTTCATCAAGAAATTCACCTAGTGGCACATTATCATCAAGCAGGGTACTAGCATCATCATGAGTATCATTCATAGCAGAAGTAGCATCATTAATAACTTGCGACATATCAGAATTAATAGCATGTGGTGGTGTTGCAAGTCTACTTATAACAGAAGGTGAATCAAGTGCAGAGCTAGAAGGCAGTTCCTTACCTCCCCTCGTCTTAGAGGGAAAAATCTTAGCCTTAGCGTCCTTCAGATTCTTCATAGCGATAATTTGATAATAATCCCAAGTGACTCAACAAATATAGCTACGCTCCTCGGCAACGGCGCCAGAAAAAGGTCTTGATAACCCACAAGTATAGGGGATCGCAACAGTTTTCGAGGGTAGAGTATTCAACCCAAATTTATTGATTCGACACAAGGGGAGCCAAAGAATATTTGCAAGTATTAGCAGTTGAGTTGTCAATTCAACCACACCTGGAGATTAATTATCTGCAGCAAAGTGATCAGTAGCAAAGTAATATGATAGTTTTGATAGTAGTAGCAATAGCAATAGTAACAGTAACAGTGATAGCAATGATTTTGTAGCAAGTGTAACAGTAACGATAGCAGTAGTAACTTAGCAAGAACAATATGAGAGAAATTCGTAGGCACTAGATCGGTGAATTCGTTGGATGACATTCATCATATAACAGTCATAACCTAGGGCGATATGGCACTAGCTCCAGTTCATAAATATAATATAGGCATGTATTCCGTAAATAGTCATACGTGCTTATGGAAAGAACTTGCATGACATCTTTTGTCCTACCCTCCCGTGGCAGCGGGGTCCATATGGAAACTAAGGGATATTAAGGCCTCCTTTTAATAGAGAACCGGAACAAAGCATTAACACATAGTGAATACATGAACTCCTCAAACTATGGTCATCACCGGGAAGTGTCCCGACTTCTGTCACTCCGGGGTTGCCGGATCATAACACGTAGTAGGTGACTATAACTTGCAAGATCGGATCTAGAACATAGATATAATGGTGATAACATAAACGGTTCAGATCTGAAATCATGGCACCCGGGCCCAAAGTGACAAGCATTAAGCATGGCAAAGTCATAGCAACATCAATCTCAGAACATAATGGATACTAGGGATCAAGCCCTAACAAAACTAATTCGATTACATGATGAATCTCATCCAACTCCTCACCGACCAGCGAGCCTACAAAGTAATTACTCACTCCCGGTGGGGAGCATCATGGAATTGGCGATGGAGAAGGGTTGGTGATGACGAAGATCGAAGATCCCCCTCTCTGGAGCCCCAAACGGACTCCAGATCTGGCCTCCCGATGAAGAACAGGAGGTGGCGGCGGCTCCGTCTCGCGAAATGCGATAATTCTTTCTCCTCGATTTTTTTCTCCGAAAATGTGATTTTATAGTGTCAGGGTTGAGGTCTGCGGGGCCACCAGGTGGGGACAACCCACCTGGGCGTGCCAGGAGGGGGGCGCGCCCTGGTGGGTTGTGCCCACCCAGGTGCCCCCTCCGGTGGTTCTTGGCTCTAGAAATTCTCTTTTATTATATAAAAAATCCTCGCAAAGTTTCGTTCCAATCCAAGAAGTTTTATTTCTACACAAAAAACAATACCATGGTAGTTCTGCTGAAAACAGCGTTAGTCCGGGTTAGTTTCATTCAAATCATGCAAACTAGAGTCCAAAACAAGAGGAAAAGCGTTAGGAAAACTAGATACGACGGAGACGTATCAATGAGGAGCTCGACCTTGTTAACAAGCATATTGACGAAGCGCAAGGTTAGCCCGATCGAGACTTTACATTCCTCTTGTCGAGCAAAGTGTTCGGGATTATTCCTAAGTAAGAGATGCTTAATTATGTTTGCAGCTATCGCCGCGGAGGTCGAGGGCCTCAAGGCTGAACTGAAGAAGGCCAAGGAGGAGGCGGCCGAACAGAAGGCGGCGACCGAGCGAGCGGCCGCCGTAGTCTAGACGATGAAAACCGTGAGTGGGAAACACGAGGCTAGAGTGGCCGAAATGCAGCAAGAGCTCAAGGATGCCGTCACTAAATGTGAGAACCTTGAGTAGAAGAATAAGGGTCAGGCCTCCAAGCTGTCCAAGGTGAAGCAGGAGTTCCAGGAGGCGAGGGCAGAGATGCGGGGCGCCCGAGATGAGCTCCGCCAAGTGAAGCAAATTGATTATTCTAAGCCGTACTTACTGCAGAGTGTCTTTGGCGACAACAGGTTCGCATTGCTCACATGAGTCTGGCGTTCCTCAGGCGCATTTGCGGAGCTCCCGAAGAGTGTGGCGGATGCGGCGAGGCACTATGCGGCTCGGGAGGGTGAGACCGAACACAAGCTGTTTTCGGCGCAGTTCCAGGCGCCCGAACACCCTCCCCTCCTGAGCAACCAGATGAAGTAGCTGATGGAGCTGCATCGGATGGCTGAGCCAGCCATGAATGACCTCTGTGTCCGACTGCGGCCAACAGAGCTAATACCGAGTAGTTACTTCGGCCTGGTGCAAAAGTTGTGCGACGCGCCCTCCCGGGTTGATGTTGTGAAGCGCTCTGCGTGCATCGAAGGAGCTTGGATGGCCTTCGCGAAGACCATGGTGCACTGGCCTATGATCAAGCAAGTTGAGATGGCCACTGGTCCCCCGCCTGCTGGAAAGGAGCATCGTCGGCCCGAGCAATATTTCCCCATTGTGATGGATGGTGCTCGGGCGATAGAGGACCAGTGTCCCAAAGATGTAATCCTGGAATGAATTATCATGTATTGAATGACAAGTAGACCTTTTGATTTATAATGCGGCCCTTCGTATGGTTTATCATACTTGAATCTGTTTTGATTTTCTTTTGACTCCTGTGCGGCTGTTTTGAGTCTAAAAGTTACCAGTCGTCGGCTTTGGCCCCCATGTAGATACTACGAGGGGTGTTTCTTCCCTGCACTGTGACCCTTAGCCGATGTCTCGATGCCCGGAGGCGGTAGTGCGTGAGGGAAACAAGGCAATCGGACTTATGCGATTTTATTTCCTTCACTTGGCCATAGGAGCTTGACTGCGGGGGCTAGTGACTAGCCCCCAGTGTTTTTTGATGTCCGGGAGAGCCGAGGCATATGCCTTTATCACGTTGTTTGTGCAAAGACAAACCCTTCGTATAACACGGGGTAATCGCTATCGATTTTGAGTTTGACACTTGTCATCGGATCGCCGACTAGTTCTCGCTTATTATGACAGGCACTTTTTGGATTTCTCCACTGAGGTACTTAACCAGGCTAGCCAGAAGTACAATCGCAGTGGTTCTCCCTTTACCTTCTTAGCCGAACGTGCGGAACGTAAGAAGGTAAGCACAGGATCCGGGCAACCCAACTATTGACCCAAGACATAATTCGGAACTGATTCATATAATGCAATATCCGAGACACCGAACACATAGATAGAGAGTAGTGCCGGACTTGATGCATAGGGAGAGTATTATGATCGAGCCCTCGGTCTATTAGCTGATTCCATTGTAGAGAAAATGTGTGTCGAGCTAGTCGAAGAGCGGAAATAAAAGGGGTTCAATGACTGCAAGAGGACCGTAGAAGGTGGTCTTTATTTCCAATGAGCTCGGGACGTCTATCCGTACAATTCGAACTGCCGAGGCATCTATTACAGGCACTTTATAAAAAAGAGAAAAAGTTTTTACAGATGAAAGGTTTACACAGGGCCCTAATGCGTGGCTTGAGGCCTCTACTATGCCCTGTTGCACGTCTGTGCCTTTGCTTCTGTTGGGAGGAAGAACTTCGTGGGGGGTGTAATCGGCCGACAGGCCCTTGACAAGGAGCCTTGAGAGGTCGCCGTGCTGTTCTAGCTTAATGTTGGATAGGTCCTAGATGGTACCTGTTGTCATCCGAAGACACGCGTGATCATGGTTCGGTTAAGCCGAACACTTGGTGTTTAGTTTAGTTTAGGCCCCACGGTAGCCCATGGTATCTTGAGCGTAAAGTTGTGTTGGCGAGGCACGTAGTGTGCGACTGGGGTGGGCATGCCGTGGAGGGCGTATCCCTATTTACGTCAAACGTAGGGAGGCTCCCTGAATGGGGATAGGGCTCGAGCCCGTTTACCTGCTTCTCGGGCCTTGATGGCGGTCTGGTACTTTGGCCCTACGACGCCGGTTTGGTCTTCGGCTGCCAGAGCTGTAGTGTGTTCCTCGGTCCGGAGTGAGCGCTCCGTATTACCGTTGACCGTGATGACACCCTTGGGTCCGGGCATTTTTAATTTGAGGTATGCATAGTGGGGGACAGCGTTGAAACGAGCAAACGCTGTTCGACCCAGGAGTGCGTGATAGCCGCTGCGAAAGGGGACAATGTTGAAGATCAAGTCTTCGCTGCGGAAGTTGTCCGGTGAGCCGAACACCACTTCTAGAGTCAGGGTGCCCGAGTAGCGGGCCTCCACACCTGGGATTACCTCTTTGAAGGTAGTGTTACTGGGTTTGATCCTTGACGGGTCAATGCCCATTTTCCTCACTGTATTTGCATAAATCAGATTGAGGCTACTGCCTCCGTCCATGACGACTCTAGTGAGGTGGTACCCATCGATAATGGGGTCGAGGAACAGGGACGTCGATCCTCTGTGACGGATACTGGTCGGATGGTCCCTGTGGTGGAAGGTGATCGGATATGCCAACCATGGGTTACATTTCGGGGCTACAGGCTCTACGGCGCAGACGTCCCGAAGTGCATGTTTCCTCTCCTTCTTGGGTATATGAGTGGCGTAGATCATATTCACGGTCTTTATACCTCAGGAGGGAATTGTTTTTGGCCTCCATTGTTCGGCCTGCGAGGTTCCTCATCATCCTTGCTGCGGGGGCTTTTGCCTGAGTCCTCGGCTGTGAGCTTGCCGGCCTGTTTTATCACCCAACAATTATGGTTGGTGTGGTTGGCGGGCTTGTCAGAGGTGCCGTGGATCTGGCAAGGCCTGTCCAAGATTGTGTCCAACTTGGTGGGTCCATCCTGGTTGCCTTTAGAGGGCTTTTTCTGTGGTCCTAACTTGGGGTTGCGGAATTCGTCATTCACTGCCGTGTCTTCGGCTTCACCGCTGTTGTGACGATGCTTATTTCTGTCACGCCGTGGTTTCCCGTTTCTGTCCCAGACTTTCGAGGTGCTGGGGTCTTCTGGGTTGGTGCTTCTACGAGCCAACCAACTATCTTCCCCCGCGCAAAAGCGGGTCATCAGAGAGGTAAGTGCTGACATCGTTTTTGGCTTACCCTGACTGAGCTGGCGCGCTAGACATTCGTCCCGGATATTGTGCCGAAATGCAGCTATAGCTTCTGCGTTTGGACAGTCGACGATCTGGTTCTTTTTGGTCAAAAACCTATTCCAAAATTGTCGTGCTGACTCTCGGGGCTGTTGGACCACGTGGCTCAGGTCATCGGCATCCGGAGGCCGGACATAGGTGCCTTGAAAGTTAGCTCGGAAAGCATCCTCGAGCTCTTCCCAACTTCCTATGGAGTCTTCGGGGACGTTGTTCAGCCAATGCCTGGCTGGTCCCTTGAGTTTTAATGGCAAGTATTTTATGGCGTGGAGGTCGTCCCCTCGAGCCATATGCATGTGGAGAAGAAAGTCTTAGAAGAACACGGCCGGGTCTGTAGTCCCGTCGTATTGTTCGATGTTTACGGGTTTAAACCCTTCGGGGAACTGGTGCTGCATTACCTCATCCGTGAAGCACATCGGGTGTGCGGCGCCCCTAACCCGGGCTACGTCGCGCCGTGCTGCTCCCAAATTCTATCGTTTTGGTCGCGCCATGCTTGGTATCCGTCCCTTCCAGCCGAGGCGTACTCCCGAGATCCATAGATAGATCTTGTTTGTCCTGTTCTATTGGCCAGGTCATGACGGAGATCGTATTGATATTCTGGTTGTGCCTACTCTTTGCCTTTATGGCGAGGAGGAGCGGGTGGGTATTTGGCCTCTCCAGCCGGCCTATCCCTTCCTCGAGGGGGGCGATCAGGCTGGTCTACCTGGGTGTATCTTGGTGGTACGGGTGCCAGGGCCTCATCATCAAATTGTGGCAGCAATTTCCATTTTGGGTAGCTTTTGGTTTGCCGCTCATAGCCGTACCCTTCTTCGGCTGCTAGGACTTTTGTCCATCTGTCGTTGAGGGTGTTCTGTTCGGCTTTTATTTTTTGCTGCTTCTTCTTCAAGCTTCGTGCGGTGGCAATGAGCTGTCGTTTAAACCGTTCTTGGTCCAGTGGATCCTCAGGGACGATAAAATCCTCGTTTCCAAGGCTAACCTCCTCCTCGGAGAGGGGGAGGTAATTACTGTCATCGGAGTCATTGAAGTCCTCGGGATCAAAATGCTCCTCGCGCTACTCCGAATTGTCTGGCTGCTGTTCGGCGGGAGCGGGGTCACTGAGGTCTTCCATATTGTCCAGGGTGTCGTCTTCTCCGGTGCCCGTGTTGCTTTCCCTGCCCCGACGCCCCCTGGATTGTCGGTGTTGTTTACGGCGTTTGGGTGGTTCTTCGCCGGGCTTGTTGCTATCTCTCCTGGGGGTGTCGTCCCTGTTATTATTGCCGTTGCCGTTGTCCTTGGGGGTATCCACCATGTAAATGTTGTAGGTAGAGGTGGTCGTCCATCGGCCGATGACGGAAGGGGTAGTGTCAGCGTGGGCCATGGCATCGCTGTCTTCGTCCATGTCGTCGGCCTCCTTAGAGGCGTAGTCCAGCATGTCGGTTAAATCTTTGACAGTGGCTATTAAATGGGTGGTGGGTGGGACGTAAAATTCCTCGTGGCCTGCCTCGAGGCCCCGCTGAGCGTAGGCCGAGGATGGGCCATCCAAGATAGTCATCGTCTGGATCTGATCAAGCGCCTCGTTTAACAGGGCGAGACTGGCCGAATTGGCATATGAGATTTCTTCAAAGTCGACCTCCGACGTGATGGTGAGGCGAGGGGCGGGCCCGGCCAGGGCTGACTCCTGGTCTTCGGGCACCGAACTTGCGCCAAGGCTCAAAGCCGGATCTGCGGTAAGGAGGGTGAGTCCGACCGAGGGTGACTCCCGGTCTTCGGACGCCAATCCTGTGTTGAGGCTCGGAGCCAGATCCGCGATGAGAAGAGCGAGTCCGACCGAGGGTGACCCCCGGTCTTCGGACGTGGTGGTTGCGTCCGGGCTTAAAGCCAGTTGCGAGGCAGGGGCCGATCCAGAGGTTGGATCGGGGAGAGGCCCCAAAGTTGATGCTTCGGGGTCCGTGGGCGTCTCAGATGAGGTTGAGAAGCCCGTAAAGATCAGATCGCCCCGAGTGTCAGCGACGTACTCTAGGTTACCGAACCTGATCTGGTGCTTAGGGGCGAAATTGTCGACCTGGTCGAGATGACCGGTCGAGTTGGCATGCAGAACGATGCTGCCAAACGCGAAAAGCTGGCTGGGGACGAAGATGTCCCTGGTGTTGACGCCATCTCCGATGATCAGGCGAGCCATCAACCCTTCAGCGATCCAACAACAGAACTCTCAATGAAAGCACAAATGTCGATGTCAAAACCGGCGGATCTCGGGTAGGGGGTCCCGAGCTGTGGATCTTGGATCAATGGGGAACAGGGGACGAAGGGCACAATGTTTACCCAGGTTCGGGCCCTCTCTAAGAGGTAAAACCCTACATCCTGCTCGATTATATTGAAGTGTATAGGATGATTACAGAGTCGATCTTCACCAGATCAGATGAACTAAACCCTAGGCTAGTAGGATGATGGTTGTTGTTCTAGCCTCTGTGGACTAAACCCTCTGGTTTATATAGGCACCAGGGGTACTAGGGTTACACATGGTCGGTTACAACAAGGGAAATAAATATGCCGAATCTTCTATCTTGACTTGGAGGACACACCAAGACTAAGACTCCGAGAGTTTCCTGTCCGAATACGGAGTCGCCTTATAGCCCGGCCCTGTGATAGTCATATAGTGGCCCACCTGTCCGGCCCATAAGAAATAGGCTGACAGCCCGGGGACCCCCTAGTCCAGGACTCCCTCACCCGCATCACGCACCGTCGATGCCAGAGGAAGCTCTAGTCGCCACGCGAGTCATGCGAAGTCCCCGGGTGCGGGATCGCCGCGACCGGCGCTGCCACGATGACCCGCCATCTGGCCCGTCATCCCCGTCGGAGGGGACGCCGCCGCCATGTTCGGATGCGGGCCGGAGTCGTCGCCTTGTCCGCCAAGACCGGATCCGGGCCGGACGCCACCGCCGCCACCTACCACCCCCAGCCCCACCTCCATCCTCTGGCCATCTCACCCCGCATCAGCACAAACGCCTCCAGCAGGAGCCACCACGCCGCCATGGATCGAGGAAAAGGCCGCACCTCCGTAGATCTGGAGCCCTCGCCACCGTACAGTCCGGGAAGGAGGAGCAGCCCTCCGCCGCCGCCGTCGAACACATGGGCTCTACCCGGCGCTGTCCCCCGCCGGCGGCACAGGGGAAGGAGGGATGGGATCAAGGTAGCTGGGAGCTAGCCCCCCCCCCCACCTCGTGATTGCCCTGGAGGGGTGAGCGATGAGGGGGTATGAGCATCCACACCACGTGAAGGATGGAGGCGAGCTTATCGGGGGCGGGCAACCAACAACAAAGCGAAGTGGAATGCCCACATACTAAAACGTGTCTGATACATCTGTATCTGAACAAATTTAAGACAAGTAATATGGATCGGAGGGAGTATTTCATATAACACTCGCATTGGAAATGTGAGAACAATTCTTAACATGTAGTGTTGATGGAAAACACCTATCAAAATTGAGTTTTCTTTTGTGAGGCAGAGGTAAAAGATTTTCCTCGTCTATTAGTTAAGAGAGGATAGAATTTGTTTGTGTTACAACACACTGATGTTACAAATGGGCATTACTCATCCAACATGATATCCATGAAAACAGGGTTTTCAATGCATATCAACCTAACCAAAACCGAATTGCAGTCTGTCATCCTGAACAAAAAAAACTGATATCTTAATTTTTGCACACAGTACATCGATTTAGTCTGGTCAGCACAACCTGTAGTACGCACCAGGCCTGGAAAGCAATTAATAGATCATAGTTTACATAGTTCATCACACTATGCACATGGAAAATCAACAAGCTAGCTAGGGAACAAACCAACTAGGCTTAGTTGAGTATTCACAATTATCGTCTAGTGACCTGTACAGACACTCCACCTTGCCGTCATGTATCTCATAGTAGTACGTCGATACTTTGGGATGCCACTTCCGGTGAAGAACATAATATATCCGAGCTCCGGTTCCAACACTATTATTGTCGCTAAAGGTCGCATGGTGGATGTAAGCAACCAGCTATTCCTCTCTCGATCTATCGGATTATCTCACGAATCAGTAGCAATTTGGTGTTACAGACTTGGAATTGGATACACGAATTGGGAACAGAGGAAGAAAGGTAAAGAGCCGCCGCCGGGTTCGTCGTTGATCCACTGGATACCTAGCTCCAGCGGGTGAGGACGCGTTAAGTACCTGGCAGCGTCACACCCACTCGGGGCCGCTGGTCTTGCGGTTGGGCCGCCTCTGCCTGATGGGCCGAGCTGGTGGCGAGGCCGGTCCGTTGCTGGATGTTGGCGTTGGGCTGCTTGTGGCCTTGACACCCCCTCCTTCTTGCGATGAGGTTTGCCCCCAAGCCTCTGCAGCAGGAAACCGAGCTTGTAGTTCCTCCTTGTCTTCCCAGGTGTCGCCGATCGCTGTAGGGTCAGACCATCGAACGAGGACTTGTTCGACCATGCTGCCGTGCTTGCGACGCCATCGTGAAGCCAGGACCTGAGCTGGGACTGCAGGTATATCAGTAGCAGTGGGAAGTTGTTGTTGAACTGGTGTACCTGGTAGGAGAGCTTTTCTCAACAGTGAGACATGGAAAACAGGGTGAACTGTTGCATTTGTTGGTAGCTCCAGCTTGTAAGCTACTGGATTGATCTTGGCGATGATGGAATATGGTCCATAGTACCGAAAAGAGAGCTTGTGGTTAGCTCGTTTGGCCACTGAAGTTTGCACATACGGCTGCAATTTCAGATAAACTTTGTCGCCGATCTCGAACGCGCGCTCAGAACGCTTCTTGTCTGCCTGTTGTTTCATACGCAAGCGAGCTCGCTGTAGATGTTGTTGTAGTAGGTCCTAAATGGTGGCGCGCTCGTCGAGCCAGGTCTGCAGAGCGGGAACAGAATAGGAAGAGGCCGCGGTGATGCCCCAATGGCGGGGTTCGTGACCGAACATAGCCATGAATGGTGTCATGCCAATGGCCGAATGCGGCGCGGCATTGTACCAGAACTGTGCCAGGGGGATCCAATGGCTCCACCGCTTGGGGCACGAATGCGTGAAACAGCGAAGGAAAGTTTCAAGGCATTGGTTCACGCGCTCGGATTGCCCGTCGGTTTGCGGGTGATTTGCTGTGCTCATGCGGAGGTCAGTACCAGCATGGCGAAAGAGTTCTTGCCAAAAATGGGAAGTGAAAACAGGATCACGATCAGAAACGATGGATTGAGGGAAGCCATGGACGGGGTAAATGCGTTGCATGTAGAGGAGGGCAACGCGCGAAGCGGTGTAAGGATGGGCAAGCGGCAAGAAATGAGCAAACTTGGTCATTTTATCAACCAAAACCCAAATGCAATTGTACTGACCTGATTGTGGGAGACCGTCGATGAAATCCATCGTGATCATATCCCAGGAAGTAGTGGGTATAGGAAGTGGGTGGAGCAGCCCTGGTGAAGCCACCCGCTCTGTTTTCGCTTGTTGACAGATTTGACAGCACTGAACGTACTGAAGAATATGAGCCTTCATTTTTGGCCATGCGAATAATCGCCTGACTCGCTTGTAAGTGGCTGGGAATCCCGAGTGCCCTCCCACCGGGCTGTCATGAAACGCAGAGATGATCTGCTGCTGCAGTGCTGTGCTGCCTCCAAGCCAGATGCGGTCTCTGAAGCGCAGGAGTCCTTGCGACAAGCTGAAACGCCCTTTTGGGTCTGGTCGAACAGCCAGTTGTTCCAAGAGACATTGAGCTTGAGGATTGGAGTTGTAGCTTGCTACAATATCGTCGAGCCACGATGGTTGACAGCTCGTGATCGCCATGACATGCTCTGAGTGGTGCAGGCGAGATAGAGCATCCGCGGCTCCATTTTCCACGCCCTTCTTATACACAATCTTGTACTGCAAGCCTAACAACTTGGTGAAAGCCTGCTGTTGCCACGGAGTCGTGAGCCTCTGCTCCTGCAGATAGACTAAGCTGCGTTGGTCTGTTTTGATGATGAACTCTGCAGATTGCAAGTACGGTCGCCACTGATCGACTGCAGCTATCACTGCCAGATACTCTTTCTCATACGTGGATAACCCTTGGTACTTGGGGCAGAGTGCTTTGCTCATAAAGGCGATCGGGTGTCCGTCTTGCTGCAAAATTGCTCCAATGCCTGTATCACACGCGTCAGTTTCCACCGTGAACTGTTTCTGAAAGTCTGGCAGTGCAAGCACCGGTGATGTGACTAGTCCTTGCTTGAGTATTTGGAAACTTTGTTCAGTGTTATCTGTCCAAACGAACGGCGTCCCCTTCTTGAGAAGATTGAAGAGAGGTCGAGCTAGGATCCCAAATTGCCTGACAAAGCGCCTGTAATATCCTGCCAGCCCCAAAAACTGCCTGACTTCCTTCACATTTGTAGGTGTAGGCCACGCTGTCACTGCTTCGATCTTAGTGGGATCTGTTGCCACGCCGTCAGCGCTGATCACATGCCCTAGGTAAGTTATTCTTTGCTGCCCAAAACTGCACTTGCTTCTCTTCACCTTCCACTGGTCACGGCGAAGGAGCTCAAACACTTGTCTGAGGTGTTCTGCATGTTCTTGCAGAGTTTTGCTGAACACGAGTATGTCGTCGAAGAAAGATAGAACACACTCGCGCATCAGCGGGTGAAGCGTGCCTGTGATAGCACCGTTGAAGGTAGCGGGTCCTCCAGCAAGGCCGTAAGATAGGACTCTGAATTCAAAGTGCCCTGAGTGAGTTTGAAAAGCGGTCTTGAACTCTTCTCCTTCTGCCAGCCGGATTTGATGGTAGCCTGCCCTTAAGTCAAGCTTGGAGAACCACTTAGCTCCGTGCAGTTCGTCCAATAGCTCCTCGATTACAGGCACCGGGTACTTGCCCACTATAGTCATCGCGTTGAGCTGTCTGTAATCTATGCAGAGTCGCCATGTGCCGTCTTTTTTCTTGACTAGGATCACTGGCGAGGAGAAGGGACTGTGGCTGCGCTGAATGACACCAGATCGCAACATTTCCTGTACTTGTTTCTCAATCTCATCTTTATGCTCAGGTTTGTGTCTATATGGCCTCAAGTTCACTGGTTGTGCTCCTGCCATGAGTGATATCCGGTGATCGCAATCTCGACGTGGGGGAAGCCCAGTTGGTTCGCCGAACACATCCTCAAACTGATCAATAACCTTTTGAATATTGTCTGGTGTGGGTGTATACACCTCATCTTCTTCAGTGATCTGATATAACTGCACAACTTGCGCTATCGAACCCTGTTTGTGCAAGGACTGCAGTTGCAAGGCGTTGATCTCAGGGCAAGCATCTACACGCTCTTGATGGCCTCGTAATTGTGCAGGTCCACGCGGGGTGGTAATCAGCAGGTGTTTGCCGTGCCAGTCCACACTCATCGGGTTGTGTTCTTCGAGCCAGTCCATGCCGAGGATAGCGTCATACGCGCCCAATGGCAATACCTTCATGTCCGTGCTAAATTCATGCGTCTGAGACACCCAGCTGCAGTGAGGTATATGAGAGAAACAGCAGAGCTCGCCTCCATCTGCGACCTTGACGCGGCAGGGTCGGCGAAGAGGAACGACGCCTGTCAGCACTGATGCGAGGCGTGCGTCGATGAAAGACGTGGAGCTGCCAGAATCCACCAGCAGCAACACCTCGTGGCCTTGTAGCCACGCGTGGAGGCGAATTGCTTTCAGTGATGTGCCACCAGTAAGAGCATGGCGAGAGATTGCCATGGCTGTTTCAGCCAGTGCGTCGCCGAGTGGTGAGCTGGAAGAATCGCTGTTGGAGTCGAGGCCGAACAGTTCCAGTAGCTCTTCGAGAACATGGAGTTGAACGCTGGTAGGACAGCTGTGGTCCTGCCCCCAGCGCTCCCCACACTTGAAGCATAGGCCCTTCGCGCGACGATACTCCCGCAGCGCCTTGAGTTTGGTGTCGTCCGCGCGGCTGGCTTCGACAGCGCGCCGATCCGTGGCTGTCGGCGTCGTTGGTGGCCGTCCTTGGGGTGGTGGAGGTGGAAGTGCCATGGGCACGCCCGCGCCGTTGCGGTGACTCCAATCCGAGACGGTGGTACGCACTGCGCTGGGACGCGCACGCTCCCGCGAAGCGCCATCCGCCACTTCCTCCTGAAGTAACGCCAGAGCGCACGCGGTGTCGAGGTCAGGTGGCCGCTGCACCAGAACCACCGCGCGGATGTCGGGTCGCAGTCCCTCGACAAAACGGGTAAGATAGTAGTAAGGATGAATGGATTCAGAATATGCAGATAAGTGGCTAATGATCAGTTCAAATTGCTCAATGTAATCAGCTACGGTAGTTTTCTGTGACAGTGAGTAAAATTGGCGGATTAAGAGCTGGTGACGATCACGACCGAATCTAGTACACAACAGATTCGAGAAGGATTCCCAATCGAACTCGGTCAACTTCCTCTGTACTGATTGTAACCACACCGATGCAGAACCAGAAAAATTCAGTGATGCCATCGGGACCCAGAATTTCTCATGAATCTCAAACATCTGGAAGTACTGCTCACAAAGTGTCTTCCATAGACGCGGATTCTCGCCCGTGAATTGGGGAAACCCGATCGATGGATGAGCCTGACCGATCCCAGCGAGGATCTGACTAGCATGCGCGTATGGAGATGCGATGGTAGACTGAACGGGGATTTGTGACTGACCGTTGGCCGGGGTGGCCACCGATGCGAACATCGGCGCCAGTCCCCGTGGCAGAACGTCGATGCCGCGGTCGATCGACTCGAGGGCGTCGCCCTCCGCGCGCTTGCCGGTGCCGACGTGGTCACGCAGCGGCGCTGGCGGTGCGGGTGGTGGTGGTGCTGGCGCCTCCGTCGGCCGCTCCTCCGTTGCGGTCGCGGGCCACGCTTGGAGTTCAGCTACCGCCGCCGAGAGCTGATCCACGCGCCGCTCCAGATCGGGGCGCCACTGGCCCAGATCGTCCAGCTTGGCGGTGTGGGAGCGGATGTCGGAGTGGATCGCGTCGAGGGAGTTGGTGAGCTTGTCGAAGTAATCCTTGAAGGAAGGATCCATGGCGCTGAGTCGATCCTTGATCGATTTCTGCGCCCTCGTCTCGATCAGATGCGCCAGGGTGTGGATCAAAGGCTCTGAATACCAGATGTAAGCAACCAGCTATTCCTCTCTCGATCTATCGGATTATCTCACGAATCAGTAGCAATTTGGTGTTACAGACTTGGAATTGGATACACGAATTGGGAACAGAGGAAGAAATGTAAAGAGCCGCCGCCAGCTTCGCCGTTGATCCACTGGATACCTAGCTCCAGCGGGTGAGGACGTGTTAAGTAGCTGGCAGCGGCACACCCACTCGGGGCCGCTGGTCTTGCGGTTGGGCCGCCTCTGCCTGATGGGCCGAGCTGGTGGCGAGGCCGGTCCGTCGCTGGATGTTGGCGTTGGGCTGCTTGTGGCCTTGACAGTGGCAATGCATGAACACATCGTAGTTGCCACCGATTCCATCCCCTGTTACCTTACGCCAGGAGAGGTGGCCATCCCTACATCCAGACGTTAACTCAAAGAAGGCGAAACCTGCTGGCTCAAGTGATTTCACGCTTACAACGACCAAAAGTAGATTGCTTGGCAATGCGACGAGATGGAAATAGTCGAAATCGACAGGATCATCATGCTTGTAAGGCCAATATATCATGGAGTAAAGTTTGGACGTCGACTGTGGCGCATCAATCGAGCAGAGGAACTCGAGTGTGGTTGCGTCAAACACCAATGTGGCACCATTAGATTTCAAGCCATAAATCTTGCCCTGAAAAGAGGTTACATCGATGAAATAGTCGTAGCGAGAAGACGGGCGTTTTGGCAGCTTCGTCCAGGCCGCGTCTCCGGGCCGGCAGACCACTATGCTCTCTCGTTCCAGCAAGCAGCGGTGGTACATGATGATCATCATGTCGTCTGTGCCTGCTGCCAAAGTAGCGGGCGGGGCATGAATGGCGAAGCGGAAGTGATCTGAGAATTCGAGGTATGTTCGGAAGGATACATCATAGAAGGGGGTGCGGATCTTGATCTGGCGCGCGCTCTCGGCATCGGTATGGTGCACGTAAGTGATGTCGGACATGGTCTTGCCGTCGTGGAACGCGTTGATCTTGGGCAGAGCGGCGGTGGCGCCCGTGGTCAGGTGCGAGAGGCGGCAGGACGCGTCGCGGGCATCGACGACGACCGACCACCCGCCCGGCAAGGGGAAGACGAGCGCGTGCTCTGAGCCGGCACGGGGAGCGGAGCCGTTCCGAGGTGCGGGAAGCAGCAGGCGAGGCGCCTGCCCTGCCGCGGCCCGCCATGTCCGGCAGACAGACCGGAACGCGGTGAGCCCTCTGATGGGATCGCGGGATCGCTGGACGATGAGCTCCAGCAGTTCGGAGGGGAGATCCAGCCAGTCGAGCTGTTCGCGGTGAGCCGCTGTTGTGTTTCTCTTCTTCTTTGGCCGTCGGCTAATCGCCATTGTGATCACGGCCGTCTTCTTCCTTTCTTCGCTGTTACGTGTAGTCCCCTGTAATCTAACCTGCCCCTTCCGGTCCGGCAGGCGTCCAGCGGCGTGCCCTGGCGGCATCTGTCTGGGCGGTCCTCCCCCCGCCCCCCGCGACGGCGCAGCCCAGCCATGCTGCTGCCTTTGGCGACGCGCCGGCCTGGTGGCTTGGTGGGCGAGTGGCACCCTGCGGTGGGTTTGCTGGCGCTGCTCCGGCCCCGACAGCCTCGGACCTGCGTTCTCCGGTGTCCGTGGCTTGCGGCGCCTCTGCCGGCGCGGCTCCGGCCCCAACGACCAAGTAGCTGCGTTCTCTTCCAGCCTACTCTGCTTGTCGGTGTCCTGCCGGCTACGGCCCCGGCAGTTTGGATCTGCGTTTCTCCGGTTCCTAGCTTGCAGACGTCGCTGTTAGCCGATGATTACCCTGTGCAGGTTTCTCTCTGCCTCGTCGCCTCCCCGACCCGTATACCTTCACGCCTCACCTTGAGCCAGATCCAATGCTCATGTGTCCGATGGCACCCAGTACCACCCTCCGGCGGCAGGTGCAGCCCCTCCAACCCTCTCCTCGACGTGGCAGTTTCGACCGGCGGTGGCTTCCTCATCATAGAGTCCTGATTCAGTGGCTATGGGATTGCTTAGACTCAGGTCAAGGAGAAATCCTTGCTCGGCTAGCCGGTGCTGGCAGCGACGTCACTCATGAGTGTCGTTTTTCCTTTTTGAAGACGCTGCCATGGCCTCCACCTACGCCCCTCTTCGAGCTCAGAGGAACCCTAGGTCCGGTTCTCCGGATCGGATGGCGACGGCGTCTCGACGCCGTTCTTCTTCATGAAGGCGCTATCTTGTTTGCTTGCGGTGTCCCTGATGATGATTTTGCCGGTGTGGACTACATCAGTGGCGGAGCTACGTGTTAGCTGTGGGGTCGGCCGACCCCACAGCTTTTCAGCAAAATAACCTAAAAATACTGTATAGACACTGTTTATTGTGAAGAAAAAAATTCAGAAAATTAACGATGAACCCACAGATTTTTTAGGCTGGGTTCGCCGCTGGACTACATTGCTTGTTCGGTCTGCCTCTTCTGTTGGGTCTTGGTGGGTTTAGCTGTGTGTGTATCCCCTATTCCGGGCTGAGCATCCCTTGTTCCTCTGCTCCGTGCATCATGTTCACACCTTCTTGCGTTTGTGTCATGTGTTGTACCTAACTTTATAATCATTCTAATTCCTTCTATCAATGAATGATACGCAAGCTTTGCGTATTCGCGAAAAAAACTAACCAGCCCGTAATATAACCAGCCAGCCTGTAGTCCGAACTGATTCCTTAGCTAGCCAGCCTGTAGTCCGAACTGATCCCGGCCAAAAGCACCTTACTCCTTTCGCAAAAAAAAAAGCACCTTATCGCGGGTAGCGTGAATATTCTTATTTGGTTGTTTGGATAAGGAGTATCTAGAGATACAGTTTTGGGAGTATCTAATCATCAGTCGTCTAATTTTGATTCGGATCTTAATCCAATCTTTGTCTAATTGTGGAAGTCAATTGGCCAGTGTTAGGCGCCGGCAGACCGGCCGAAACACTGGGCCGGTCGAGTCCCAGCCACAGGATCAGCCTTTTGTCAACCTTTAGATTTGACTATTCTTCCGACAACGTCAGACCATTGGGATTTCTCCACCAAAGAAAAAAAGAAGAGAGAGAGCAGCGCCCCGCTCGTCCTTGGCCGGCCGTGCTTGCCGGCCGCCCACGGGCGCCCTCGGCTGGTCGCGGGGGCACACCGCATCAGGTCGACGAGCACCGCATCAGGTCGTCGTCGTCCTAGGCGTGCGGCCGTCGTCGTCCCCGTGCTCGCTAGCTGCTCGTGCCTTCTGCAGTTGTTTGCTCGCCCTCGGCTGTTTGTAGTCGCCTCCTGTTGAAGCACCACACCGCCCCCGCCGCTCCAAGCTACATAGCCATCGCGCTAGTCGCCTCCTGTTGAAGCATCAGTGGGTAGTTTAATGGAGAAAAATGGATGTAGCAAAAATGTCGCCGGTAGTAGCAACAAATCGATACGGTTGCAGCAAAAATGCCTCGCCATCGCCGTCGTCTCCTAGGATTAAGCTTCGCCCATTAAAATGATTGCAGCAAAACGGAAGCCGGATGTAGCTTTGTTGGTGCCGGCTGCAGCTCACCTCGACGGCGCCCCGTCGTCATCTCAGCACCGCTTCCTTGATTGAATCAAAAAAAGACACTGGATCCAGCTTTCGTAGGCAGCGGTTCAAGCATCCTCATTGCATGGTTGCAGCTCCATTAGTAGCCAGTTCTAGCAAAAAAAAAAAGGTCTGCCGGTCGTGGCACCATGCAGCTCGGCTTATGATAGATGTAGCAAATTTCCTCCCCAGTAGTAGCAAAATCTGAAGATGGTTGCAGCAAAAAAGGTTGCTGCCGTGGCATCATTGCTTACGAGTGCAGCTCCAGCGGTTGCCGGTTCCAGCTTTTTTGGCTACTGGTTCCAGCAGTTCCAGCCAACGGTTGCAACTTCCGGCGACACTGGTTCGAGCTTCCCCCAGCAACGTTTGCAGCTCCCTGCCAAAACTAGTTCCAGCATCTCTCCCCGCCGGTTCCAGCAAATCCCTGACTGGATGTAGCTTTTTGAGTCCATGGTTGTAGCATAGGGCACCGCCGTTTGCAGCTCTCCTGGTGCCGCGGTTGCAGCTCCCCGGCCGCCATGATTGTAGCACGGGGGCACCTCGGTTCCCAGCGTCTGGCTTGCCGCCAGTTGGAGCAAAATAGCTGATGGATCCAGCATCGCCGTCCGCGCAACGCTCCTGCTGTCGTGTTCATCTCCGATGAGAGATGGTCGTCGGGGGTCAGGGCCCGAGCGTTGGTCGTCGGAGAGAAAAAAAGGACAGAGGAAGAGGGAAATCTGTTCGAGATGGGGGAGGATGGTCGGAGCTGTGACGACGCGGTGGTGCGGGACGGAGGAGCTGCGAGGCTGAGCTGCGCTGCGAGGAAGAAAACGTTCGATGTGGATAAGGGAGGGGGCACGCTGTTTGCTGGCCACATTGGCTTGCGTTAGACCGGCGCAACGCTTCGACCGGCAGTCCGTCTGGAAACGTTTTCCATTGTGGAATGACACGCGTCAGTCTTGGTTCCTGTTTAACTTCCTTGTCAAAATAGTCGACCGATTTTCCGCTGAATCGAATAACAATAATCCTAAATTAATGCGCGGACTTGTTACGGGGCTTTTACGGACTTCCTTTTAACAAACAGGGACTTTAATGAAAGAGTACACCACTGCTCGACGATGTCATTTAGTATAATCCTGCACAAATGATCTGTTGTACAATTACTAAGTTAAGGGAACTCTACATTTGACAAAAACACCGACTCAGCTAAGGTGATGGAATCAACATGTTTGGTCAGAATGAAGTATCCCTCGTGAATTAAAATCAAGACAAAGGTAACTTTCCAGTAAGTCAAAGTTGTCACGTGCATAGGATGTTTTTTCGAGATACAAAAAGACATATACGAGTATATAGTACCAAAAAGACCTGGTTATCGGCAGAGAACTTCCCAGTAAGCCAAAGTCATGAGCAAAGACACTGTGAGGCTTCGTAGAACCAGTCAAATGGAAGGGATCTATCCCAACTCAACTTATCATGGAGGTCTAATGGCCAGAATTTGCATCTTGACACTTAGATAGATAGTGGACTGCCAGCCAAACATCAGGTATAATATGATAAAAATGGCCATCAAATTATCATGCTGAATCAACTGAAATTTTGGATATGAACACATGTAGACGATCAAGCGCATTTACATTTCTTTCGCCAAATAAAACGTTCAACACAGCAGACGATCACCCAAATTCGAGATTCAACAAGAAACCGAGCAGCAACAGTTTCAAAGTACACATGTTCACGTTCGCATGGCATTGGTCAGCCAGAGAATCTGACGGCGGACAGACCGGATTGCATCAGGTGAGCGCCAGACATTCTAGAGCCCAAATCACCTAATCTATACAACTATTAACAACCAATGTACGTATAGTACTAGAAGAAGCGGAGACGTGTTGATCTGACCCGCCAACTCATCAAGAGTTTCGAGCCCCACACACCGACACCGTACAGAAGGCTCTTGCGAAAATCTCTCTCCGGGGCGCAGGAATGCAGGAAGGAATGGAAACAGAGGCTTACTGGTGATGGACTTGGTTGTTGATTCCTCCGCCGAGCGCGCCTGGCGCAGGCCCCATCATGGCCATGGCGACCCAGGACTGCTGACCAACGGCTCGCCCCATCATGACCATGTTGTCGCGCGCCATGGTGGCCTCCCTGGCGGCAAGCCTCGTGAGCTGCTCGGCCGCCCCCATCCAGGCGACGCGGACCGGGGCTCCGAACGGAAGCACCGAGGCCAAGTCGATGGCGTCCACGGCCGCCTTGTAGAGCGACGCGGCGTTGCGCAGCCTCATCTGCGCGTTGCGGGCGTAGGTGAGCACGGCGACGTTGCAGCTCTCCCATCTCTCGCTCGTCTCCGCATCGGGTGCCCGGCCCAGTGCATGGGCGCAGAGGGGGAGGCCGCGGGCCAAGCCGTGGAGCGAGCGGCGGCGCTTGATGCCGCGCCGGGCGTCCTCGAGGAGCTCGGCAGGGAGGACCCCGGCGGGATCCGGCTCGACGTAGCCTGCGGTCGCCTCCTCGAGGGTGGCGCCGTCGCGGATCGCGCGCAGCAACCCGGCTCGCGCCTCGAACTTGGCGATGGCGGGGTCGATCGACCTGAAGACTTCTTCCCGGGTACCGACAGCTTGCACGAAGGCTTGCGACACCACATTCGCTGCCGCCCACCACCGGTTCGCGTTCGCCATTGCCGCCGCTCGCCGGTCTCTCTCCCTCTGCTTCGCGAGCGTGATGGTGTGGAAATGTGGATGTAGAATAAGACGGGGAAGGAGGAGAGAGGGGAATTAATTTATAGGGACGGGCCGGCGGCGAGGTGAAATGTGCTTTGTTACCGTGTCTTGGGAGAGAAGCCAGGTGGAATCGGCCGTGTTACTGTGTCACTGACAGCGATTTTGAGATCTTTAGCCGCTCGTCATTTTCCCCGTCCTTTCTGTTCGGCGGCGTGCAAGGTAAATAATCGGTTACGGCCGCGGGGCCCACTCGCCAGCCTGGCACGCCGGAAGCATTCAGAAACCCAAGTCCCAAACCCACCGGCTAGTTTTTAAGTTGTTTATTTTTCTCAGTTTTTCTTTTATGGTTTGGTGTTTATTCTATTTCCACATGTATAAATCAACATATAAGAGGTTATGCGCATCAATCTGTGGTCGGATGGTTAGAAGAACAGTGGTATCCCCAGGCCATCAGAGTTTAAGTCTTAGACTTGACATTGGTGCTCGCGTTTTCATGAATTTATTTTAGACCTTCCGGCGATGTCGTTCAATGGAAGGAGACGTTTCCGTCAACAACGAAGGCGTCTGTGACCACTACGTCAACCTAAAGATGATATGTCGGCTCAGTCTCTCTGAGATACTCATAAGAGTAGGATGTGCGTCGTGCGTTCATAGGGATGACTGTATGCTCGTGTATGTGAGCGACTTTGATTGTATTGTGTTAAAAAAACATGTCATGGGTTATAAATAGGAGAAAAGCTTGAATCTACTTGCTTTATTTATAAAACGAGGCGAAAGTCTTTTTCGGTAAAGCTTGAATCTACCTAACTGATTTTCATGACTCGGTCCGCCGCCACGTGCCCCCGCGGGACCACGCACCGCTTGTTTCTCTTATTATTATCTTCACGACGGCCACAAGTTTTCCTCGAGCCAGAGCAAAACCATCTCCTCATGTTCTCTCTCTCTCTCTCTCTCTCTCTCTCTCTCTCTCTCCTTCCTTTAGGCTACCTCTCATCGGTGAGGCTTCTTTCTGTGACGCCATGGATTCCCCTTCCACAAGGATGCTGCCCAACAAACGGTGGCTTCCATGCGCATTTCGAAGCAGATGAGATGGAGACGCTTCCCACGCAGCTGGTGGTCGTTACTGCAAAGGGATGGTCGCCGACGCTGTGGGCATGTTGTACGACATGTTGACAACGCGGGGTTGATGTGATTGCAACACCGAGCGACGACCGCATTCAACGGCTACAAGGACAATATCGGATGTGCTTTGAGGAAAATCGACCATGCACAGCACTAAGCTGCATCAACGACGACCACAACGTTGGCCATGTTCGAAAGCTTAGGAGCGTAATATGGCTCATGTTGTGAAGTATTCACTGTGCAAATCTCAGCACAACATGATTCATGTTGCAAACCTTGGGAGGCAATATGACCCATGTTGCAAACTTCATCAGTTGGATCAGACTGTTATCTCGCAATTGATCCAACGGCTCAACCCAGTCGGTCATCATCCTATATGTAGCGACTATTTTGGATATCGGTTATAATGCTTCGAATCTTTCTATGACCAAATCTAGGGATTTTTTACGGTACATAGTACTCTGGTATTAAGTTAATCCAACCATATATATGGTTCGCCTAAAAGTTCAGCTTGAGGATAGCTTAGTAATTTCTGACCGGAATAGCTTCACACACGATGTTTTATGGACGTCACGTGGACGATGCTAAGATCTCATGTTCTCTATTTATGAAGGGATTACATCTAACGGTGATTAGCTCCTGTCGTGCACGCATCGGCCAGAAAGTCGGCTGCATAGCACTGCTCATTTCTGACTAGGCTAATATTCTCATCTTTGGGTTCGGCTCCCACGATCGCCCGATCGATCCAATACCTCCCACTAATCCAGAGGAACAGGAAAATTAACTGACCGTCCACACGCCCTCGCCTCCCTGCGAACGACCCCAATATAGCTTCGCCGTATGTGATGATCGCCGCCACACATGACGAGCGCAGCTGTACGCCCGCTCCTCCTGTTGCGCCGCCGCCGTCAGGTGAGACTGCACGCCCGCTATAGTCTCCTACTCCGTATGCAACATCCTGTGCTGGAGTGAATATATGGTCCTAGTAGTTTATAGCCTTATTTTTTCGAGAAAACGTCCAATCTATTCATCAACTATCAAGATCAACTATCAAGGTAGTATAAAGAACACTAAAGTAAAATTTACATCCAGGTCCGTAGACCACCTAGCGACGACTACCAACACTAGAGCGAGCCGAAGGCGCGCCGCCTTCATCGCCTCTCCCTCGTCGAAGCCGGGCAAACATTGTTGTAGTAGACAGTCGGGAAGTCGTCGTGCTAAGGCCCCACAGGACCAGCGCACTAGAACAGCAACCGCCACCGATGAAGAGAAGCATAGACCGGAAGGATCCAACCTGCAGGCACACAGACGTAGACGAACGAAGACTGGATCCAGTCGAATCCACCGAAGACAAACGCCGACCGGATCCCACGAGATCCACCAGAGACAAACCTCCACACGCCTTCCGACGATGCTTGAAACATCACCGGGACGGGGGCTAGGCAAGGACGACCTTCTTTCATCTTCAAGAAGCCGCCGCCGCCTCGTCTTCTTGAGCATGGCACAAACCCTAACAAAACTCAGAAAACCATTTAAAAACGAAGCCCTCCCACCGGCAAGAGCCGGGATCCACCGTGCCTCCATGGTCCAAGGACCATAGGAGATGAGGCGGACCAGCGAGAGGCAAGGAAACCCTAGATGGGAGTTCGCACGTGGGCAGGAGCGAAGGGTTTCGTTCGTAGTTTATAGCCTTATTAGTGTTCAGATCCTGCTTTCTTATTCATAGGGAAAATAAACTGGTGTGCATCCCAATAATGATGGAACTGCAAGAAAAGCCATGGACCAGCATGGTTCAGCAGAATATTACAGAATTGCCCTTTGATCGACCGCGCTTTCATGACTGAAACTGCAACTCCTACAAAATCTCCAGGTAAGCTTCCACACACAATGTCAATGAATGATACTCCTAAAAAGAATCTTGATACTACCACTTCTCTTTGCAACATCGAAGCAAACATACACAACTGAGATAATATGTTGACACTGTCAGATGATGATTTCACAGCCGCATGGAAAATCTTCGTCTGTTATTACAACCACTCAAGGGAGGCATGAATGTCATGTTGGAAAATACAGTTGTTACAAACAACAGAAACAATTGCATGGCTATCTAATGTAAGAAAAGACGACTAATCAGATGGGCCAAGACGAACTGTACTGTTAACATAACGAAAAACCTATACTGCCTTCGCTAGCATGTAATTATTGAATTTCTCAATGCTTCATTCATTCTACTGATCTACCCAAACTCGACTAGGAACAATTGAAATCTAAAGGCCTGATTTGGAGTAATGGATGTTTGTTGGGAGTTCTGGATGAATTGCTCCTCGTCCAAAATTCCAGCTTTCCAAATGAAAACTAAATGGCAGCATACGTTGATCAATTTGCCACCATGATGCCCCGCTTCAGTCAAAATGCTCCAAAATTGCAATGACCGATAAGGCTCATGATGCAGTGGAATCGATAGATTTGCACCTATCTGTAACATATTATTCTATTAAAGTTTTCCATGCTATCGCATCACGGATTCTTTAACGTACCATTGGTCTCCAGTACTGCACACAGACAAAAGGGATCCAAAGTTATATCAAACTTGAAAGTGATAGTAGAAAATGAGTAAACTGGATAACACCAAACCAGAGCAATCAGACTCACAAATATTTCAGGCAAATGTTAAGGAAGCGGGCATGTTGCTGGCTCTGAGATATGGTAACAGAACCTTCCATAATTTGGTCTTTCTTTAACTCGATAGGTTCAAATAAGTAAAGGAGAGTCTGCATTACAAAAAGAACAGCATTCTTGTGGATGTTAGCGATGCAATTTTCTAGGAATTTCAAAATAACCATATACCTAAGCGAAAAGGAAACCAATATGGCACTTATTAAAGCAATCACCTGCTGCCAGTGAGTAGGGGCGTCCTCTGGGGCAGTTGACAGAACAATTGAGACATCTGCCTTTTTCTTTTTATTGCTTGGGTTGGAATTTTGCATATTGACATCCAAGGGTTGGCTTGCTTGCTTCTTGAATTTCTGGCGAACTGGTCCATTAAACTCGACATCAAACCAAAATGCAAATCCATGCAATGGAGCTGAAAAAATAACACAGAAGAGAGCAAGGTTAGAGCATCTACAGCCGGACCCCTCATATTGCTCCTATACGCCCGTCTGGATGGCTCGGTCAGTGACCGGTCACTTTTTTGCGACCCAACTGGACCCCTCAAACCGGCCCTATACGTCCGGGCCACCCGGCACCCCCCAAACCCAGCCCATATGTTGGGCGGATATGAGGAGGCCCGGACACATCCGCCACATCAAATCCAGCCCACACTGGCCCACCCTTTCCCACAAATACCCCACCCCAAACCAAACCCTAGTTAAAATCCACACTCTTCTCGACCGCTCCGCTTCGTTTTCACTGCCTATCTCCTCCACTCCCCTCCCCTCCACCATGCCCGACTACGGCAACAATTCCTGCAACGAGTCCGATCCCATCAACTAGGACGGGCTCTTGAAGGAGGAGGGCTCCGGCAGCGAGGCCCTGAACGACAAGGAGCTCACAGTCTGCATTGCCCTCTGACGGCACGGATGGACCGGGACAGGAGCTTGAGCTCCATGTCGTCCCCGGTGGCCTGGCGACGCAGTGCAGTCGACCGCGTCGACCCGTTGTGCTTCGCGCAGCTGCAGATCCGTCTCCGGGCGCGCCCCTCCCCTACCCCTCCGCCCCAGCTCCTCCTAGCCGGCATTGGGTGCTCGTGCCCGCGCGGAGTCCGCGTACGAGGATACCCGAATTGAAGGCGCGCACCGCATGCCGCGCCGAGGGCGGAGGAGGTCAGTTCCTCCCGCATCTACACGATGTCCGCGTCGGTCGATACGTAGAAGCAGCTCCTGAGCGAGGTCCTCCGCCGATCGCTGAGCACGGTGGAGACAGACGCGGGGCGCCTCCGCCGCAAGAACGCGAAGACACTCCGGCTCAGCATCAAAGAGTCTGAGCGTCTTGTGAAGGAGAAGCAAGAGGCTGTGACGAAAGCGGCAAGGCTCACGAAGGAGCAGGCCCGCGCCGCCCGATGTTAGCCGGCATCATCCCTTCTTCGTCGTCATCCGGCACGACGAGCGACGACCCCCCTTCGGTCGGCGCCGCCTACATGGAGGAGTACTACCTGCACTCCTATGACCGCAAGGGGAAGGGACAGGCAAGGAAATGGTGATGTCCGGCTCCCGTCTGCGTTTATCTAGCTATCGTTTATTTATGAATCTAGTTTATCTATGTATCTAGTGATGCCCAGTGATGAACTTGCTCTTTTGGGTCCGATTGTACAAATTTTATGCTCCGTTTATCCCCGATCTACATAGATTATGCTATGTTGCTATGCTGATCTACGTAGTTTCCATCATGTTGCATGGATTGTATGGATAGTAGGGGGGGGGGGCGAATTTGAGGGGGACGGTTGCGAACGGGGAGATATGAGGGGTGATCGGTCACTATCTGCGGACACGACTGCGGACGTATAGGGGGTGAAATTTTACCAGTCCGGCTGTTGATGCTCTTAGCATTACATATTTACATTTCCATGCAGATGAAAAAGACAAGCAAAAATAATTTAAGGAGTACAACTGTACCCAAGATTATGCTGTTTTCTTTCACATGTCTTCAGTAACTCTATAGAAAGAAAAAAATGTATGTTCAGTATAATTTGCATTAATAATTTCAAGTTCAAGTGACACTATCTGAACAGGGCCCAGCAATTTGTTGCTCTACCACAAGATAAAAAATATGCACATAAATTTTATGTTAGTCTATCTTTGCATGTATGTATCAGTACTGAAACAAACATCATTTATCATAGTTCCAGAGCATGTAATGGAGGGTACATGGCCATTCTCTTTTGTGGTTTTTCAATCTTAGAACTTCTATATCTCTGTGCCCGACGAAAATGCAACTAGACGGGACCCTAAAGAGATGCAATTACCTATCACCATACATCCTTAACACCAGCTAGCTACCTGAAGCTGCTAAGAATTGCACCTTGCTGCAATAGGTTCGCACACAGGAAATAGATTCCTGACTGCAGTAAGAATCTAGGTAACACTTTTCCAGTACGCCTTATATAGTGGGTTTTCCGCTTCTGCAGGAAGCTTGTTCTATCAACAGAAACATCCCACAGCTTATCAAAAAGCCTCTCTAACAGCAGCACTGTCTTAGAGTGATCAAGCTTAGGTCCTCTCAAACAGACCTGGCACGATCATAGCTCGAGCACTCCACAGATTAAAAAATACAACCTCTGTAAACAAATATGAGATGTTTTAGAGACGTGTGTCAAGTCTATAAAACGTCTTATATTTGTTTACAGAGAGAATATATCATAATATCAGTAGAAACCTAGCTGTGCAAATTTACTAGATGAAATCATGAATATGTTCACCATGTGTATCTACCTCGAATGTAGAAAGAATGGAATACAACTTACCTTGCAACATTGATGTAAACTTGTATGCAGCGGTAATAGTTTCAAGATCTGGAGCTTGTATGGTATAGCAATCCACTTGTGCAACCTGTTCAAGGGATCCAGTAAGTTGTATTAAAAAATAGTTCAGCTTACATAAAAATGTAGAGCTACACAAACAGGAACTAATTTATATGCAAAGTCCGAGAGTGATATGTGTGCAAAGCAGATGTCAAGCAGAGAAGAATACACAGTTCAGAAACAAATATCTCACCACCGTTGGCCATGTCAAAACATTCTCGCCACTAATTGTCTCAACAGAAGGCTCCATGAATGTGCACTGTTTTGCAAGGGGCATCATACAGGACACTGAATCAAGCAAAGAATAAATTACAGATTAATCAGAGAATGAGAAACAATAATTAGCTTCCATGTCAAGCTAACTTAGGAAGCTATTGGCGCATTATGAACAAGCAACTAAATCTCCTCATATTTAAGGAATCTATACTACTCCTTCCATCCCATAATATAAGAGCGTTTTTGTCAAAAACGCTCTTATATTATGGGACGTAGGGAATAGTTATTAAGAGAACATGTACAAAGGACAATGAACTTACTTTTTATACCATATACATCTCGCCAGAAATAAATACTATCCTGATATCTGTGAGAATTTGTAATAGGCGCAAGATAAAGCTGCAGCATGATTATTTGTTTATGTCAGCCAGGCAATTTTCAATCAATGTCTCAACCAAATCATTGCTACATACTCCCTCCGTTCCATATTAAGTGTTGCTGATTTAGTACAACTTTGTACTTAATCAGCGACACTTAATATGGAACGGAGAGTAACATTTTGTGGAAACACTTACCGACGCATGAGATGGAAGAATAAGACCCCCTGGCTTAAGCCATTTATCCCTAGCAAAAATTACGCTCCCCAGCATACTCTACAATCAACATGACTATATTTCAGATTTCACATATCGAGCAGATGTAAAGTGATGTGTTGAATAAGTCCAACTGCACAAACAATATATTTATAGAACCTCATAGAGAAGCATATAGCCCATCCATTCAGATATAATGACATCAACTTTTTCTTCAATTTCGACATCCTGCATTTGAATATTATAGCAGTCAAGTTCCATAACGCTGAAGGCCTCAAATATTAGTTTAAGGATGCTACTGCAACTACAATCAAGATATTATAGTTGGCTATAATCTACAAGCAAGATAATGTTTCAACCTTTCATAAAATAAAGCTTTAGGTACATGCAAATGGTGATGAAATGGTTATGACAGAAATGGAAAAGGCTAGATAGAAAAGGTGTACCTCGATTCTTCCATGCAAAACAATGACTTTGTCAGACAGCTCATTTTCCCTCACAATTTCCATTGCCTAAACACATTTAGATTGAAGGAAATGGAATCAGCATTAAATTTGTAGAAGCAAATAATAAAACAATGAAAGTAAAAATGTATATTAAAGAAATTGCAAAAGCATTTCACAAACATGCATATTATTAGCAGATAGTATGGTAGCAGATCAAGCAAGGGAACTTGCCTAGCACCACTTTTCAAGCTACTAAGTATTTATCACTATTCTAAGAAAAATGTATTTAATTCATCATAAGGGGCTTCCCTCCATGTTTCATTTAGCTTTCATGTAACACACAGTATAAGGGTTGGGGTGCAGCACTAGTTTATTAAATTACTTGGTAGTTTTGCAATCTCAACCATACAGGAAAAACCAGGGGGGGAGGATATACCTGTAACGCAATATCACTTGCATCGACTGCATAGACCTGAACACAATAAACTCAGGAGATTAATTAAAAATTAATGGAAAACAGGAAATCTGCCATCCACATCATCAAAAGAATTAGCAACAGAAATAATTAAGAACAATTTGCAACCCTCATGCAAAATGAACCCATATTATTACACAGCAATATAGCATACATGTGTTTTATTGCAAAAGAAAGGGCTAAATTGCTGCAATCTAATGAAAGATGATTCAAAGCACAGAAAAATGTAAACATGCAGGCTACTAGTATTTGGTAAACAACGGGTACAATAGATCTTATGGTACAGATCAAATGATCAACGCGTGCATTGATGCAGCTTTTTAAATGACTATGTGGTGCTAATCTAATTTATTTATTTTTGGTGAAAGAGTTTGCTCCTGTGTTCTCTCTTGAGAATATCATTTTTCTTTGTCAGATATGTTGTTCACAAATGGACAGCTAAGATCCACAGAAAAACAAATTAAAACGTGATTAAACAACAGATCAATATCTGCTTAGTGCGAACTCACTAAGCGACCAACTTATACAGAAAGAAAAGAAAAAAATGAGGAAAAGGCTTGAAGAGCAACAAAGATTAGAAACATACTTAACATCTACTATATAGAAAGGGACACTTAGAAAGCAGAAGTTCAAATTTTATAATATCATTGGCAACACATAAGTGTCCAGCTAATAATTAATTACTTAAGTTACCCGAGTGGCACCAGCAAAAGCACAAAATATAGAAAGAACGCCAGTGCCGCAGCCAACATCCAATACGACCTGAAAATTGAAACTTCAACCATTCATGAGTTAATTGAGTGAACAGAAAGCTGTATCCTGTCTATCCAAGAATATCATGTAGTACAGTAAGCATACAAACAGTAAGTAACTCTGACCTTGCCTGAAATTAGATCTTTGTGGTGCATGATAGCATTTCTGTAAGTATTAGTCCTCACATGATCCTGCAATTAGCAATCTCAAGATTAATACTAATTCAAGAATGATGATGTTGCATTAGCTTAAGACCTAAGGAATCCAGAGATGCTACTGAAATCACCAACACAACATAAAGCTCACAATAACCTGGTGTAATTAGTGTATTCTGAGAAATCTTTTTTCAATAGGTCTAAGGTCTGTGGCACTCTGTGTAAGCATAGCAGCAGCTACACATCACTCTCTACCAATGCACACCAGGTCGTAAGGTTAGTAGCTTATATTAACAAATTACCAGATAACAGCATCTGAATTTCCAGGTGCGCGACAAACAACAAACAATGCAAGCATCTGATCATAGCACTTGGGCAACAACAGTGTTATGCTAGCTCCTCCATTCAGAATAATGACGCATCATTTTTCTTGTTAATTTCCTGACAAACCAAAAAAAAAAAAAAACTGTGGCATGTCCATTATTTCTTTGTGTGGCTTATGTTGTGTTATATAAGTGATTCAAACAGTGGCCATAATCTTTTACCTGCCAAAGCCAAACAAAACTTCAGATCCACACGGAGCATGATCGTAAACGTTTAAGCTACTCATCTTCTCGTGGAGCATGATCGTAAACATTTTAACCACCCATCTCCTCGTGTAAGAATATTATTCCTTCGATGTCTACTTAGTCAATGAACAGCCCTAACTATGCGAGCTTATACACCAACTGAACCAATGCTAACACTAGGTCACATCCTCGCAGGTGGTGGAACTGTAAGGAACCTCAGACATCCTTACTTATTCGATGGCGACGATCCCGTGGACTCGGTCCACAGATCGCTGCCCGTAGTAAACAAAACCCTAACTCCACCGATGCAATAGCAAGTACAGGCAGGCGGCCAATCCTCCATCAAATACGGAGCATATATCATAGAGGGAGAATTGAGAAAGTGTGTGCTCGTGCACGCGTTACCTTGAGCATCTCCTCGTGGACGCCGATGTGGGAGTAGGCCTTGAAATAGGCCATGTCGTAGTCGGTGCAGGGGGGCGGAGCGGGGTGCGGCAGAGCCGAGGCCGCCTGGCCCGAAGGAGATCCCATGCCGCCGACGCGCCGCGGCCTGCGCGGCCGCGGCATATGGCCGTTGCCGTCCTCGCCGCCGGCGAGCATCGGGGGAAAGGTGTCCTGCGTCCGTGGCCTGTGCCTCTGTCGCGAGTGGGAGTGGAGAGGGCGAACTACTGCTCCGGAATTCAGATTCCTTACGTGGGCTCTCTCGTGCTCAGATGGTCTAACGGGCCCGTTACCATGTCTGGACTCTCGTGTGGGCTGAGCTGTCCCGCCTATTGCGAGACCGAAACTCAGGCCCAGCGCGACGCGCATCTGCTACACAATGCATCGGTCATGTGCGTTAAAACTGGATACGATGAAAGCCTATGACAGGATTGAGCGGCCTTATCTCAGAGCTATCATGCTAAAACTAGATTTTACTGAAAAAGGCTTTCGTCCCGCTTTATATATAAAGCACCGATCCACAAACATCACGACTATACAAATTCACGCCACCACCACACACGACACACACACTCAAGACAAGATACAAGGGTGCCGAGCACCGCCACATCATCCCAACGACTACCAAGCCACTACACATACGCGAGGATGATCCGTTTGGAGCCAGCGAAGACCTCCAATCCTCCGAGGAGAGGTGAGACGGAAAACGACGGAACAAGGACTCCAAGATGGTGCCTCCTAGAAGGGAACGACCACTGATAGCCGCCACCATCCGATCCCAAAGATCGAGTTTTCACCCGGAGCAATTCGAAGGAGTAAGGGCACCGCGACGGAGCCTTCATGAAGGATACGGCGTCCACGGAAGCCGCCACCGTCGGCCAATTCAAGATTGGGCAAGTGATGTACCCCGGCACGCCCACCCCTCCAACGCATCCTAGCTCCGCCAACCACCAGCGACCACCCACCCACGTGGTCATGGCCGCTCGCCCGCACCCGATGCGCAAGTTCCGCCCACGAGCGTCGTGCCTCCCGCCGCCAAGGCCGCCGCCCTGCATCCAGACACCCCCAAGACCGACCAAAGTGACCGGTGTTGGGCCAAAGGGCACACCCGGCCAAACGGACCGCAGCATACGCCCCGCCTCGAACAACGCCGGAGCCGTGTCGGCCCACACATGGCCTGGGAACGGGGGAGGAGGGGGAGCGGACGCATCCGGGCCGGCACACCCCTGTGCCAGCGACGGGTGGCCCGAGCTCGTCGGCGCCTCCCATCCCTCCAGCCTGCCTCCCCACCGGACACCTCCTGTGCCGCCCCACCTCGGCGGCGAACGCAGCTCCACACGAGGCCACCAACGTACACCCGCCCACCGGCAAGAAGAGACCCGAAGGACCGCCGCCAATCGCGAAGGAAGCCCACCGAGGAGCCCAACTGCGCTGACTGCCGTCGTCCAGCCGCCGTAGCCTCCGGATTCCGGCCGGCCCGCCCACCGGCCAGCCGCTGCTGCGGCGCACCACCACCCGCCGTGGCCATGGCAGGGGCGGAGACCAGCAGCCTGCGCCACCCTCGGTCCGCGCCGCCCGGCCCCAGATCTGGCCTCGACCTCGCCAGTCCCGGCGACCAAGGCGCGCCCTCCACCACCCCGTCGCCCAACGCACCACCGTCGCGCCGCCGCCGTCGACCAGCCCCGGCGCGCCGTCGTGCTGCTGCGCCCGGCGCCTAGCGCAGCACCCAGGCCCGGGTGAGCTGCCCCGCGCCTCGCCACCCACGCGAGGGGAAGAAGAGCGCCCCGCCGTCGCCGCCGGCCGGGCTTCGCCCAGCCGCGCCCCCTGGCGGCGGCGAGGGAGGGGAGGAGGGACGCCCCGCCGGCGGCTAGGGTTGGCCTCCGACTGATAGATGGGTAAATATTGTTATGAATCGTGTTACTACAGTAAAGTTTTCAGTGATGTTTAATGGAAAAAAACTGGAGGAATTTCAGCCTTCTCATGGAATCAGACAAGGGGACCCAATATCTCCATATTTGTTCTTATTAGCAGCAGAGGGCCTTTCGTGCCTACTTAAATCAAAAGGAGTCATCAAACATGCATGGTCTGCAAATGGCACCTTCGGCGCCACCGATAAACCATCTTTTATTCGCTGATGACAGCCTGCTGTTTTTCAAGGCTAACAATGCTGGAGCTACAGAGGTGAACCAAGTACTGAATAGCTATTGCCAAGCATCGGGGCAAAGGATTAACTTCTCAAAATCTTCATCTTCTTTAGTAAGGGGGTTCCAGGGAGCACTAGACTGGAAATAAAAGGTGTGCTAAATGTTCCAAATGAAACACTTAATGAGAAGTATCTTGGAATGCCGTCTGATATTGGTGGGTCAAAAAACGGGGCTTTCAAATACCCCAAGGACCGTTTATGGAGCAAAGTGCAGGGATGGCTCGAGCGCACTTTATCAACGGCAAGAAAGGAGGTCTTAGTGAAATCTGTGGCCCAGGCAGTCCCAGCCTTCTCCATGTCTTGCTTTAAATTGCCAAGAGGATTGTGCGAACACTTGAATATGCTCATTAGGAAATTCTGGTGGGGAAGCAAAGATGGGAAACGAAAACCGCATTGGGTTTCCTAGAAGACAATGATGCAACCCAAATGTATGAGTGGTCTTGGGTTTAAGGACTTCGAGCTCTTCAATCTGGCAATGTTGGCTAGGAAGGCATGGCGCTTGTTACAAAACCCGAAGACATTAAGTGCACGCCTCCTCAAGAGCATCTACTACCCTGATTCCTCCGTCTTGCAAGCTAACTTGGGAGGACACCCAAGCCAAATTTGGAGAGCGATTATTGAAGGACGGGATACACTCAAGTTAGGCTTGATCAAGCGGATAGGCAATGGCGCCTCTACAGATATATGGAATGATTCATGGCTTCCCAGGGATGAGAATATGAGACCGTATGGCTGCTGTGTTACCGACCCTCCGACCGTTGTTTCCAAGCTTATAGACCACACCACCGCGACATGGAATAAGACTCGGGTGGAGGAGGTGTTCATGCCAATGGACTCGCGAGTCATTCTAGGGATCCCGCTGTGTACGCGTTCCATCCAGGACTTTTGGAGTTGGCATTTTGACAAGCATGGGCTATTCTTGGTTAAGTCTGCATACAACTTGCTGGTGGCAATAAAACAGAGGAGGGAAGCGTGGCTGGAAGGGACTCCGGGTACATCAAATTTGTCAACAGAATCTAGTTCATGGAAGAAACTTTGGAAAACACAGGCTCCAGCCAAAGTTAGAATGTTCCTTTGGAGGCTTTCCAAACACTCTCTACCAACAGAAGATATCAGATCGCAGCGACATATGGCAGACTCTTCGGTATGTGGCTTCTGTGGGGTGAATGATTCATGGAGACACTCTTTAATCAGCTGCACCACTTCAGGATGCACTTGGGCATTGGTTGATGAGGATATGGCCCAGAAGTTGGTATCTAATACTGAACCAAGCGCCAAACAGTGGTTGTTCACTATGATGGATTCTATGGCACATGACAAAATTGTCCTGCTTTCGGTCACTTTATGGGCAATTTGGTCGGCTTGTCGCAAGGCCATCCATGAGGGGATTTTCCAGTCTCCCCAGGCAACTCTCTCTTTCATAAATAGGTTCATAGGGGAGCTTGAGGTCATCAAGGTTCCATCGTCTTCTAGGCAACCGCGAGCATCGCTAGCCAATATTGGACTGCGACCAAAAGCACCACCTCCTGGGTTTGTCAAAATCCATGTAGACGCGGGAGTGTGGAAGGGAAGAGGTGGTTCGGCGGCAACAGTTTGCCAGGATAGAGATGGACAATTCTTGGGCAGCGCCGCACTTGTTATTGCTGGGGTTGATGACCCTGCGGCCCTTGAAACCATAGCTTGCAGGGAGGGATTGGCTCTTGCCGAAGATCTCAATGTCCAGAATGTTATCATTTCATGTGACTCAAAGCAAGTCATCTTAGATATTCTAAATGGTAGCAAAGGTAATTATGGAGCAATAGTTAGTGAGATTAAACTCAAGTCAGCAGTTTCAATGTAATTTTATTTTTGAGAGTCGTGCTGTCAATTTTGAAGCACATAGTTTAGCCAAGTTCGCTCTTCCACTAGGGCCGGGGCGCCATGTTTGGTTTGGCCAACCCCATGACCTACGATGTATCCCACAAACTGTGGACTTTGATGAATAAAATGGCTATTACCCCTCCAAAAAAATGTGAATTTTGGCCGTCACTTGAAAATTTTATGTTAGAACATAAGTCCCCTGTGGCGGCGGCCTAGGGTTTTCTAGTCCTCCGGCGTTCACCGCCGTGAGTCTGGTATCTTCCGGCTGAGATCCGATCTGCTTCCTCCTTCCTTACCCTCCTTCTGTTTCTCTTCGCTCGGGCTGAACCAGGGGGCGACTTGTTCACCCACCCGGCCTTGGCAGGAGTGGGAGTTAGGGTTTTGCGAGGAGTTGTTCCTTTTCTGGTCGGTTTTTACGGCGGCATGGTGATACGTCTCCAACGTATCTATAATTTATGAATTATTCATGTTGTTATATTATCATTCTTAGATGTTTTACAATCATTTATAGCAACTTTATATCATTTTTGGGACTAACCTATTGACATAGTGCCCAGTTCCAGTTGTTGTTTTTTGCTTGTTTTTACATCGCAGAAAATCAATACCAAACGGAGTCCAAATGCAACAAACTTTTTGGAGATTTTTTCTGGACCAGAAGACACCCGGTGGGCCAAAGAAGTACCAGAGGGGAGCTCCGAGGAGAGCATAACCCACCAGGGCGCGCCTGGGGGCCCGCGCCCAGGCGCGCCCAGGTGGGTTGTGCCCACCTCGGTGGCCTCCCGCACCGCCTCTTTGCCCTATAAATTCCCAAATATTCGAAAACCCCCGGGGGTAACCCTAGATCAGAAGTTCCGCCGCCGCAAGCCTCTGTAGACACGAAAAACCAATCTAGACCCCGTTCCGGCACCCTGCCGGAGGGGGAAATCATCACCGGTGGCCATCTTCATCATCCCGGCGGCCACCATGATGAGGAGGGAGTAGTCCACCCTCGGGGCTGAGGGTTTGTACCAGTAGCTATGTGTTTAATCTCTCTCTCTCTCTCGTGTTCTTGAGATGTCACGATCTTGATGTATCGCGGGCTTTGTTAATATAGTTGGATCATATGGTGTTTTCCCCTCTCTGTCTTGTTGTGATGAATTGAGTTTTTCCTTTGAGATTTCGTTTTATCGGATTGAATACTTTTATGGATTTGAGAGCACTTGATATATGTCTTGCATATGAATACCCGTGGTGACAATGGGGTATTATATTGATTCACTTGATATATGTTTTGGCACTCAACTCGCGGATTCCCGAGGTGACATTGGGGTAATCTATGCATAGGGGTTGATGCACATTTTCGTCCTTGTTTCTCCGGTAGAAATCTTGGGCCACTCTTTGAGGTTCTTTGTGTTGGATTGAGTATTATGAATCTGAATTTGCTTTGGTGTTATTTTAGTATGAACTCATGATAGATTGATCAGAAAGAATAACTTAGTGTTATTTTAGTACGAACTCTTGATAGATCGATCGGAAAGAATAACTTGGTGTTATTTTAGTACGAACTCTTGGATAGATCGATCGGAAAGAATAGCTACAAACAATTTCTTCTTATGTTCTCCGCTAGATAAGAACTTTGGAGTGATTCTTCATCGCACGTTGAGGGATGGTTATATGATCCAACTAGATTAGCATTGTTGAGAGATTGCACTAGCGAAAGTATGGACCCTGGGCCTCATTTTCAAGCATTGCAATACCGTTTGTGCTCCGTTTTATCAATTGCTACCTTGCTGTTTTTTATTGTTCCTATCACAAAAATCAATATCTACTATCATTACTACGCTTTTATTACCATCTCTTCGCCGAACTAGTGCACCTATACAAATTACCATTGTATTTGGTGTGTTGGGTGTGATGCCCCCGGCTTAATCGTGCACTAATCATACACGCAAATGCACTCGATCAAGCCTAAGGACTCACTTGAAGATATCACAACACAACTCTAACACATAAATAAAGTCATACAAGCTTTATATTACAAGCCAAGGGCCTCGAGGATTCGAATACATAAGCTCGCATACAAGCGTCAGCGGAAGCATCAGATATCTGAGTACAGATATAAAAGAAAGACAGAAAGGCCTTTAAAAGGCCAAGTAAAAGAAAACACTACGATCGAAAAGGTGCAGGCCTCCTGCCTGGGACCCTCCGAACCTACTCCTGGTCGTCGGCCAACTCGTAGTAGTAGCCATCCTTGGGGTAGTAGTAGTGATCGTCGATAGGGCAGCTGGCTCAGGGGCTCCGTCATCTGGTTGCATCAAACGGATATGGGGAAAAAGAAAGCAAAGCAACCGTGAGTACTCATCCGAAGTACTCAGCAAGCAAGGATCTACACTACATATGCAACATTATCAAAGAAAGGCTGTATATGTGGACTGGGCTGCAGCAATGCCAGAATAGAGAGAAGGCCTAGTCCTATCGAAGACTAGCATCTTCAGCGGTTTTGCAGCATTAGAAGAGTGTAGATTAGTACAATATAAAGTAGTAGTAGCATTAAGTATCAACCTCGCCCAGAGATCCTTCCTCGACTCCCTACGAGAAAGCGATCCCAGAGCCCTAATATCCATTTCTCATCACAAGTATCCAGTTCTAGTTGTATCGATCGGAATACAACTCCGAGCGTCCGTTACCGAGGATCAGGCTATGCATAGATTAGTTCTTCCCTGCAGGGGTGCACCAACTTACCCACCACTCTCGCTTAACTCCGGCAGGACACACTTTTTTGGGTCATGCCCGGCCTCAGCCAAACGACACACCACAGCCCTACCTAAAGCTCAGCAGAGAGGTCCCCGTCGGTCTATATCCTAAGCGCTCAGGGGTCTTGGGCCGTCGCCCTGTGCACTCCGAGTCGTTGCGAGCAGGGTGGATACCAGCGCCAACGGCACGATCCAACCCGGCCGCCATGCTGAACTGGACATCTGACAGAGCTTTCGGCCGATGCATACAATGCAAAGTGCCCATAACTATTCCCACGTGATGGTTAGTGCTATCGGGCCAGAGGCCCACTCAGATCACATATCCAAATCGTTAGTGTATTGGTAGTGCAGTAACGAGCAGAGACTCACGATCGATGTGACCCCGTCACCCCGTCTCGAGGACTTGCGGCAAGGGCTAAGAATGCCCGGCCACGCCTCGTATTTAACTCTCGGGTACCTTCCAGGTCAACCCGTCTCCACATTACTCGCGGGTACCCCTCAGGGTCGACCCGCCTTTCCAAGTAACAGTTGTAAAGTCCAAGTATCCATGTGTCCATAACATCAGGGAATCCGAGGTATCACCCTCGTTGGATTCTACTCGATGTATCCGTCAAGGTGAACTTAGGAGGAATCACCCTCGAGGTTCAAACTTGAGGTGTTACACGACGGCGTTGTTAACGGAAGTGGTGAAGGAGAAATCACCCTCGATGACCACGACCGAATAGCTACTCTACAGAGTTAACATCAGAAGTGCTAAACGAGGTATCACCCTCGGCACTCGATAGAAACGCTGCAGTGTCGTACAACTAAGGGGGGGTGATGTGCGGTGCTGGGTCCTGGTCGTCGAGTCTTCCGATGATCCAGCGGGGCAATCGGGACAAGTGGGGTCACTGAGGTCTCTAACCATCCTATTCTAAGCAGTTTTAGGATAAGCAGGTAATCATCAAAAGTAGGTTACAAAATCAGGCTATGCATCAGAATAGGTAAAGCAGTAGCAGCAGCAATTCTAATGCAAGCACAAGAGAGAAGAGAATAGGCGATATAGGCATGCTCAAAGGGGGGGTGCTTGCCTGGTTGCTTGGCGGCAAAGGCAGGATTGTCAGTGGGGTCGTCGATCTCCGGAGTTGCGTCGGTCTCGGAGACTACGTCGTTACCAGGATCTACCGAGAGAGAAGAAGGGAAGAAACAGGTAAATACACGGCAAACATATGCCACACAGAGCATGCAATGCTAACGTGCAGTGCAGGGTTGCCTAAAGACATATCTAAATCATTTCAGTTATTTTAGGATTAAAGTTGGATTTATTAACCGGTGTATATGCACTATTTATCTACCGGAAACAGGCTAAAAGCTGCGGGTTCACCTCCGTAGAGGGTCCCGACAAGGAAACGGATGGCGTGGTTGGATTCGTCTCGTCGTTCTGAGCAACTTTCATGTACAAAGTTTTTCCGTCCGAGCTACGGTTTAATTTCTATGATTTTACAAAGTTTTACTGAATTTCTGGAATTTACAAAATTACTAAATTCGAATTATCCAAAATAGTAAAGGGTGACATCAGCATGACACAAAGATGTCGTCAGCAGTCAACTCTGGCTTACCAGAGTCAAACCTGACAGGTGGGGCCCCTCTATCATAGACTAGACTAATTAACAGTAGATTAAATTAACCTAATTAGTTACTAGGACCCGCTGTCAATGACTGATTAGCTAACTAATTGTCTAACAGATTAATTAACATTTTAATTAGCATTTTATTTATTTTAAAAATGTATTAAACTAGTGGGGCCCGCATGTTAGTGACTGGGCCAGCCCAGTCAGCATAGTTGACTGGGTCAACCCAGTCAACTGGGTCCAGGGGCCCCACTGGCAGTGACCCAGGGGCGGGCCCCAGGTGTGCCACATCGGTGGCCGGCGCCGGAGTGGCTCTGACGACCAAATCAACGGCGGCGCCTCACCGGAGTTGGCCGGGATCGCGCTACGGGCGGCCGCTCAGGGCGCGGCTGGCTGTTTTCGAACGGGAACTTCTCCGCGGTTTCGACGGTGGCCACAGAATGAGCGGAGGGGGTCGGCAAGGACGCCGTCGACGAGGCTTGGCGGTGGTGACATTCGGGCGATGGCGTGGAACGAGCTACGGTACACGGGGAAAAGTGCGGACGTGCGCGTTGGGCTGCTGGGAGCGCGCTGAGCACGACGCCGTGTTCGGCTGAGCTCGATGGCGAGTGTGGCTACGGTGACGAGCTCGGCGGCGGCGCGGAGTTCGGGCGTCTCGGGTGCGGCCACTACGGCGACGGAAACACGCGGGGAGGAGAGGGGAAAGACGGAGTGGAGCACACCGCGCGGCTACGAGAAGCCCGTGACAGATTTGGAGCAGCAGAGGAGCTCGAGGTTGCCGGCGAACATCGGAGACAGAGATGAAAGGGGCAGCGGCGATCGGCAGCTACAGGGACTCCCCGCTCCAGCTGAGGCCACCAAGCGAAGGATCGACCCCGGCGGAGCTCGCCGACAGGGTCAGCGGGCACGGGGCCGCCGGTGGCCGCGGCAACGACGAAGGACGGCAACGGTGGCGCTCGGGTTCTTGCGAGCAGGGAGAGGAGAGCTGCTTGGGATCGAGGGAGAGAGGGGGAATGAGGGCGCTAGGGTTTCGGGGGAGGCCACTGGGGTCCTTATCCACCCCGGGGAGGCGGCGGATGGGCGACGTGTGGAGATCGCCGGCGCGGGCGCGTGCAGTGGCGACAGCGAGGCAGAGGAGGACGACGGCCTGGCTGGGCTGGGCCTGGTCGGCTGCTTCCTGGGCCGGTAAGTGCACAGTGTAGTTAGGCCATTTTCTATTTCTCTTTTTTTTTGTTCTCTGTTTTAGCTTTTATTTATTAACAGAGAGAGAAAGGGAATTATTTGGGCAACTATTTCACTTAGGAAAAATAGGGAAGGTGTCCCATTAAATCCCTGGTGATTTTAAACAGTGCCACAAAAAGTTTGGGGGCCAATGGAATTTAGTTGCATTTTTCATAAATGATTTGTCAATAAAAATTGCTGGAATAGCATTGTTTTAAATGCTACTGCCCATATTTGCAAAGGAGTGATGTTGTTTTCCTTAACAAATAAATGTTATAGAATTTGTGTCAGATGGTGAACATTTTTCTAGCAGGTTTTGAGCAACTTCAAATTCCACTGAAATATGAATTTGAATCCAATGGCAGAATTTGATATGAGTTGTTTAACCACTGTGTGATCATGCAATGCAAATGATGATGACTTGGCGTAATTAGCAGAATGTCACAGGGCTTATTACATAGGGGTGTTACAATTCTCCTCCTCTAAAAGAAATTCTCGTCCCGAGAATTCAGGAGGTAGAAGGAAAGAGGTCGGGGTATTCCACTCGAAGATGATCCTCACGTTCCCAAGTGGCTTCATCTTCTGTATGATTTGACCACTGCACTTTGAGGAACTTGGTCGTCTTCCGACGGGTTCGACGTTCAGTTTCATCGAGAATGCGGATCGGATGCTGCTTATAAGATAGGTCATCTTGCAATTCGAGCATCTCGTGATCCACTACTCGGTGCGGAGACTCCTTGAAGCAACGACGAATTTGCGACACATGGAAGACGTCGTGGATATGAGAGAATTGCGGCGGCAACTCCAATTTATAAGCCACCTGACCACGTCTTGCAACAATGCGGAAAGGACCAATGTAGTGTGGAGCTAACTTGCCCTTAATTCCGAAACAGTGAGTGCCCTTCATAGGAGTGACACAAAGATAAGCTTGATCACCAGGTTGATAAGTCAAACCCCATCGTTTGTGATCATAGTTGCTCTTCTGGCGGTCCTGAGCTGCCTTCAGATTTTCTCGAACGATACGAACTTGTTCTTCGGCGTGTTGGATAATGTCTGGACCCACGAGCGGTCGTTCCCCAGTTTCTGACCAATTCAGAGGGATTCGACACTTACGTCCATAAAGTACTTCGAAGGGGGCCATTTTCAAGCTGGCTTGATAGCTGTTGTTATAAGAGAACTCGGCATACGGGAGAGATTCTTCCCACTTCTTGCCGAAAGATATAACACAAGCTCGAAGCATGTCTTCAAGCACTTGATTGACTCGCTCGACTTGGCCTTGAGATTGGGGGTGATAAGCTAAACTCCAGGTAATATGAGTTCCCATAGCTTCTTGGAAACTTTCCCAGAACTTTGAGGTGAAAAGACCGCCACGGTCTGAACTGATCTCTTTCGGAATACCGTGGAGTGAAACAATTCTGGAGATATACAACTCTGCTAACTGACTAGCAGTGATAGTCTCTTTGACAGGCAGAAAGTGTGCAACCTTAGAAAGTTGGTCGACGACGACAAGAATAGCATCGTGACCCTTCTGTGACTTGGGAAGGCTAGTAACGAAATCCATCTGAACCTTATCCCATTTCCATAGAGGAATAGGAAGGGGTTGCAGAATTCCAGCAGGCTTCTGATGTTCTGCTTTAACGCGACGGCACACATCACATTCAGCAACATATCGAGCAATATCCTGCATCATTTTAGACCACCAGTACCTTTGATGGAGATCACGATACATCTTGGTGCTACCCGGTTGAATAGACAACGGTGTATCATGCCTCCTCCATGACCTTGTCAGTCATTAGCTCGAATCGAGGTACGACTATGCGGTCTCTGAAATACAAGGTTCCATCTTCAGACAGCGAGAAATCCCTGTACTTTTCAAGGTGAAGATCTTTCTTCATCAGATCAACTTCAGCATCTTTAGATTGCGCACTCTTAATAGCCTTCTCAAGGTCTGGTTCAACAACCATGGTATTTAGGTATCCTTGAGGAACTATCTCGAGATTTAGCTTTCGAAGCTCTTCATACAGAAGTGGTTGTTGTAGCTGGACTTCAAGTTCACAGCAGTAGGATTTATGGCTCAATGCATCAGCCATTACATTAGCCTTGCCAGGGGTATAAGAAATACCCAAATCATAGTCCGAAATGGTCTCCATCCATCTTTGTTGATGGAGGTTCAGAGATGGCTGAGTGAACAAATACTTCAGACTTTTATGATCCGTGTAGATTTCGCAGCGATTACCGAGGAGGTAATGTCGCCACAACTTCAATGCATAGATGACAGCAGCTAGTTCTAGATCATGCACTGGATAGTTCTCTGCATGCAGACGCAACTGTCGAGAGCCATAAGCAATCACTTTACGCTCTTGCATTAGGACACAGCCTAATCCTTCACGGGATGCGTCACAACAAATCACAAAGTCTTTGCGAGAATCTGGAGGAGCAAGTACTAGGGCAGATGTTAGCTTGTCTTTGAGTGTTTGAAAACTTTCCTGACATTTTTCTGTCCACTCAAACTTAACGCCTTTATGAAGCAGATCAGTCAAAGGCTTAGCAATCTTTGAGAAATTCTTGACAAAGCGATGGCAATAGCTTGCAAGGCCGAGAAAACTTCTGCTTGCTTGACATTCTTCGGTGGAGTCCATTCAAGAATTGCCTGAACTCTTTCTGGGTTAACAGCAATGCCATCTTTGGAGATCTCGTGGCCGAGATAGGTCACTTCAGACAACCAGAATTCACATTTAGAGTACTTGGCATATAGTTGATGTTCACGCAGCTTTTCCAGTACCATCCGAAGATGTTCGGCATGTTCTTCTTCATTCTTGGAATATATAAGAATATCATCCAAGTAAACCACGATGAATTTGTCGAGGTAATCCATGAAGATATAATTCATCAGACGGAAGAACGTAGCTGGAGCATTTGTTAGGCCAAATGACATTACAGTGTACTCATAAGAGCCATAGCGAGTAACAAATGCAGTCTTCGGAATATCCTCTTCGCGAACACGGATCTGATGATAACCCAACCTCAAGTCGAGTTTAGAGAACACCGATGATCTAGCAAGTTGATCATACAGACCATTGATCCGAGGAAGTGGATACTTGTTCTGAATTGTTGCTTGGTTAATGGGCCGATAATCCTTGAAAGTGCGTTATATCGACTAGAGGGGGGGTGAATAGGCGATTTTTACAAATTCGTCACTGAGGAATTTCAAGGTGAGGAAATTCCTAAGCGACGAACTACTTAGCAGCGGAATAAGTACTTAGATGCAAGCATAACAGAGCAGTAGCACAGTCATCATGATGAAATGAAAACAAGCACAGAGTACGAGTAGCGTAAACACAGGATAAGCAGGCTGAAGACAAACTGACTGAAGAAATTGAACTGAGGAAATTGAGAAAGTCTTCAGTCAAAGTCTTCAAACAGTAATGATCAAATACATAGCAAGTATGCGAGGAAATGAAAGGGTTGAGGAAATAGAACCAGTAGCTCGGTGAAGACACTGATTTGGTAGACCAGTTCCAACTGCTGTGACAGTTGTACGTCTGGTTGGAGCGGCTAGGTATTTAAACCTGAGGACACACAGTCCCGGACACCCAGTCCTGAACACACAGTCCAGGACACCTAGTCCTCACCGTATTCTCCTTGAGCTAAGGTCACACAGACCTCGCCCAACCACTCGTGGTAAGTCTTCAGGTGACTTCCAAACCTTCACATACTCGGTCACTCGACAATCCACAATTTCCTCTTGGATGCTCTAGACCATGACGCCTAACCGTCTGGAGGATGCACAGTCCTCAAAGGTAACAAGCGTCGGTTCCACACAGGAACAATCTCTTCAGTGATGCTCAATCACTTTGGGTTTGTAGGTGTTTGGGTTTTTGGGTTTTTCCTCACTTGATGATTTTCGCTCAAAGTCCTCGGAGGATGGGATGCTCTAAATGACAAGTGTCAATCTATCTCACGGAGCAGCCAACCAGCTAGTGGTTGAGAGGGCGGCTATTTATAGCCTAGGGAGCAGCCCGACATGATAAGACATAAATGCCCTTCAATGATATGACCGTTAGGTGGGTAGATATTTTGGGACAGCTGGCACGTAGCACAGCAACGGTCGGAAATTTGAGTATCAAATTCCTCAGGGCTATCATAATCCTCACTTGTAGGCAATCCGCACTGGCGAATTCCTAACTCCTCAGTCAGAACAAATTCCTCAGAGAACAGAAGAACTTCGTCTCTGTCACTGAAGAACTTGACTAAACTGTATGAGATTTCCAATGGCTTCACTCGAAAGGATTGGGTAGGTGTAGGATTTTGAGTTGAGCATCACTTGGAAATTTTTCCTTAGTTTTACCTCGACCCCCTTTAACAGTACGGTGTTTCCTATGACTCAAGAAGAAGAAAATGAAACTACGAAAACAAAAGTCTTCACGCTTCATAATCCTCGCATGAATATCAAGTCTTCAGGGTCACACCAATTTCTTCACTTTCAAAGTCTTCAAAAAAAACGAAAGTCTTCAGTTGAAGACATTCAATTTTAGGGGTCGACATTCATCGTAATTAACAAACTCCTCATAGACTTATAGACCTGTGTACACTCACAAACACATTAGACCCTTAACCTATAAGTCTTCAATACACCAAAATCACTAAGGGGCACTAGATGCACTTACAATCCTGAACAAATCGGTTAGTTCCATCCTTCTTCTTAACGAAGAGTGAAGGTGCTCCCCAAGCAGAGGAACTGGGGCGGATAAAACCCTTCTTAAGTGACTTGTCGATTTCTTCCTTAAGCTCGAGAAGGTGGTGCCGAGGCATCTTATAAGGACGCTTCGCAATAGGAGTTGTGCCTGGTTTCAAGTCGATGACAAACTCGACAACTCTAATAGGGGGTATTCCTGGAAGTTCTTCTGGAAAGACATCTTGAAAATCATGAACAACTGGAACATTCTCGATGCCTTCAAGAGGTGAAGCATTCAATGCATTCAGAGCATAAATCTGGCTCTCAGCGTTCTGGACTATCCGGGCGGAGTAGTTGATTCTCTGACCGGAAGGGTGTGTGAGCTGGACCGACTTGGCGGCACAGTTAATCATAGCATTATGGGCGGTCAACCAGTCCATACCGAGAATGATATCTATGTTGGAAGGTCCAAGAGCAATAAGGGAAGCAGAGAACATCAACCCTTCAATTCTGATCTGATTGTTGTGACTTACCATCTGAGTTTGCCACCTGGAACGGGGAGTGCTGATTTCTAAAGGAGTGGGTAATGAGCTCATAGCTAACCCATGCAATTGTGCAAATTGCTGGGACACAAAGGAATGTGATGCACCTGAATCAAAAAGAACAGAAGCTGCCATTGAATTAACTGGAAGGGTACCCATCACGATATTAGGGGACTCTCGAGCTTATTCCATTTTGACATGAGTGACCTGGCCCCGAACTATAGTAGATGGCCTGGCACTACAGTTTCTGAGACGATGGTTTCGGCAGCTCTTCTTGCGACCAATAGGAGGACGTGGTGCAACCTGAGGAGAAGCCATAGCTTTTGGCTGTCCACCCTGAACCATTAGCTGTCTCGGCGGTGAGGCAGATGAGGTGCAACATATGACGGCCTTGGTGTTGGAGCAGGTCGGTGATAAACATTGTGGGGGATCCATACTTGACGTTTCCGAGCAGGCTGACCCGAAGATGAGCCGACATCTCGAGTACGCTTGAGCGACTCCTGGTATTTAGTCAGAGCAGTTTCAACTTGGAAAGATTGACTGACAAGCGTTGCGAAGTCTGTGCAATCATGGAGAGCAAGTACAAGGTTTATATCAGTACGCAGTCCTTCACGGAATTTCTCCTGCTTGCGTGCGTCAGTGCAGACGTCATCTTCTGCATAGCGGGATAATTCAAGGAATTTCCTCTGATATTCATCCACAGTCATTATTCCCTGGGTGAGTTTGAGGAATTCCTGCTTCTTCTGGTCCTTCAGACCTTGAGGAATGTACCGTGTACGAAAGGCTGACTGAAATTCCTGCCAAGTGGTTATTGTTTCAGCAGGCAACATACCCTTGTGGCTTTCCCACCATTGAGCAGCTGAACCCCTCAGGTGATACGTCGCATAGGTGACGTAACTGTCAGGGATAACATTGGCCGACTTCATCTGGAAGGTAATGTCACGGAGCCAATCATCAACATCCATTGGATCAGTCGAGCTGCGAAAAGTGGACGGATTGAGGCGCACGAATTCTGGCAGAGTTATTGGAGCAGACTGTTGCTGAGCATTCTGGTTTGGGAACTGAGCCAATATCCTGGTCATAACCTGACGGTTCAGTTCAAACTGCTGCATCATTGCGGCAATATAAGGTGGAGGTGGAGGATCGTCAGCCATCCTGCCAAATCAACAGGGGCAATTTAGAAATAACAATTGCATGTGAATGGACTTATTCATGATGTAACACGGGAAATGAACAAGAAGGGCATTAGATATATGATAGTAGTCGTTAAAGACATACCAATCCATGCACAGAGTTAGATTCAAACGGATATTACGCGCTCGAGAATGCTCGCAGCTAGACAAACTAGGCGGCGCGCAGACACGCGGTGAGGAAGTACACAACAAGACATAGTAAAGGCTACATCAACGATGGAGAAAACTGTTGGAGCGAGTATTCTGCAAGTGAAAACACAGGGTGCCCTCGATAAAAGGATCCTGTAAGCAAAACCTGGCCCACAATCTTGAAGAAAGGGGGGTAATTTCAGAACTCTGGGTGGATGTGATCACGAGAACCTAATGTTGGAGTTAGTAAAATTTTAACTCGAAAGGAAGAGAGATTAGAGTCCCAGAGTAAGGAAGAGGAATAAAAGATCCTAATACCACCCAATTGGCGACGTGGGCCCGTAAGCCACACAACCAGGTTAGTAAAGCGGTTTTTTGGATACTAGACTCTACTTCGGCCAAGGAGTTGGAAAGGGGATCCTACAGGCAGTCGGCTCTGATACCAACCTGTGACACCCCCGGCTTAATCATGCACTAATCATACACATAAATGCACTCGATCAAGCCTAAGGACTCACTTGAAGATATCACAACACAACTCTAACACATAAATAAAGTCATACAAGCTTTATATTACAAGCCAGGGGCCTCGAGGGCTCGAATACATAAGCTCGCATACAAGCGTCAGCGGAAGCATCAGATATCTGAGTACAGATATAAAAGAAAGACATAAAGGCCTTTAAAAGGCGAGGTAAAAGAAAACACTACGATCGAAAAGGTGCAGGCCTCCTGCCTGGGACCTCCGAACCTACTCCTGGTCGTCAGCCAACTCGTAGTAGTAGCCATCCTCGGGGTAGTAGTAGTGATCATCGATAGGGCAGCTGGCTCAGGGGCTCCGTCATCTAGTTACATCAAACGGATATGGGGAAAAAGAAAGCAAAGTAACCATGAGTACTCATCCGAAGTACTCAACAAGTAAGGATCTACACTACATATGCAGGATTATCAAAGAAAGGTTGTATATGTGGACTGGGCTGCAGCAATGCCAGAATAGAGAGAAGGCCTAGTCCTATCGAAGACTAGCATCTTCAGCGGTCTTGCAGCATTAGAAGAGTGTAGATTAGTACAGTATAAAGTAGTAGTAGCATCAAGTATCAACCTCGCCCAGAGATCCTTCCTCGACTCCCTACGAGAAAGCGATCCCAGAGCCCTAATATCCATTTCTCATCACAAGTATCCAGTTCTAGTTGTATCGATCGGAATACAACTCCGAGCGTCTGTTACCGAGGATCCGGCTATGCATAGATTAGTTCTTCCCTGCAGGGGTGCACCAACTTACCCACCACGCTCGCTTAACTCTGGCCGGACACACTTTTCTGGGTCATGCCCGGCCTCGGCCAAACGACACACCGCAGCCCTACCTAAAGCTCAGCAGAGAGGTCCCCGTCGGTCTATATCTTAAGCGCTCAGGGGTCTTGAGCTGTCGCCCTGTGCACTCCGGGTCGTTGCGAGCAGGGTGGATACCAGCGCCAACGGCATGATCCGACCCGGCCGCCATGCTGAACTAGACGTCTGACAGAGCTTTCGGCTGATGCATACGATGCAGAGTTCCCATAACTATTCCCGCGTGATGGTTAGTGCTATCGGGCTAGAGGCCCACTCAGATCACATATCCAAATCGCTGGTGTATTGGTAGTGCGGTAACGAGCAGAGACCCACGATCGATGTGACCTCGTCGCCCCGTCTCGAGGACTTGCGGCAAGGGCTAAGAATGCCCGGCCACGCCTCGTATTTAACTCTCGGGTACCTTCCAGGTCAACCCGTCTCCACATCACTCGCGGGTACCCCTCAGGGTCGACCCGCCTTTCCAAGTAACAGTTGTAAAGTCCAAGTATCCGTGTGTCCATAACATCAGGGAATCCGAGGTATCACCCTCGTTGGATTATACTCGATGTATCCGTCAAGGTGAACTTAGGAGGAATCACCCTCGAGGTTCAAACTTGAGGTGTTGCACGACGGCGTTGTTAACGGAAGTGGTAAAGGAGGAATCACCCTCGATGACCATGACCGAATAGCTACTCTACAGAGTTAACATCAGAAGTGCTACACGAGGTATCACCCTCGGCACTCGATAGTAACGCTGCAGTGTCGTACAACTAAGGGGGGTGATGTGCGTGAAGGAAATATGCCCTAGAGGCAATATTAAAGTTGTTATTTATATTTCCTTATATCATGATAAATGTTTATTATTCATGCTAGAATTGTATTAACCGAAAACTTAGTACATGTGTGAATACATAGACAAACAGAGTGTCCCTAGTATGCATCTACTTGACTAGCTTGTTTATCAAAGATGGTTATGTTTCCTGACCATAGACATGTGTTGTCATTTGATGAACAGGATCACATCATTAGAGAATGATGTGATGGACAAGACCCATCCGTTAGCTTAGCATAATGATCGTTAAGTTTTATTGCTATTGCTTTCTTCATGACTTATACATATTCCTCTGACTATGAGATTATGCAACTCCCGAATACCGGAGGAACACTTTGTGTGCTATCAAACGTCACAATGTAACTGGGTGATTATAAAGATGCTCTACAGGTGTCTCCGAAGGTGTTTGTTGGGTTGGCATAGATCGAGATTAGGATTTGTCACTCCGAGTATCGAAGAGGTATCTCTGGGCCCTCTCGGTAATGCACATCATATGAAGCCTTGCAAGCAATGTGACTAATGAGTTAGTTACGGGATAATGCACTATGGAACGAGTAAAGAGACTTGCCGGTAACGAGATTAAACTAGGTATGATGATACCGACGATCGAATCTCGGGCAAGTAACATACCGATGACAAGGGGAATAACATATGTTGTTATGCGGTTTGACCGATAAAGATCTTCGTAGAATATGTAGGAGCCAATATGAGCATCCAGGTTCCGCTATTGGTTATTGACCGGAGATGTGTCTCAGTCATGTCTACATAGTTCTCGAACCCGTAGGGTCCGCACGCTTAACGTTCGATGACGAATTGTAGTATGAGATTTGATGAACCAAAGTTTGTTTGGAGTCCCGGATGAGATCACGGACATGACAAGGAGTCTCGAAATGGTCGAGAGGTAAAGATTCATATATTGGAAGGTTGCATTTGGACATCGGAATGGTTCCGAGTGATTCGGGCATTTTTCCGGAGTACCGGGAGGTTACCGGAACCCCCCGGGAGAAGTAATGGGCCTATTGGGCCTTATTGGAGGAGAGGAGAGAGGCCACGTGAGAGGGGCACGCCCCCCCCCCCCCCCGGTTTGCCCAAACCGAATTGGACTAGGGGAGGGGGCCGGCCCCCCTCCTTCCTTCTTCCTCTCTCTCCCTTCCCCTTTTCCCTCTTCGGTGGAAGGAAGGAGGGGGGGGCGAATCCTACTTGGACTAGGAGTCCAAGTAGGACTCCCCCCCTTGGCGCGCCCCCCTCTAGGGCCGGCCTCCTCCTCCCCCTCCTTTATATACGTGGGGAGGGGGGCACCCAAAGGCACAACAGAGTTATTCTCTTAGCCGTGTGCGGTGCCCCCCTCCACAGTTTACTCCTCCGATCATAGCATCGTAGTGCTTAGGTGAAGCCCTGCGCGGATCACATCACCATCACCGTCACCACGCCATCGTGCTGACGAAACTCTCCCTCGACCTTCTGCTGGATCAAGAGTTCGAGGGACGTCATCGAGCTGAACGTGTGCTGAACTCGGAGGTGCCGTACGTTCGGTGCTTGATCGGTTGGATCGCGAAGACGTTCGACTACGTCAACCGCATTAAGCTAACGCTTCCGCTTTCGGTCTATGAGGGTACGTGGACACACTCTCCCCCTCTCATTGCTATGCATCTCCTAGATAGATCTTGCGTGAGCGTAGGAATTTTTTTGAAATTGCATGTTCCCCAACAGTGGCATCCGAGCCAGGTCTATGCGTAGATGATATGCACGAGTAGAACACAAAGAGTTGTGGGCGATAATAGTCATACTGCTTACCACCAACGTCTTACTTTGATTCGGCGGTATTGTTGGATGAAGCGGCCTGGACCGACATTACATGACCGCGTTCATGAGACTGGTTCTACCGACGTGCTTTGCACACAGGTGGCTGGCGGGTGTCTATTTCTCCAACTTTAGTTGAATCGAGTTTGACTACGGCCGGTCCTTGTTGAAGGTTAAAACAGCACACTTGACGAAAAATCGTTGTGGTTTTGATGCGTAGGTAAGAACGGTTCTTGCTAGAAGCCCGTAGCAGCCACGTAAAACTTGCAACAACAAAGTAGAAGACGTCTAACTTGTTTTTGCAGGGCATGCTGTGATGTGATATGGTCAAGACATGATGTGATATACGTTATTGTATGAGATGATCATGTTTTGTAAAAATTATCGGCAACTGGCAGGAGCCTTATGGTTGTCGCTTTATTGTATGAAATGCAATCGCCATGTAATTGCTTTACTTTATCACTATGCGGTAGCGATAGTCGTAGAAGCAATAGTTGGCGAGACGACAACGACGCTACGATGGAGATCAAGGTGTCAAGCCGGTGACGATGGAGATCATGACGGTGCTTTGGAGATGGAGATCAAAGGCACAAGATGATGATGGCCATATCATGTCACATATTTTGATTGCATGTGATGTTTATCTTTTATGCATCTTATTTTGCTTAGTACGGCGGTAGCATTATAAGATGATCCCTCACTAAATTTCAAGGTATAAGTGTTCTCCCTGAGTATGCACCGTTGCGACAGTTTGTTGTGCTGAGACACCACGTGATGATCGGGTGTGATAAGCTCTACGTTCACATACAACGGGTGCAAGCCATTTTTGCACGTGCAGAATACTCGGGTTAAACTTGACGAGCCTAGCATATGCAGATATGGCCTCGGAACACTGAGACCGAAAGGTCGAGCGTGAATCATATAGTAGATATGATCAACATAGAGATGTTCACCATTGAAAACTACTCCATCTCACGTGATGATCGGACATGGTTTAGTTGATATGGATCACGTGATCATTTAGATGACTAGAGGGATGTCTATCTAAGTGGGAGTTCTTAAGTAATATGATTAATTGAACTTTAATTTATCATGAACTTAGTCCTCGTAGTATTTGCAAATTATGTTGTAGATCAATAGCTCATGTATAGCTCCCCTGTTTTATTTTTGATATGTTCCTAGAGAAAACTAAGTTGAAAGATGATAGTAGCAATGATGCGGACTGGTTCCGTGATCTGAGGATTATCCTCATTGCTGCACAGAAGAATTATGTCCTTGATGCACCGCTAGGTGACAGACCTATTGCAGGAGCAGATGCAAATGTTATGAACGTTTAGCAAGCTCGATATGATGACTACTTAATAGTTTAGTGCGCCATGATTTACGGCTTAGAACCGGGACTTCAAAAACATTTTGAACGCCACGGAGCATATGAGATGTTCCAAGAGCTGAAATCGGTATTTGAGACTCATGCCCGTGTTGAGAGGTATGAGACCTCTGACAAGTACTTTGCCTACAAGATGGAGGAGAATAGATCAACCAGTGAGCATATGCTCAGAATGTCTGGGTACTACAATCGCTTGAATCAAGTGGGAGTTAATCTTCCAGATAAGATAGTGATTGACAGAGTTCTCTAGTCACTATCACCAAGTTACTAGAACTTTGTGATGAACTATAATATGCAAGGGATGATGAAAACGACTCCCAAGCTCTTCGCGATGCTGAAATCGGCGAAGGTAGAAATCAAGAAATAGCATCAAGTGTTGATGGTTGACAAGACCACTAGTTTCAAGAAAAAGGGCAAGGGAAAGAAAGAGAACTTCAAGAATAATGACAAGCAAGTTGTCACTCCCGTGAAGAAGCTCAAAGATGGACCTAAGCCTGAAACTGAGTGCTTCTACTGCAAAGGAAATAGTCACTGGAAGCGGAACTGCCCCAAATACTTGGTGGATAAGAAGGATGGCAAAGTGAACAAAGGTATATTTGATATACATGTTATTGATGTGTATTTTACTAGTGTTCATAGTAGCCCCTGGGTATTTGATACTGGTTCAGTTGCTAACATTAGTAACTCGAAACAGGAGTTGCAAAATGAACAGAGACTAGTTAATGACAAGGTGACGATGTGTGTTGGAAGTGATTCCAAGGTTGATAAGATCACCATCGCACACTCCCTCTACCTTCGGGATTAGTGTTGGACCTAAATAAATGTTATTTGGTGTTTACGTTGAGCATGAATATGATTGGATCATGTTTATTGTGATACGGTTATTCATTTAAATCAGAGAATAATTGTTGTTCTGTTTACATGAATAAAACCTTCTATGGTCATACACTCAATATAAATGGTTTATTGAATCTTGATCGTAGTGATACACATATTCATAATATTGATGCCAAAAGATGCAAAGTTGATAATGATAGTGCAACATACTTGTGGCACTGCCGTTTAGGTCATATTGGTATAAAGCGCATGAAGAAACTCCATGCGGATGGACTTTTGGAATCACTTGATTATGAATCAGTTGATGCTTGCGAACCATGCCTCATGGGCAAGATGACTAAAACTCCGTTCTCCGGAACAATGGAGCGAGCCAATGACTTATTGGAAATAATACATACCGATGTATGCGGTCCGATGAGTGTTGAGGCTTGCGGCGGGTATCGTTATCTTCTGACCTTCACAGATGATTTGAGCAGATATGGGTACATCTACTTGATGAAACATAAGTCTGAAACATTTAAAAAGTTCAAAGAATTTCAGAGTGAAGTAGAAAATCATTGTAACAAGAAAATAAAGTTTCTACGATCTGATCGCGGAGGCGAATATTTGAGTTACGAGTTTGGCCTTCATTTAAAACAATGTGGAATAGTTTCACAACTCACGCCACCTGGAACACCACAACGTAATGGTGTGTCCGAACGTCGTAACCGTACTTTATTAGATATGGTGCGATCTATGATGTCTCTTACCGATTTACCACTATCGTTTTGGGGTTATGCATTAGAGATAGCTGCATTCATGTTAAATAGGGCACCATCTAAATCCGTTGAGACGACACCATATGAACTGTGGTTTGGCAAGAAACCTAAGCTGTCGTTTCTTAAAGTTTGGGGTTGCGATGCTTATGTGAAAAAGCTTCAGCCTGATAAGCTCGAACCCAAATCGGAGAAGTGCATCTTCATAGGATACCCAAAAGAAACTGTTGGGTACACCTTCTATCACAGATCTGAAGGCAAAAACTTTGTTGCTAAAAATGGATCCTTTCTAGAGAAGGAGTTTCTCTCGAAAGAAGTGAGTGGGAGGAAAGTAGAACTTGATGAGGTAATTGTACCGACTCTTGAATTGGAAAGTAGTTCATCACATAAATCAGTTCCAGTGATGCCTACACCAATTAGTGAGGAAGCTAAAGATGATGATCATGAAACTTCAGATCAAGTTACTACCGAACCTCGTAGGTCAACCAGAGTACGTTCCGCACCAGAGTGGTACGGTAATCCTGTTCTGGAAGTCATGTTACTAGACCATGACAAACCTAGGAACTATGAGGAAGCGATGATGAGCCCAGATTCCGCAAAATGGCTTGAGGCCATAAAATCTGAGATGGGATCCATGTATGAGAACAAAGTATGGACTTTGGTTGACTTGCCCGATGATCGGCGAGCCATAGAGAATAAATGGATCTTTAAGAGGAAGACGGACGCTAATGGTAGTGTTACTATCTAGAAAGCTCGAATTGTCACAAAAGGTTTTCAACAAGTTCAAGGTGTTGACTGCAATGAGATTTTCTCACTCGTAGCGATGCTTAAGTCTGTCCGAATCATGTTAGCAATTGCCACATTTTATGAAATCTGGCAAGTGGATGTCAAAACTGCATTCCTTAATGGATTTCTTAAAGAAGAGTTGTATATGATGCAACCAGAAGGTTTTGTCGATCCTAAAGGTGCTGACAAAGTGTGCAAACTCCAGCGATCCATCTATGGACTGGTGCAAGCATCTCAGAGTTGGAATATACGCTTTGATGAGTTGATCAAAGCATATAGTTTTATACAGATTTGCGGTGAAGCCTGTATTTACAAGAAAGTGAGTGGGAGCACTACAGCCTTTCTGATAAGTATATGTGAATGACATATTGTTGATCGGAAATGATGTAGAATTTTCTGGAAAGCATAAAGGAGTGTTTGAAAGGAGTTTTTCAAAGAAAGACCTCGATGAAGCTGCTTAAGTATTGAGCATCAAGATCTATAGGGATAGATCGAGACGCTTAATAGGACTTTCACAAAGCACATACCTTGACAAGATTTTGAAGAAGTTCAAAATGGATCAGTCAAAGAAAGGGTTCTTGCCTGTGTTGCAAGGTGTGAAGTTGAGTAAGACTCAAAGCCCGACCACGGTAGAAGATAGAGAGAGAATGAAAGTCATTCCCTATGCCTTAGTCATAGGTTCTATAAAGTATGCCATGCTGTGTACCAAACCTATTATGTACCTTGCCATAAGTCTGGCAGGGAGGTACCAATAGTGATCCAGGAGTAGATCACTAGACAACGGTCAAAATTATCCTTAGAGGACTAAGGAAATATTTCTCGGTTATAGAGGTGATAAAGAGTTCATCGTAAAGAGTTACGTCGATGCAAGCTTTAACACCGATCTGGATGACTCTGAGTCTCAATCTGGATACATATTGAAAGTGGGAGCAATTAGCTAGAGTAGCTCAATGCAGAGCATTGTAGATATAGAAATTTGCAAAATACATACGGATCTAAATATGGTAGACCCGTTGACTAAACTTCTCTCACAAGCAAAACATGATCACACCTTAGTACTCTTTGGGTGTTAATCACATGGCGATGTGAACTAGATTACTGACTCTAGTAAACCCTTTGGGTGTTGGTCACATGGCGATGTGAACTATGAGTGTTAATCACATGGTGATGTGAACTATTCGTGTTAATCACATTGCGATGTGAACTAGATTATTGACTCTAGTGCAAGTGGGAGACTGAAGGAAATATGCCCTAGAGGCAATAATAAAGTTGTTATTTATATTTCCTTATATCATGATAAATGTTTATTATTCATGCTAGAATTGTATTAACCGAAAACTTAGTACATGTGTGAATACATAGACAAACAGAGTGTCCCTAGTATGCCTCTACTTGACTAGCTTGTTTATCAAAGATGGTTATGTTTCCTGACCATAGACATGTGTTGTCATTTGATGAACAAGATCACATCATTAGAGAATGATGTGATGGACAAGACCCATCCGTCAGCTTAGCATAATGATCGTTAAGTTTTATTGCTATTGCTTTCTTCATGACTTATACATATTCCTCTGACTATGAGATTATGCAACTCCCGAATACCGGAGGAACACTTTGTGTGCTATCAAATGTCACAACGTAACTGGGTGATTATAAAGATGCTCTACAGGTGTCTCGGAAGGTGTTTGTTGGGTTGGCATAGATCGAGATTAGGATTTGTCACTCCGAGTATCGGAGAGGTATCTCTGGGCCCTCTCGGTAATGCACATCATATGAAGCCTTGCAATCAATGTGACTAATGAGTTAGTTACGGGATGATGCACTATGGAACGAGTAAAGAGACTTGCCGGTAACGAGATTGAACTAGGTATGATGATACCGACGATCAAATCTCGGGCAAGTAACATACCGATGACAAAGGGAATAACGTATGTTGTTATGCTGTTTGACCGATAAAGATCTTCGTAGAATATGTAGGAGCCAATATGAGCATCCAGGTTCCGCTATTGGTTATTGACCGGAGATGTGTCTCGGTCATGTCTACATAGTTCTCGAACCCGTAGGGTCCGCACGCTTAACGTTCGATGACGATTTGTAGTATGAGATTTGATGAACCGAAGTTTGTTCGGAGTCCCGGATGAGATCACGGACATGACAAGGAGTCTCGAAATGGTCAAGAGGTAAAGATTCATATATTGGAAGGTTGCATTTGGACATCGGAATGGTTCCGAGTGATTCGGGCATTTTTCCGGAGTACCGGGAGGTTACCGGAACCCCCCGGGAGAAGTAATGGGCCTATTGGGCCTTATTGGAGGAGAGGAGAGAGGCCACGTGAGAGGGGTGCGCCCCCCTTGCCCAAACCGAATTGGACTAGGGGAGGGGGCCGGCCCCCCTCCTTCCTTCTCCCTCTCTCTCCCTTCCCCTTTTCCCTCTCCGGTGGAAGGAAGGAGGGGGGGGGGGGCGAATCCTACTTGGACTAGGAGTCCAAGTAGGACTCCCCCCCTTGGCGCGCCCCCCTCTAGGGCCGGCCTCCTCCTCCCCCTCCTTTATATACGTGGGGAGGGGGGCACCCAAAGGCACAACAGAGTTATTCTCTTAGCCGTGTGCGGCGCCCCCCTCCACAGTTTACTCCTCCGGTCATAGCGTCGTAGTGCTTAGGCAAAGCCCTGCGCGGATCACATCACCATCACCGTCACCACACCGTCGTGCTGACGAAACTCTCCCTCGACCTTCTGCTGGATCAAGAGTTCGAGGGACGTCATTGAGCTGAACGTGTGCTGAACTCGGAGGTGCCGTACGTTCGGTGCTTGATCGGTTGGATCGCGAAGACGTTCGACTACATCAACCGCGTTAAGCTAATGCTTCCGCTTTCGGTCTATGAGGGTACATGGACACACTCTCCCCTTCTCGTTGCTATGCATCTCCTAGATAGATCTTGCATGAGCGTTGGAATTTTTTTGAAATTGCATGTTCCCCAACAGTGCGGTGCTGGGCCTGGTCGTCGAGTCTTCCGATGATCCAGCGGGGCAATCGGGACAAGTGGGGTCACTGAGGTCTCTAACCATCCTATTCTAAGCAGTTTTAGGATAAGCAGGCAATCATCAAAAGCAGGTTACAAAATCAGGCTATGCATCAGAATAGGTAAAGCAGTAGCAGCAGCAATTGTAATGCAAGCACAAGAGAGAAGAAAATAGGCGATATAGGCATGCTCAAAGGGGGGGTGCTTGCTAGGTTGCTTGGCGGCAAAGGCAGGATCGTCAGTGGGGTCGTCGATCTCCGGAGTTGCATCGGTCTCAGAGACTACGTCGTTACCGGGATCTATCGAGAGAGAAGAGGGGAAGAAATAGGTAAATACACGGCAAACATATGCCACACAGAGCATGCAATGCTAACGTGCAGTGCAGGGTTGCCTAAAGACATATCTAAATCATTTTAGTTATTTTAGGATTAAAGTTGGATTTATTAATCGGTGTATATGCACTATTCATCTACCGGAAACAGGCTAAAAGTTGCAGGTTCACCTCCGTAGAGGGTCCCCGGCAAGGAAACGGATGGCACGGTTGGATTCGTCTCGTCGTTCTGAGCAACTTTCATGTACAAAGTTTTTCCATCCGAACTACGGTTTAATTTCTATGATTTTACAAAGTTTTACTGAATTTCTGGAATTTACAAAATTACTAAATTCGAATTATCCAAAACAGTAAAGGGTGATGTCAGCTTGACACAAAGATCTCATCAGCAGTCAACTCTGGCTGACCAGAGTCAAACCTGACAAGTGGGGCCCCTCTATCATAGACTAGACTAATTAACAATAGATTAAATTAACTAATTAACCTAATTAGTTACTGGGACCCGCTGTCAGTGACTGATTAGCTAACTAATTATCTAACAGATTAATTAACATTTTATTTATTTTAAAAATGTATTAAACTAGTAGGGCCCGCATGTCAGTGACTGGGCCAGCCCAGTCAGCACAGTTGACTGGGTCAACCCAGTCAACTGGGCCAGGGGCCCCACTGGCAGTGACCTGGGGCGGGCCCCAGGTGTGCCACATCAGTGGCTGGCGCCGGAGTGGCTCCGGCGACCAAAACAACGGCGGCGCCTCGCCGGAGTTGGCCAGGATCGCGCTACGGGCGGCCGTTCAGGGCGCGGCCGGCTGTTTTGGAACGGGCACTTCTCCGCGGTTCCGACGGTGGCCACAGAACGAGCGGAGGGGGTCAGCAAGCATGCTGTCAACGAGGCTTGGTGGCGGTGACGTTCGGGCGATGGCGTGGAACGAGCTACGGTGCACGGGGAAAAGTGCGAACGTGCGCACTGGGCTGCTGGGAGCGCGCTGAGCATGACGCCGTGCTCGGCTGAGCTCGATGGCGAGTGTGGCTACGATGACGAGCTCGGCCGCGGCGCGGAGTACGGGCGTCTCGGGTGCGACCACTACGGCGACGGAAACACGCAGGGAGGAGAGGGGAAAGACGGAGTGGAGCACACCGCGCGGCTACGAAAAGCCCGTGACAGATTTGGAGCAGCAGAGGAGCTCGAGGTCGCCGGCAAACACCGGAGACAGAGATGAAAGGGGCGGCGGCGATCGGCAGCTGCAGGGCCTCCCCGCTCCAGCTGAGGCCACCAAGCGAAGGAGTCGACCCCGGCGGAGCTCGCCGACAGGGTCAGCGGGCACGGGGCCGCCGGTGGCCGCGGCAACGACGGAGGACGGCGACGGTGGCACTCGGGTTCTTGCGAGCAGGGAGAGGAGAGCGGCTTGGGATCGAGGGAGAGAGGGGGAATGAGGGCGCTAGGGTTTCGGGGGAGGCCACTGGGGTCCTTATCCACCCCGGGGAGGCGGCAGATGGGCGACGTGTGGAGATCGCCGGTGCGGGCGCGTGCGGTGGCGACAGCGAGGCAGAGGAGGACGACGGCCTGGCTGGGCTGGGCCTGGTCGGCTTCTTCCTGGGCCGGTAAGTGCATAGTGTAGTTAGGCCACTTTCTATTTCTCCTTTTTCTGTTTTCTGTTTTAGCTTTTATTTATTAACAGAGAGAGAAAGAGAATTATTTGGGCAACTATTTCACTTACGAAAAATAGGGAAGGTGTCCCATTAAATCCCTGGTGATTTTAGACAGTGCCACAAAAAGTTTGGGGGCCAATGGAATTCAGTTGCATTTTTCATAAATGATTTGTCAATAAAAATTGCTGGAATAACATTGTTTTAAATGCTACTGCCCATATTTGCAAAGGAGTGATGTTGTTTTCCTTAACAAATAAATGTTATGGAATTTGTGTCAGATGGTGAACATTTTTCCAGCAGGTTTTGAGCAACTTCAAATTCCACTGAAATATGAATTTGAATCCAATGGCAGAATTTGATATGAGTTGTTTAACCACTGTGTGATCATGCAATGTAAATGATGATGACTTGGCGTAATTAGCAGAATGTCACAAGGCTTATTACACAGGGGTGTTACATTGGGGACACAAGAGACTCTTTGTTATTTGGTTGCAGGGTTGTTTGAGAGATACCATCTTCATCCTACACCTCCCACGGATTGATAAACCTTAGGTCATCCACTTGAGGGAAAATTGCTACTGTCCTACAAAACTCTGCGCTTGGAGGCCCAACACGAGTCTACAAGAATAAAGTTGCGTAGTAGACATCAAGCTCTTTTCTGGCGCCATTGCCGGAGAGGTGAGTGCTTGAAGGTATATCTTTAGATCTTGCAATCGAATCTTTTAGTTTCTTGATTTATCACTTGTTTGGTTTATAAAAGAAAACTACAAAAAAATATGGAATTGAGGTTGCATCATATTATTCATCTTTATAATGTCTTTCGTGAAAATGATGGAAAGGAAAATTGTGCTCAATTGATAGAAGAAGAATTCTATAAAATGTTTGACAAAAAATCCATGAATGATGAGTATGATTGCAATGTTGCTAGTATGAATTCTTTGAATATCCATGATGCTAACGATATGCAAAGCCATAAGCTTGGGGATGCTATATTTGATAAAGATGATATTTTTTAGCCCCCCAAGTTTTGATGAGAAAATTTAGTATGATGATTGCATGCCTCCTATTTATGTTGATTATACTGATGAAAGTGGATTTGGAGAGGTCATGACTTTATTTAATGATGAATCCACTATTTCAGAAGAGATTGCAATTGATTATGACAACAAAGTTCCTATATATGATAATTATGGTGATGACATGTATGCTATATTGAATGATAACCATGAAACTTGTCATCATGATTTTAATTTCCAATCCCATGATAGTTATTTTGTTGAGTTTGCTCCCACTACTATTCATGAGAATAAATTTTCTTATGTGGTGAGTAAGAAAATTTCTATGCTTGTGGATCATGAAAAGAATGCTTTATGTGATAGCTATATTGTTGAATTCATTCATGATGCTACTGAAAATTATTATGAGAGAGGAACTTATACTTTTACATATTGCAATAATATCAAGTTTCCTCTCTATGTGTTGAAAATCTTGAAGTTTTGTTTGTTTGGCCTTCCTATGCTAGTTGATTCTTGTTCCCATAAATTGTTTGCTCACAAAATTCCTTTGCATAGGAAGTGGGTTAGACTTAAATGTGATTGTCATGTGATTCATGATGCTCTATTTGTGTTTTAATTCTTTACTTTTATGCGAGCATCATTGAAATCATCATGCCTAGCTAAAAGGCATTAAAGAAAAGCACTTGTTGGGAGACAACCCAACACTTTTACCTACTGTTTTTGTGTGTTCCCATGGTTAGGCTACTGTATTTATCTTGTTTTATAGCTTTTGTTTAAATAAAGTACCAAGTAAAGCCTTTGGGATAGTGTGGATGATAGTTGACTTGATTCTGTGCAAAAACAGAAATTTTTGCGCCCACTGCAGAAATTCCTATCTATTACTGGTACGTGGAAAAATTATGATTTTTTTACAGTTTATGTTTATACAAATTTCCTACGTTGTCCTAATTTTTTAGAATTTTTGGAGTTACATAAGTATGACCTTAATTCAGATATTTACGTACTATTCTGTTTTTGACAGATTCTGTTTGCAATGCATAGTTTGCTTGTTTTATGGTTTCTATGGCTTATATTGCTTAATATAAATTGTGAAATTATAGAGTACAGTAGGAATTATGTGAGAACAATTATGAATCTTGTCTTTGATAGTACCACAGTGAATAATTTGTCTTTATCATACTAACCCATCTCACGAAGTTCCGTTAAGTTTTGTGTGATTGAAGTTTTCAATTTTTGGGTGAGATATCGATATGAGGAGAATAAGGAGTGACAAGACCCTAAGCTTGGGGATGCCTAAGGCACCCCAAGGCAATATTCAAGCAATATCCAAGCAACTAAGCTTGGGGATGCCCTGGAAGGCATCCCCTCTTTCGTCTTCAATATTATCGGTAACCTCACTTGGAGCTATATGTTTATTCGTCACATGTTATATGTTTTGCTTGGAGCATCATTTTATTTTATTAGTATTTGCTTGCTGTTATTTAGAATAATGTTTTGCATCTTTTATTTCAATAAAAGTGGCAAGGATAGCCATCACCATGCTTATTTTGCAAATATATGAGTTGCTGTTTCAAAACAGAAAGTTTATCACTGCTGAAATAATTCTCCGGAAAAGTCAGAATGCGATAAAATGTTGAAACTTTTTGCACAATAAGATCTGATAAATTTTCTACAGTTATGTAATTTTTCATAATTTTTGGAGTTAGGGAGGTGTGAAGAATATTGCATTCTTTACTGACTGTACTGTTTAGACAGATTGCTGTTATGTTTGCATTGTGTGTATATGTTTGCTTGTTTAATGATTCTATTTGAGGATAGGAGTATTAAATATGCAGAGGCATTTAGTATGCAATGTTGAATAATAATTTTAGTGATTTGCTACAGTAGACAATGATAAGGTTTTTGCGTTGATTTATACTAACTTATCTCACAAGTTCTTGTTGAGTTTTGTGTGGATGAAGTTTTTAAGATTTAGGAAACCGTGATATAAAAGGAATTAAGGAGACACAAAATCTCAAGCTTGGGGATGCCCAAGGCATCCCAAGTTAATAATCCAAGAAGTCTCAAGCATCTAAGCTTGGGGATGCCCCGATAGGCATCCCACCTTTCTTCATCAACAATTATCGGTTAGCCTCGGTTGAGCCTAAGTTTTTGCTTCTTCACATGATGTGTGCTATTCTTATAATGTCATTTTATTTTATTTGCTTGCTGTTTTAATAAAATACTTAGATCTGAAAGTTTTTAAATAAGAAAGAGTTCTCACTTAGCTACCCCTTTACTCAATTACTCGCTTGATCTTCACTTATATCTTTTTGGAGTAGTTTGTTATTTACTCTTGTGCTTCACTTATATCCTATGAGTAAATTGTTGAATAAATTGGATATCATGAAGTTGAAATTATATGTTCATATCATGCCTAGTAGTAGCTTCACATTGGGTTTAGAAAGTGAAATCTTTTGAAGCTTGACAATCAAAGTGAAATCTTTTGAAGCTTGACAATCACAATATTGGTCATACAAGCAATTCATGAATGATTAGTATAAGGAAGAGGACTTTCACATGCAAATATGTTATCTTGGACATCTTCTATGATTGTGAATACCCATTAATTATTTTCAAACTTGAGCAAATTAGTTGAAGTTGGACAAGGAAGACAACATAATGAGTTATGGTTATGTATATTTGCATAGAAGTTATATTGTCATGGATCCTCCAACATGTGGTGTTTGCCTAGGATCTTTTGCTAGCCAAAAATTCAGACTAAGTAGAGATACGACTTGTGCATCCAAAAACCCTTAAACCCAGTTTCTTGCCATGAGTGTCCACCATACCTACCTATGGATTGAATAAGATCCTTCAAGTAAGTTTTCATCGGTGCATAAAGCAATAAAAATTGCTCCTAAATATGTTTGATCTTTTATTGTAAGGAAAAAATGAGCGTTGTACGAACTTGTGATGGCAAAGTAATAAAAGCGACAGACTGCATAATAAAGGTTGCTATCATAAGGGGCAATATAACGTGACGTTCCTTTGCATTAAGAGCTTGGGCATCCAAATAAAAAGCGCATGACAACCTCTGCTTCCCTCTGCGAAGGGTCTATCTTTTACTTTTCTGTATTTACTTTTATGCAAAGAGTCAATAGTATGAAATCTCATTTCAACCTCAACTATTCTCTAGTTGGCAAGCATCATGTGGTGGGGAAAGATCTAGGCACATATGACCAGTCAAATATATTTGATCATGATTTATTATTGTTGACAATTATCTCTATGATAAATGAGTTGGGAGGCGAAATATTAAGCCCCTATCTTTCTCTGTGTTCGATGGATGCCATTTGGTCTAAGAATATGCTTTGAGTAGTAGCAATCATGGAAGACTATATGATGATTGAGTATGTGGAGCTCTTACTTAGATTTTGTTGAATAAGTTGAATTGCAATTGTTTGGTGACTAAGAACATAGGTTGTTGAGTTTCAAGAGAATTCATTGTTTGAACCTTAACATGTGAATTGGTTGCTACTTTGACATGAGAAGTTTTATGAGAAAGAATTTCTGTTATGATGCTAGGAAAAGTGATTGAAATTATCATTGATCAAACTTGTGCACTTTGCTAGCATTCACACTTCATAAATTATTTCCTTTATCATTTACCTACTCGAGGACAAGTAGGAATTAAGCTTGGGGATGCTGATACGTCTCCAACGTATCTATAATTTATGAAGTATTCATGCTGTTATATTATCATTCTTGGATGTTTTACAATCATTTTATAGCAACTTTATATCATTTTTGGGACTAACCTATTGACATAGTGCCCAGTGCCAGTTGTTGTTTTTTGCTTGTTTTTTACATCGCAGAAAATCAATACCAAACGGAGTCCAAATGCAACGAAACTTTTTGGAGATTTTTTCTGGACCAGAAGACACCCGGTGGGCCAAAGAAGTACCAGAGGGGAGTTCCGAGGAGAGCACAACCCACCAGGGCGCGCCTGGGGGCCCAGGCGCGCCCAGGTAGGTTGTGCCCACCTCGGTGGCCTCCCGCACCACCTCTTCGCCCTATAAATTCCCAAATATTCCAAAACCCCCGGGGGTAACCCTAGATCAGAAGTTTCGCCACCGCAAGCCTCTGTTGACACGAAAAACCAATCTAGACCCCGTTTCGGCACCCTGCCAGAGGGGGAAATCATCACCGGTGGCCATCTTCATCATCCCGGCAGCCACCATGATGAGGAGGGAGTAGTCCACCCTCGGGGCTGAGGGTTTGTACCAGTAGCTATGTGTTTAATCTCTCTCTCTCTCTCTCTCTCTCTCTCGTGTTCTTGAGATGTCACGATCTTGATGTATCGCGGGCTTTGTTAATATAGTTGGATCATATGGTGTTTTCCCCTCTCTATCTTGTTGTGATGAATTGAGTTTTCCCTTTGAGATTTTGTTTTATCGGATTGAATACTTTTATGGATTTGAGAGCACTTGATATATGTCTTGCATATGAATACCCGTGGTGACAATGGGGTATTATATTGATTCACTTGATATATGTTTTGGCACTCAACTCGCGGATTTCCGAGGTGACATTGGGGTAATCTATGCATAGGGGTTGATGCACGTTTTCGTCCTTGTTTCTCCGGTAGAAATCTTGGGGCACTCTTTGAGGTTCTTTGTGTTGGATTGAGTATTATGAATCTGAATTTGCTTTGGTGTTATTTTAGTACGAACTCTTGATAGATCGATCGGAAAGAATAACTTAGTGTTATTTTAGTACGAACCCTTGATAGATCGATCGGAAAGAATAACTTAGTGTTATTTTAGTACGAACTCTTGATAGATCGATCGGAAAGAATAACTTGGTGTTATTTTAGTACGAACTCTTGGATAGATCGATCGGAAAGAATAGCTACAAACAATTTCTTCTTATGTTCTCCGCTAGATAAGAACTTTGGAGTGATTCTTCATCGCACGTTGAGGGATGGTTATATGATCCAACTAGATTAGCATTGTTGAGAGATTGCACTAGCGAAAGTACGGACCCTAGGCCTCATTTTCAAGCATTGCAATCCCGTTTGTGCTCCGTTTTATCAATTGCTACCTTGCTGTTTTTTATTGTTCCTATCACAAAAATCAATATCTACTATCATTACTACGCTTTTACTACCATCTCTTCGCCGAACTAGTGCACCTATACAAATTACCATTATATTTGGTGTGTTGGGGACACAAGAGACTCTTTGTTATTTGGTTGCAGGGTTGTTTGAGAGAGACCATCTTCATCCTACGCCTCCCACGGATTGATAAACCTTAGGTCATCCACTTGAGGGAAATTGCTACTGTCCTACAAAACTCTGCGCTTGGAGGCCCAACACGAGTCTACAAGAATAAAGTTGCGTAGTAGACATCAAGCTCTTTTCTAGCGCCGTTGCCGGGGAGGTGAGTGCTTGAAGGTATATCTTTAGATCTTGTATATCTTATGAATTCACCACTACAGGAATCAGGAACTTTGCCGTCTGCCATGGCTGACGGCAAAGGCATGCCTGGCGGACGGCAAAGGCCTTTGCCGTCAGCCAGCAGACGGCAACACATCCGGCTGAAAAGACTACGGCAAAGGGCTCTTTGCCGTCTACTGGCGGACGACAAAGATGCAAAGGCCTTTGCCGTCTGCCAGCGGACGGCAAAGGGCCTGGACGGCACACGTGCCAGCTTAGGTCTGTTAAGGGGTTAACAGCGTGCTTTGCCGTCCGCTGGCAGACGGCAAAGACCTTTGCATCTTTGCCGTCTGCCAGCAGACGGCAAAGTGCCCAAATAGGCTAGCCCCCAGGTGCCACAGGTAGCTGACACGTGTCCTGCTATGCCGTCCGCTGGCAGACGGCAAAGATGCAAAGGTCTTTGCCGTCTGCCAGCAGACGGCAAAGCAACCATATAGGCCAGCATTGCCCCCAGGTTGCACAGGTAGCTGCCACGTGGCAGCTTTGTCGTCTGCTGGCTGATGGCAAAGCTCTTTGCCGTCTGCCAGCAGACGGCAAAGAGCCTGTATAGCCCCTGTTTTTTCTTAAATTCATTCAATTTCACAGAATTTCATAGATATATATATATATATATTATATATATATATATAATCACATTTGAAGATATATATACACAAGCATACCAACACATATCCAACACAATATCCAACACATATCCAACACAATTTGCAACAACACATATCCACAACAAGTTTCCTCCAACAAAGTTCATCGTACGAAATCAAAACAAAAAGAAGCACAAGGAGAAGATAGACTCCATGAACGCAAGCTCCTCATCTAAAGCAAATCTGCAAATTGGGAAAAAGAATTAGAAGAAGAAGAACGAAGAAAGAAGAAGAAGAAGAAGAAGAAGAAGAAGAGAAAGAAGAAGAAGAAGAAGAAGAGAAGAAGAGAAGAAAAATGAAGAAGAAGAAGAAAAGAAAAAGAAGAAGAAGAATTTTTCTTCTCTTCCTTTTTCTCCTCTCCTCTTCTTTATCTTCTTCTTCTTCTAACTAAGGTAGGTAAAAATGCCATTTTTTTAGCTAAGCTAGGTAAAATGCTAAGTGTAGGTCATTTTAGAGCTAAGCTAGGTAAATAGGTCATGTTTGGAGCTAGTAAGGTTATTTTGTCATTTTGGAGGAAAATAAGCTAAGTCTATGTCATTTGGAGCTAAACCAAGGTTATCATGCCATTTTTTTTACCTAAGTATGCTAAGTATGTCATAAATGAACTGAAGAAGCTATGTAAGGTCATTTTTTTAGCTAACCTAGGTAGTTATGGCCATTTTTGAGCTAACTAAGCATATTTTGTTATTTTGGAGAAAAAAATGCTAAGTATAGGTCATTTTATAGCTATCCTAGGTAAAGTATGTCAGTTTGGAGCTAAGTAAGGTTATTATGTCATTTTCTTCGATCGAGGAAAATAAGCTAAGTATAGGTCATTTTGGAGCTAAACCTAGGTTATTATGCCATTTTTTTACCCAAGTGAGCTAATTATGTCATAAATGAACTAGCTAAGCTAAGTATAGATCATTATTGAGCTATCCTAGGTAGTTATGCCATTTTTTAGCTAACTAAGCATATCAAGTCATTTTGGAGGAAAAAATGCTAAGTATAGGTCATTTTATAGCTATCCTAGGTAAAATATGTCATTTTGGAGCTAAGTAAGGTTATTATGTCATTTTCAAGGAAATTAAGCTAAGTATAGGTCATTTTGGAGCTAAGTAGGTTATTTCTTAAGCTAAGTATGCATTTGTTAAGAAAACACTTGGGAAAACTTACCATCATCACGGAGGTGAAGGACCGGTCGGGTTTGCGCCAGTGCCAGACGGAGAAGGACCGGTCGGGGTTGCGCCAGTGCGAGACGGAGAAGGATCGGTCGATGCTTGTCGGGAGGCATGCTGCACCAAAGATCATTTGCAATGTCTCGTTAGCATGATGCAACTGAAATGTGAATACTAGTAACTAATGACCATTCAAATGAAACTCACCGTGTCCGCTATACCAATCTGGGGCATCGGCGGAGGGGTCTGGCCGTTTTTCTCGCACACGGACTGCACATTTTGTTTTCACGAGTCAGTCATATTAGTTAGTAATGAAACGAACATTACATGCATGATTTAGCTAATATGCAGGAGAAACTTACCACGAGGAGCTCGTATAGGGCCCGGTGAGACGCGTCGTTCCGGTTCCTCTCCGCCTCCAACAGACTAGCCGTCCTCTCCTCCAACTCCCTCTCCCTCTGCGCCGCCTGCTTGTTTGCCTTCGCCAGAAGCTCCTGGGCCCTAGCCTCGATGGCAAGCTCCATTGGCCGTGGACGAGGCCTTATCTCAGGAAGAGACCTCGTCTGGCGCTTCTTGATCTCCGGGAGACTTCTAGGACAACGTATCAGTCCATCCCCAATGGCTACCGAGCCATGTTTCCTCCCATCACCAGATAGCATCACGAGCTCTGGATCAAAAGGACTCTGGCTTGGGTTGAAGTCCTCCCCTTTCGTCGCCTTCCCAAAGTCTCTGTACCTCACGAGCTTGTTGTGGGAGGAGATGTTGGTGAAGCTCTCTGGATGATCGAGGTCATCCTCAGAGAATGCCTTGGCCTTCTTGTACGGGGCACTATGGGCCATGGCATAGAGGTCATACAGCGGTGGCACGTCCTTCTTGTTGTGTCGCACCTAAAAGAGAGGAACAAAATATTAGTTAAGGGCTCAAGCTAGCATGAAGAATGAAATTGCATGAATCGTTAAGAGCTCAAACCACATACCCAGTGATCCCCGTACTCAAACAGGTTGGAGCTCCCTTGATGGTGTGGCACACCTTGCATTTGGGCACGCTTATCCCTGGCCTTGTTGTGGACGGCTAGACATTGGGGAGAGCACCACTCATCCACCAATGCCTCCCAACAGTCCGTCCTATCCGCACACCATCTCGGGGCACCTAAGTTAGACAAAGAGAAATTTCAGCCTGCACCCGAGCCTCGTGCCGTAAGTTCTGAAGTAGGCGCTTAAGAATAGGTAATTACCTTCATGTACTTCTCCTTACTCAGATACTTGGCGTGGCACTTCTTCTTGGCCCTCTTAATGTTAGTCGAGGCGTAGTAGTCTCGAACAGCTTGCACTCGAGCCTCGTGCCGTAAGTTCTGAAGTAGGCGCTTGCACTCGGCTTCGAGAACCATAGCCGCGTCTGCCTCGTGTTCCTCAAGACACCTGTAGAAGGTCTGCAATCAAACAAGACAACACTGATTAGTACAATCACTAGGTACTGTTGATTTTTAATTCTGTAAAGGAGAAATTACCCAAAACCACTGGATCACAATGTCGGCCACCGTCTCGCACAAGACACCATCGACCCTCTCCTCTGGCGGGGCCCGGGCAGCCACGTACAGCTCCCAGCTCAGTGCTAGCTATGGAACCTCACCCTCACCGGGCAACATGACCCACCCCGGGAAGTGGTGCCGGCAAAGCACACCAAGGACCTGGTTGGGCCTGCGGACACCAAGGGCATGTTTCCAACCCCTGCAGTATGACAAGGCCAACACATTAGATATTCATTTGAAGAAACATGAAGGCAAAAGGTTAAAAAGAGTAAATGCACTTACTTCTCCCCGTTAGTCTCAATCAACCACCTCTGGTCGCGGGTCGCCGGCACGGACGGGAGCTTTGTACCACCACGCTGGTAGACCTTCTTGCCCCCCTCAACCAGCTCACCCTCGCTATAGCTATCGTTAGAAAAGGTGTCCTCGCCACCATCAGCATGGCCACTAGCCTCCGGAGTCACGTGGGAAGAAGACTCTGGGACCCGAGTCTCGTCGGACGAAGGCTCGGCGACCCGAGGCTCGTCGGCCTGAGGCTCGTGGACCGGAGTTCGAGACGGGTCCAAGTCAGACGGGTCCACCTGAGACGGAGCACTCCGGTGGTCCGGAGAATCAGCTGGGGGTGGCGGCGAGGAAGGCGCAGCAGCCTTCCTACCTCTCCCGCCGCCACGTCCACCTCTAGCTGCACCCCTCTTTGTCTTCCCCCGACCTCTCCCGGCCGAAGAAGAAGCGCCCGCCGGTGTCTGCATGCCATCTACCAGTGCTCTCCGAAGGTGCTGGGGTGGAATAATAGCACCCCTCCCAGCACGCGCCAAGGAAGGAGGCTCGGAGCGCTCTCGACCCACGCCCACCATCTGTCAACACCTGCAATGACAAAGAGTAAACAAATATAGTACAACATAAACATAATAAAAAATTTAAGTGTGTATCATCATCATGTCGTGTCGGGGTCGGGGTGTCGGGGTCAGGGGGTCGGGGTGTCGTGGTCGGGATGGCAAATCCTCGACCCCTCGACCCCTCGGCGACCCTCGACCCCTCGACCCCTTTTCCCCTCGACCCTCGACCCCTCATCAGCTCGATCCTCGACCCCTAGACCCTCGACTCATTTTCCCCTCGATCCTCGATCCTCGACCCCTTTTCCCCTCGACCCTCGACCCCTCGACACCTCGATCCTCGACCCCTAGACCCTCGACTCCTTTTCCCCTCGATCCTCGACCCCTCGACCACTCGGCGACCCTCGACCATCGGCGACCCTCTTTTTCTACTTTTCCTACTTCTTTTTTTCATCTTCTTCTTCTACTTTTTTTTTCATCTTCTTCTTTCTTCTTCTTCTTCTTCTTCTCCTTCTTCTTCTACTTATTGTTCTTTTTTTTCATCTTCTTCTTCTTCCTCTTCTTCTTTTACTTTTTTTTCATCTTTCTTGTTTATTCTTAAAAAACAGAAGAAAAAAAACCCTAAACTAAGGCCCCGTTTGATTGCTCTGTTTTTTCTAAGTATTTTGAGAATGCTACAATATTTGATATTACCATAGTTTTATTTACTATGGGGTGTTTGGCTGCCACTAAAAATGATGCTTTTAATACTGCAGCTCTTGTTAAACTAATTAAACCTAAACTAACTAACCAAAAACCCTAAACAATTAACTAAACCTAAACTAAAACCACCACCTAGTGTGTATTAACTTAATTAATGTGCTTTATGCTTATCGCACTTGGGTTCACATTATCTCGACCCCGTCCTTCTTCCTAAACTAATACTGTGCATCTTCTGTAAACGGTAACGAATTGAAACAACCTAAACTAAAACAAACCTACAGTAAATAAAAGAAAACAGAAAAAAAACAGGAGAGGGGTGGCAGGGGCTCACCGTGGGGGAGGAAGAAGGGCCGGGGGGACAGGGATCCTCACCGCTCGAGGAGCAAGAGAGCCCCCCCACGGACTGGGCAGAGAAGGATGTCGGGGACGGAGAGAAAAGAGAGGATCCCGCTGAGAAGGGCGCGACTGGAGCAGAAGAGCCGGCCCACACCAAATTACCCCCACGAGGAATGAAGAAAGGACAGAGAGGAAGGGGAGGCCCCCGGCGAAGAGGAGGACCCGGAGGGGGAGGCGGAGAGGGAGGGAGAGAGGGAAGGAAGGGAAGCCGGTCGGAGTAGAAGGGAGAGGAGGAGGGGCGACGGACCAGGGAGAAGGAGACGGGGGACATGAAGGACGGGTTCGGAGCTCACCCGAAGCACACTACCAGGGAGGGGCCGGGAGGATGGACGGGAGAAGGAGACAGGACTGGGCGGAAGGAACTCAGAGGACCGACAACCCCACCGACTCAGATGACCATCCCCACCCCGTCCCACTCCGCCCTACCAAGCACGACCCCCGACATCCCCCTACAGTTTCGCCCATCCGTTCACGTCTCGCGGAGCGGGGTGGCAGGGAGGGGGCGGTGACAGAGAGGGGGTGGGCCGGTGGGGCGGCGGGGCAGTGGGGCTACGGGGCGGCGGCGGTGCTCGTCGAGCGAGGAGGAAAGAGGAGAGGAGAAAGAGAGAGGGCAACGGCGGGGGCGCGGCCCGTTAAGTTAATTTTAAAGTTTGTTGTCCGCCTCGCCTTTGCTGTCTGCTAGCAGACGGCAAAGAGGGGGTTTGGCCCACTGGCTGTTAAACCCTAATGGGCCCCCTCTTTGCCGTCTGCTAGCAGACGGCAAAGCAGACGGCAAAGCCTCTTTGCCGTCTGCTAGCTGATGGCAAAGAGCTGACTGATGGCAAAGCCTACCTTTGCCATCCGCTGCCTCTTTGCCGTCCGCTTTCTGGTGGTGATGGCAAAGCCTACCTTTGTCATCCGCTAGCGGACGGCAAAGAGTGGGCAGACGGCAAATCTGCTGATTCCAGTAGTGCACAAACTGCCTGACGGAGTGCTGAGAAATAAGAAGTGTCTGGAGAACCTAGCCACTCGCATTGGCGATGTTCAAGAAGTACAAGTGACGCTGCCAAACGGATTCGTTGGTGAGTTCATACAGGTCAGGGTGAAGCTGGATGTTAGTAAAAAGCTAACCAGGGTTGTAAAAATCACGAAAGCGGGGGAAACCAAGCCGTACAGTGTGAAATATGAGAAGCTCCCAACTTTCTATTATGAGTGTGGCATGATGGGCCACTGGTATGAAGAGTGCGGTTCAGGGGAACATGATGTGTCAAAATTTGAATGGGGATCATTCATATTAGCATCCATAGGCACAGCGGGAGCTAGAAGAAACAGACAGGGCGGTGTTAACTACGGAGAAGGGCCTGAACTTGCAGGAGGTCGAGGCCGAGGCCGAGGAAGGAGAGGCAACATGTTTGGTGGTTGTGGCCAGAATATGAGGCATGAAGACAAGGGTGTTGAACCGGATCAGGAGAAAAATGATCTAGATGGCCATGAGGGAAGTATCCTCGCCCTAAAACAGGGGGGGATGGAGCTTGCAGATTATGACCATACACAGAGTTGGAGGCACAATGCTAGGAAAGCTACGTATGACGACACATGGCCTGCAATGGAGATTGAAAAGCAGAAGGAAGATATGGTGTTGCTGCGGAAGAGGATAGCTGATGATTCAAGTTCGTGAGGGGCAAGTACTGAACTTCTAGACCCCAACACAACCCTTGTTCCAATTGGTAATACAACAGTAATCACCACTCAATTTGAAGGAGGTGTAGGGAGTACTTCTGGTGGGGGAGGAACACCACAGAAGAATGCAAATAGAAAGAAACTGAAAACGGTGAAGGTGTGGCACTGGACAGTACCACGACGACTGAAGAGGCGACCTCCATGGAGGAGGACCGCCGGAATCAATGAGTATCTTATGCTGGAATTGTCGTGGGGCGGGTAACCCGCGATAGTTTGCGAGCTTCGTGTTCTGATGAAGCGTTTTACCCCATCCATTCTATGTATTCTTGGGACTCAAATTGAGGGTTCTAGGGTGGAAAATTTATCTGGTTCTTTAGGTTTCAATAAAAGTTTTACTGTTAGTAGCTCTGGTAGAAATGGTGGATTAGGGATTCTTTGCAATGATATAATAAAAGTGGAAGTGATCATATTGATGTTGAGGTTGATGATCTTTGTAACATTCCTAGCCGGATAACCTTTGTTTATGGAGAAGCTCGGGTTCAAGAGAGATATAAGACTTGGGATACATTGAGGGGGATTGCAAGTGCAAGTTCTAGGCCCTGGATGGCCATCGGTGATTTTAACGAGGTTCTACACCTTCATGAGCATGATGGCATTGGGAACCGAAGCCAAGCCCAAATGGAGGGATGCTTTGGATACATGAGGTCTGGTGGACATCGGATACAGAGGAAATGCATGGATGCTTGAGAAGAAAGTTGCTGGGGGCTCCTTTACCAGGGTGCGTCTGGATCGATGTGTGGCAACGGCGGCGTGGTCCCTAGCCCACCAAAATGCTGAAGTGGTTCACGAAAATGCTGCATGCCCAGATCACGTACCAATTCTGTTAAGGTTGGATATGCATGCATGCAAAGCGAGACCAAGGTCTTTTAAATATCAATGTGCATGGGAGTCCCATCCGGAGCTACCTGTGGCTGTCGGTCTTGCCTGGGGACAGGAGCACTGTGGAACGGTTGATAGCATTAAAGAAAGACTGAAAACAGTGTCAGATGATCTATCAGTTTGGGATAGAGAGGTCTTTGGCAACGTAAAGCGGGAAATTTAAAAGCTGCAGGGAGATTTGGCTATACTGTGAGCTAGCCCAGGCAGGACTGGCCCATCGCGCGTCGAGACAAAAATTTGTGATAGGTTGGTTGAATTATTTCATCGGGAGGAGATCCTCTGGAGACAGCGAGCTCGTATCGAATGGCTGGCGCATGGTGACAAAAATACTTACTTTTTTCACATGAGGGCCAGTAGGCGCCGTTGGAAGAATCAAATTAAATCCTTACAACTTCCAGATGGCCGAGTAACAGAGGACGCGAATGAGTTAGAGGAGGCAGCGACAAACTTCTATAAGGAATTGTATACATCGAAGGGTGTTCATGTTGGAAATATGCCCTAGAGGCAATAATAAAGTGGTTATTATTATATTTCCTTAATCATGATAAAAGTTTATTATTCATGCAAGAATTGTATTGATCGGAAACTTAAATACATGTGTGGATACATAAACAAATACTGTGTCCCTAGTAAGCCTCTACTAGACTAGCTCGTTGATCAAAAGATGGTTAAGGTTTCCTAACCATGGACATGCGTTGTCACTTGATAACGGGATCACATCATTAGGAGAATGATGTGATGGACAAGACCCATCCGTTAGCTTAGCATATGATCGTTCAGTTTATTGCTATTGCTTTCTTAATGTCAAATACATATTCCTTTGACTATGAGATCATGCAACTCCCGGATACCGGAGGAATACCTTGTGTGCTATCAAACGTCACAACGTAACTGGGTGATCATAAAGATGCTCTACAGGTATCTTCGAAGGTGTCTATTGAGTTGGCATGGATCAAGATTAGGATTTGTCACTCCGTGTATCGGAGAGGTATCTCTGGGCCCTCTCGGTAATACACATCACAAGAAACTTGCAAGCAAAGTGACTAAGGAGTTAGTTACGAGATGATGTATTATGGAACGAGTAAAGTGACTTGCCGGTAACGAGATTGAACTAGGTATAAGGATACCGACGACCGAATCTCAGGCAAGTAACATACCGACACACAAAGGGAACTACGTATGTTGTCATAAAGGTTTGACCGATAAAGATCTTCGTAGAATATGTAGGAACCAATATGGGCATCCAGGTCCCGCTATTGGTTATTGGCCGGAGAAGCGTCTCGGTCATGTCTACATCATTCTCGAACCCGTAGGGTCCGCACGCTTAACGTTCGTTGACGATATAGTATTATATGAGTTATGTATGTTGGTGACCGAATGTTGTTCGGAGTCCTGGATGAGATCACGGACATGACGAGGAGCTCCGGAATAGTCCGGAGGTAAAGATTGATATATGGGATAATAGTGTTTGGTCTCCGAAAGGGTTCCGGAATTCACCGGAAGGGGTTTCGGATGTTTCCCGAAATGTTCGGGTACAAGAACACTTTATTTGGGCCAAGGGGTAAAGCCCACGAGGCTTTAGGAAGGTGCAAAAGGAAGTTTTGTGAAGGCCAGGGGCCACACGCCAGGGACCCTGGCGTCTGGGGCCAGACGCCAAGGACCCTGGCGTCTGGTCCTGGAGTCCGAGAAGGACTCTTGCCTTGCAGGCTAAACTGACTTTGAGGAGGCTCTTTCTCCAAGAAACGACCACATGGCTCAACATATAAATAGAGGGGCAGGGCTAGCACACAAGACACATCAAGATTCACCAAGACGTGTGCCGGCAACCCCGTCCCCTCTAGTTTATTGTCCGTCATAGTTTCCGTTGTGCTTGGCGAAGCCCTGCGGAGATTGTTCTTCACCACCACCGTCACCACGCCGTCGTGCTGCCGGAACTCACCTACTACTTCGCCTCTCTTGCTGGATCGAGAAGGCGAGAACGTCATCAAGCTGAACGTGTGCTGAACAAGGAGGTGCCGTACGTTCGGTACTTGATCGGGACGGATCGTGAAGGTGTACGACTACATCAACCGCGTTGATAAACGCTTCCGCTTAGCGATCTACAAGGGTATGTAGATGCTCCCCCCCTCTCGTAGCTATGCATCTCCATGGATAGATCTTGCGTGTGCGTAGAAATTTTTTATTTTCCATGCAATGTTCCCCAACAGTTCATGATATGGATAGGATACTCAATACGGTCCCTTGAAAGGATCGAGAAGAGGGGTCTAGAGGGGGGTGATTAGACCCTCAACAAGTGAAAGTGGCAATTTTTAAGTTGTTCAAGTTAAGGTGGAGTTCTAGCACAAGTTTAAGCATTCACAATACATTTCAAGCAAGCTTGACAAGAGTATATGCAGCGGAAAGAGTAAAGCATGCTAATTGCAAGAAAGTAAAGGGATGGGATTGGAGTGTGCAAACACAATGAAGACACAAAGATTTTTGGCGTGGTTCCGATAGGTGGTGCTATCGTACATCCACGTTGATGGAGACTTCAACCCACAAAGGGTAAGGGTTGCGTGAGTCCACGGAGGGCTCCACCCACGAAGGGTCCACGAAGAAGCAACCTTGTCTATCCCACCATGGCCATTGCCCACGAAGGACTTGCCTCACTCGGGTAGATCTTCACGAAGTAGGCGATCTCCTTGCCCTTACAAACTTCTTGGTTCAACTCCACAATCTTGACGGAGGCTCCCAAGTGACACCTAACCAATCTAGGAGACACCACTCTACAAAAGGTAATAGATGTTGCGTTGATGATGAACTCCTTACTCTTGTGCTTCAAATGATAGTCTCCCCAACACTCAACTCTCTCTCACATATTTGGATATGGTGGAAAGATAATTTGAGTGGAAAGCAACTTGGGGAAGGCTAGAAATCAAGATTCTTGTGTTGGATTGGTATATCTTGATCTCAACACATGAGTAGGTGGTTCTCTCTCAGAAAATGTATGCTAGAAGTGTAGGCACATTCTGATGGCTCTCTCACAAATGGAGAAGGGGGTGGAGGGGTATATATAGCCTCCACACAAAATCCAACCGTTACACACATTTGACCCAACCCGGTCAGACCGAATAGACGAACTCGGTGAGACCGATTTAGTTCAAAATGTGAACGTTAGGAATCTTAGTGGGACCGACTGGAACAACTCGGTGAGACCGATGTGCTAGGGCTTAGGGCAAACATCAACTCGGTGGCACCGATTGCATCAACTCGGTGAGACCGAAGTGAAGCAATAAGGCAACAGAGTGAATGTCAAGCCAACTCGGTGAGACCGATTGAATAACTCGGTGAGACCGAAATAAACGCAACAAGTCATAGAGTGTTGGCAAGGCCATCTCGGTGAGACCGAGATCCGTATCGGTGTGACCGAACTGTTAGGGTTTCTGGCTGTGGCTATGTCATATGAACTCGGTGGCGCCGGGTAGAAAGAACCGGTGTGGCCGAGTTGGACTTTGGGATTTTGACATATTTGGATGGAGAAAGTGGTTGAGGGTATTTGGAGCAATATCACTAAGCATTTGAGCAAGCAAGCCATTAAGCAACACCTCATCCTTTTTTAATAGTATTGGCTTTCCTATGGACTCAATGTGATCTTGGATCACTTAAAATGAAATGAAGAGTCTTGAGCTTTTGCCAATATGTGTCCTTAGCATTTTGAAGGGGTTCCACATCCTCTTGTCCTTTCCACGCCATTGTTGGACTTGTCTGAAATACACTAGATAAAGGCATTAGTCCAATAAGAGATATGTTGACATTAATTACCAAAATCATCCAGGGAGCACTTGTGCTTTCAATCTCCCCCTTTTTGGTAATTGATGACAACATACATCAAAGCTTTAGGTAAATGATGTGAAGAGTAGTTGGTAAAGCTTTGGAGAGACATGTAACACGCATAAGCTCCCCCTACATGTATGCAATCATGTGAAGATAGAATATAAGAACATGTGAATGCATAACATGACAGAGTAAGCAGAGAGTTACATGCATCTTGGCTATATGCATCAGAGCAAATGATATTGTTGAGAAAATGTATCTTCATGTGTATGAATCCCTCTTGCAAATAATATGTACAGCAGCAAGAGATCATCATGCACATGAGTGTGATGCATATACTTACCTTGTGGTCTTGAGCTGACTTTTTGAGGGAGTGGACTTGAGAAAACATGGTTAGATAACACAAGAACACTCCAAATAAAGCAGTTTTAAGGAACCACAAGAGTACCAAGACTGGGATGACATGTAGTGGGTGGTACTATGTACTTCATTTAGATATAGACATGTTCCCAAAGACTTAAAGATGTGCAATAAGTTCCAAAGATTTTCTCCCCTTAGACATGGACTCTTTCTCCCCCTGAATCTGATATTGGATAATGGGAGAAGGTAGGGTGAGATAAAATCAGAGCAAAATAGGATAAGAGCAATTAAAATCAGAGCAACAAGAATTTTCAATAGCAATAGCATGTTGACATGTCTTTCCCCTCTTAAAGACATGTGACTTTTCTTCTCTTTGTTAACAAGCATCTGTAGAAGAGCTTAGATGTGCTCATTTGATAGGCTTTGATGTGCTCTCTCTCCCCCTTTGACATCAATTTCCAAGAAGGGTACTTCTGGAGCATGAGCCAAGTAGGTGTGATCCTTGAGAGTCACTACAAAGCAATGGGTAGCTGATGATGCTGATAGAGGGAAGAATCATTGAGTGACTACATTGAGTGTTGAAATCGTTGACACCGATTCTGTTGCATCGGTAACTCCGAGATGTCAGAATCACAGATGGTGCTTATCGGTGAGACTGAGCTAGTCCGTGTCGGTTGTACCGATGAACTTTATACAAGTGAATCTTGGATTTCGGTCGAGCCGATAGGTTTGGATCGGAGGGACCGAGTTCAACAAAGAGTAAATATTTTGTCAACTCAGCTCACTTGGCAAATGAAATATCACAAGGATTTGCAAGGAATAAACAGAAAGATTTGCAATGAATTGAACACTGATAAAGAGCAGAAAAATAAGAAGATCTTGATGATTTTTTTGGAGGAGACATAAAGACAAGAAAAACACACGAATGAAAAAGAAATCAACTGAGCAAAAGAACACTAGAGAACTTCATCTAGAAAGGGTCGGCGACAAAGTCACCTATGTTAGAGTATCTTGACTGAGGAGTCAAGTGAGAGCACTTGATCGTAGGTCATACTCATCGTTTAAGCTCAAAATGGGGTTACCATTTTCCGTTTAAGTATTTTGATGTATTCACATCTTGTTGAGTTGCTTTGACTCATGACTTGGGGCAAAGCTTCTCTAAGATGGAATGACATACCTTGGGTTGTGGTGTTGATCTTGATCATGTAGTCGAACTCGTGTTGGATGCTCAAGGTTGATGTTGTCCATTGGGAGTTGGGAGCACCACTAGTAGTTTGAGTTCATCTGCCTACATGGGTTAGTCTTGCAAGGAAGAGCACTTGTGTATCCAAATTGACAAACATGAAGTTTGACATATGGAAGTAGTCAAAGGATATGTATAGTGAGTTCATGCTTCCTTGTCTTCAACAACCAAAACATAGGAACTTGGTGATGTAGAGATTGCTCAAAATGTGAGTGACTTGCAATCTCATAGATTTGGGTTCATCCAAGTACCTACAAGGGTTAGATAACATGCAAGGGTACAAGTATAGATCCAAGACATATGATCATCATCGTAATAGAAATATCAAGGATTAGTCATAAAAGGCTCACGCCTTGTATGTATCCAAATGGAGCTTCTACTCCAAGTTTGAGGCATCAATTATATTCAATTCACCTCTCAAAGGGCAAAATGCTTTCTCATCAAGTGGTTTGGTGAATATATCCACTAATTGCTTATCGGTTAGAACATGCTTAAGATTGATGTCTCCTTTAGCAACATGATCTCGAATGAAATGATGACGAACTTCGATATGCTTAGTTAGAGAATGTTGCACGGGATTGTGAGCAATCTTAATAGCACTTTCATTATCACACAACAATGGAACATGTTTCACATGTATCCCATAATCCTTAAGGGTTTGGGTCATCCAAAGTAATTGAGCACAACATGATCCGGCGGTAATGTATTTCGCTTCGGCAGTAGATAAGGATACCGAGTTTTGTTTCTTGGAGGACCAATACACAAGGGATTCACCAAGAAATTGACAAGTACCCGAAGTGGACTTTCTATCAACCTTGTCACCGGCATAGTCCGAATTGGAGTAGCCAACAAGATCAAAAGGTGACCTCTTAGGATACCAAATGCCAAAGTTTGGTGTATGAATTAAGTATCTCACTATCCTTTTCACGGCCTTAAGATGACATTCTTTAGGGGCCGCTTGATATCGTGCACACATGCACACACTTAGCATAATATCGGGACGGGAGCCACATAGATATAAAAATGAACCAATCATAGAGCGATAAACCTTTTGGTCAACCAGTTTGCCATCCTTAGTCAAGTCAAGATGTCCACTAGTAGGCATGGGTGTTTTCATACCTTTGCTTTCTTCCATGTTGAACTTCTTGAAAAGATCCTTGGTATACTTTATTTGAGAGACAAAGGTACCTTCCTTAGTTTGCTTGATTTGCAAGCCAAGGAAAAAATTGAGTTCACTCATCATGGACATCTCAAACTTCTCCGACATTAGCCTTCCAAACTTTTCACTAAAATGGGGGTTAGTAGAACCAAATATGATATCATCCACATAAATTTGGCACACAAATAATTCACCATTAACCCTTTTAGTAAAAAGTGTAGAATCGATCTTCCCAATTTCAAAGCCTTTTTCAATAAGAAACTTGGTCAAGCATTTATACCATGCTCTAGGAGCTTGTTTAAGACCATAAAGGGATTTATGAAGTTTGTAGACATGATTAGGTTTCTTGGGATTGACAAAACCAGGAGGTTGTTTAACATAAACTTCCTCCTCAATTTCTCCACTTAGAAAAGCACTCTTAATATCCATTTGGTATAGGGTGATATCATGATGATTGGCATAAGCAAGTAAGATGCGTATGGACTCAAGTCTAGCAACAGGGGCATATGTCTCACCATAGTCCATACCTTCGACTTGAGTGTAGCCTTGAGCGACGAGATGGGCCTTGTTGCGTACAACTTGTCCATCTTCATCTTGCTTATTCTGAAACACCCATTTGGTTCCAATGACATTGTGATTGTCGTCGGGCTTTTCAACCAATGTCCACACTTGATTTCTCTCGAAGTTGTGTAGCTCTTCGTGCATAGCATTCACCCAATCCAGATCCTCAAGAGCTTCTTCAACCTTCATAGGTTCAACACTAGAAATGAATGAGTAGTGTTCACAAAAGTTAGCCAAATGAGTTTTAGAGCGAGTAATTCTCCCGGTTTGAATGTCATTGAAGATTTGTTCGACGGGATGATCTCTTGTGACTCTTGCTCTAACTCACGAGAGCTTTTGTTTGGGTTGGGGTGGAACATCCTCTTCATTGTCTTCTTCTTCTTCTCCTTCTTCATTGTTGTTGGCGTTGTCGTTCTCTTGTGGAGGTGGAGAGGGAGTTCGAGGTGGTTCGTCTTGTTGTACTTCCTCGTTTCCTCCGTCTTGACGTGTTCCACTTGTGGATGCCTCCAAGTCAACTTGTGGTTCACCTTGATGTGAGGTTGAGGATTCCACTTGAACAGAAGAAGTACTCTCCTTCACCTCCGTTGGACGAATCTTTCCAATGGACAAATCTTGGATTGCTTCAGAAGGATTTTTGTCTCCTACATCGAGTGGCAATTGCTCTACTTGCAAGCCGTTAGATTCATCAAACTTCACATCTACAGTCTCTTCAACCTTTCGGGTGAAATTGTTGTAGACACGGTAAGTGTGAGAGTTTGAGCCATAACCGAGTAGAAAACCTTCATGAGACTTAGGAGAAAATTTTGAGCAACGATGCTTATCAAGAATGTAACACTTTGAGCCAAATACTCGAAAGTATCCAACTTGGGGTTTGTTACCGGTGAGAAGCTCGTATGACGTCTTGCCGAGAAGCTTGTGAAGATATATTCGATTCGTAGCATGACAAGCTGTCTCAACTGCTTCCGCCCAAAAATGTCTTGGCGTCTTGTATTCATCAAGCATCATTCTTGCCATCTCGATAAGTGTCCGGTTCTTCCTCTCAACAACTCCGTTTTGTTGAGGCGTGTATGTAGCTGAGAACTCATGTGAAATCCCTTCTTTGTCAAGAAAGGTATCCACATTGGCGTTCTTGAACTCTGTTCCATTGTCGCTTCGAACCTTCTTGATCTTCACTTCAAATTGGTTTTGGGCCTTCCTAGCGAAGTTCTTGAAGATCTTTTGGACCTGCGATTTATCATCAAGAAAGAACACCCACGTAAATCTTGAAAAATCGTCAACAATGACCAATCCGAACGAGTTACCACCGAGATACTTGTAGGCGTTGGGACCAAAAAGATCCATGTGAAGTAGCTCAAGCGGTCTTCTCGTGGTCATGATGTTCTTCATGGGATGACTTCCTCCAAACTGTTTTCCTGCTTGACAAGCACCACAAAGTCTATCCTTGTCAAATATGACATCTTTAACACCAAGGATATGGTCACCTTTAATAAGCTTATCAAGATTTCGCATGCCCACATGACCTAACCTTCCATGCCATAACCAACCTTTAGAAGATTTAGCAATCAAGCAAGTACGAGGTTGAGCTTTCTTAGTGAAATCAACAATGTATAGATCACCCTTACGAATACCGGTAAAGACCATATTATGATTATCTCTACGAAACACTTGGCAATCTACTTCGGTAAATAGAACATTGAAACCGAAGTCAGCTAGTCTAGATACAGAAAGGAGATTGTAACCAAGGGATTCAACGAGCATAACGTTTTGGATAGAGCTATCATTGGAAATGGCCACCTTACCAAGGCCAAGTACCTTATCCTTGGAGTTATCTCCAAAAGTGACATACTTGCGTGGACCATCGTTCTTAGTAAGCTCATGAAACATGTCCTTGTCTCCGGTCATATGATCAGTACATCCACTATCGAGAATCCATTCTCTCCCTCCGGCCATGTAACCACGAAGGTTAGCCATAAGACCAAAGTGTCTCATTGACTCATCTAGGTCAAAGTCACTATCTTCATCCTCATCATAATATCCATGCTCAACATCATCATGTAAATGATCATCACCTAGAGAGAGTGATTCATTAGATTTATGACCATGACAATGTGCATGTTTGTGAATTCCAATAATTTGTGAGATGATGCTACTAATGACTTCAACATCTCCTTTGGCACGCATAAGATCACGGAGCTCAAATAGACGTTCATCAAACTTAGGATCACTAGGATTCATGTTTTGAAAAGCAATAGACTTTTGAAGAATCTCATCTAGATTTTTCAAGGAATAGTTTGAAAAGCGCTCCTCTAGATATTTCCATATAGTGTAAGCACATTCAAAGGTAGGCAAGCATACAAGCAAATTTCTAGGCAATCCTCTAATGATAAGATCAATAGTTCTAAGATTGCGAGTCATGTCAAGATACTCATCGGAGGTAGGATGCACAGGATCAATGGGGGGCACATAAGGAATAGTAATATACTTGTTCAAATCATATTCATTGAAAATCTCAAGCATCTCATTTTTCCAAGAACTATAGAACTCTCCGTCAAGCATAGGCACTCTACGTCTAATATTCCCAATCGTAGACTTATCCATCTTCCTCCAATGGTGATTAAACCAAAGCAATGGAGACCAAAGCTCTGATACCAATTGAAAGGATAGAGAAGAGGGGTCTAGAGGGGGGGTGATTAGACCCTCAACAAGTGAAAGTGGCAATTTTTAAGTTGTTCAAGTTAAAGTGGAGTTCTAGCACAAGTTTAAGCAATCACAATACATTTCAAGCAAGCATGAAAAGAGTATATGCAGCGGAAAGAGTACAACATGCTAATTGCAAGAAAGTAAAGGGATGGGATTGAAATGTGCAAACGCAATGAAGACACGGAGATTTTTGGCGTGGTTCCGATAGGTGGTGCTATCGTACATCCACGTTGATGGAGACTTCAACCCATGAAGGGTAACGATTGCGCGAGTCCACGGAGGGCTCCACCCACGAAGGGTCCACGAAGAAGCAACCTTGTCTATCCCACCATGGCCATTGCCCACGAAGGACTTGCCTCACTCGGGTAGATCTTCACGAAGTAGGCGATCTCCTTGCCCTTACAAACTTCTTGGTTCAACTCCACAATCTTGACGAAGGCGCCCAAGTGACACCTAACCAATCTAGGAGACATCACTCTCCAAAAGGTAATAGATGTTGTGTTGATGATGAACTCCTTGCTCTTGTGCTTCAAATGATAGTCTCCCCAACACTCAACTCTCTCTCACAAATTTGGATATGGTGGAAAGATGAATTGAGTGGAAAGCAACTTGGGGAAGGCTAGAAATCAAGATTCTTGTGGTAGGATTGGTATATCTTGATCTCAACACATGAGTAGGTGGTTCTCGCTCAGAAAATGTATGCTGGAAGTGTAGGCACGTTCTGATGGCTCTCTCAAAAATGGAGAAGGGGGTGGAGGGGTATATATAGCCTTCACACAAAATCCAACCGTTACACACATTTGACCCAACCCGGTCAGACCGAATAGACGAACTCGGTGAGACCGATTTAGTTCAAAATGTGAACGTTAGGAATCTCGACGGGACCGACAGGAACAACTCGGTGAGATCGATGTGCTAGGGCTTAGGGCAAACATCAACTCGGTGGCACCGATTGCATCAATTCGGTGAGACCGAAGTGAAGCAATAAGGCAACAGAGTGAATGTCAAGCCAACTCGGTGAGACCGATTGCATAACTCGGTGAGACCGAAATAAACGCAACAAGTCACAGAGTGTTGGCAAGGCCATCTCGGTGAGACCGAGATCCGTATCGGTGTGACCGAACTGTTAGGGTTTCTGGCTGTGGCTATGTCATATGAACTCGGTGGTGCCGGGTAGAAAGAATCGGTGGGGCCGAGTTGGACTTTGGGATTTTGACATATTTGGATGGAGAAAGTGGTTGAGGGTATTTGGAGCAATATCACTAAGCATTTGAGCAAGCAAGCCATTAAGCAACACCTCATCCCCTTTTAATAGTATTGGCTTTCCTATGGACTCAATGTGATCTTGGATCACTTAAAATGAAATGAAGAGTCTTGAGCTTTTGCCAATATGTGTCCTTAGCATTTTGAAGGGGTTCCACATCCTCTTGTCCTTTCCACGCCATTGTTGGACTTGTCTGAAATACACTAGATAAAGACATTAGTCCAGCAAGAGATATGTTGACATTAATTACCAAAATCACCTAGGGAGCACTTGTGCTTTCATCCCTGCCAAAGTCACTCCGGTGATGAACGATATTCTTATTGCAAGGTATACTCAGGACGAGGTAAAAATTGCGTTATTTCAGATGTCCCCGACTAAGGCACCAGGGCCGGATGGGTTTTCAACCCACTTTTTTCAGCGTCACTGGGAAGTCTGTGGTGATGATGTCACATAGGCAGTTCTTCGAATTATTAATGGGACAGAATCAGCGGAAAGTATCAATGATACAATCTTGGTTTTAATAGCAAAGGTAAAAAAATCCCATACTGTGTCACAATTTAGACCAATATCCTTATGTAATGTGCTATACAAGATTGCCTCCAAAGTCATATCAAATAGGTTGAAATTGGTCCTGCCTGATATAATCTCAGAGGATCAATTAGCTTTTGTGCCTGGGCGTCTGATTACTGATAATATTATCACAGCCTATGAGTGCTTACATTTTATGAAGCGAAATACTGCGAAAAGAAATAGAAGTTGTGCATTGAAGCTAGATATTATGAAGGCTTATGATAGCGTTGAGTGGGATTACCTTCAAGCAATAATGTTGAAACTAGGCTTTTCAGAGAGATGGGTAAATATTATTATGAGCATGGTAAGATCTGTCAAATTTTCTGTGTTGTTCAATGGGAAAAAATTGCAAGAGTTCAAACTTTCACATGGTATTCGACAGGGAGATCCTATTCCCCCTACCTATTCTTGATAGCAGTAGAGGGCCTTTCGTGCCTCCTAAAATCTATTGACGAGTCATCCAACCTGAATGGAATCAAGGTGGCCCCAACAGCACCATCTGTCAACCATTTACTATTTGCAGATGACAGCCTGCTGTTCTTCAGGGCTAGTGCTGGTGGGGCAAATGAGATAAACCAGTTGTTGAATAGTTATTGTCAAGCTTCGGGTCAACGTATAAACCATGAAAAATCCACAATGTTTTTCAGCAAAGGTTGCCAGGAGAGCATTAGAGAGGAGGTGAAGGAGTTATTACATGTAGCAAATGAAACTTTGAGTGCAAAATACTTGGGAATGTCATCTGATGTGGGGGCTTCAAAGAATGGGGCCTTTAAATATTTGAAGGACTATCTGTGGAGTAGAGTGCAGGGCTGGATTGAGCGTACAATGTCATCAGCGGGCAAAGAAGTACTAGTTAAAGCAGTGGCTCAGGCTGTGCCAGTTTACTCTATGTCATGCTTTAAATTGCTAAGGGGTCTATGCGAGCATTTAAATATGTTAATAAGGAAATTCTGGTGGGGACGTAAAGATGGCAAAAGAAAACCAAGTTGGGTGTCGTGGGAGTCTATGACACAGCCAAAGAGTATGGGAGGCTTGGGATTCAAGGATTTTGAGCTTTTCAATTTATCCTTGTTAGCGAAGCAGGCATGGAGGGTGCTGCAGACGCCAGAATCTCTAAGTGCGAGAATTTTGAAGAGTGTGTATTATCCAGAGGGGACAATTCTGAATGCTGAATTGGGTGGCCACCCTAGCCAGGTATGGCGCTCCATAATAGAGGGGCGAGACATTTTGAAGCAAGGACTAATCAAGCGAATCGACAATGGTGAGACAACAAACATATGGGTAGATAATTGGATCCCGAGAGACGTTATGATGCGTCCTTATGGGAGAAGAACCACTAATTCACCAGAGTTAGTGGCTGATCTTATTGACCACACGACGGCTGCATGGGATACTGAGAAGCTTGAAGAGTTCTGTCTACCAATCGACATCCCACCCATCTTATTTATTCCTTTGTGCACATCCAATATTCCCGACAGTTGGGCGTGGAACTTTGAGAAAAGTGTTTTTTTTTTCAGTGAGATCGGCATACAGATGCTGGTGAATACTAAGATGAGAGGAGAAGCATGGATAGATGGAGTAGGAGGGTCCTCTAGTTCAGACAGGGATGCTGCATCATGGAAGTCCCTATGGAATGTACCGGTACAAGGGAAAATAGGATGTTCCTCTAGAGATTAGCTAAACACTCAATCCCCACGGAGGATATAAGGCACCTGAGAAACATGTCCAACACTAGCCTATGTGGATTATGTGGCGCAGAAGACTCCTGGCGCCACTCCTTGCTGGAATGTTCTATGGCCAGATGTGTTTGGGCACTCATTGATGGGGAGTTGGCAGAACACTTGTGCGAGACAACAGAACTGAGTGCTAAACAATGGATCTTCTCAATGATTGATTCGTTATCACATGCAGCATTTGTGAGATTATCAACAACGCTGTGGGCAATATAGTGGGCGCGTTGGAAGGCCATACATGAGGATTCAGAGCCCAGCGGCAACCCATCAGTTTATATGCAATTTCATTAAGGAGCTAGAAATCCTGTCTGCAAAATCAGTACGGGATCCAGGGGTCTCCGGGCGAGGTCTGGCTCGACCAAAAGCACCTCCGCCGGGGTTTATGAAGATCCATGTGGATGCAAGTACCTCAAGGAACCAGTCCAGGGGAGCGGCAACGGCAGTCTGCAGAGACACATCAGGCAATTACATGGGCAGTTATTCATTGGTAGTTCATGGAGTTACCGATGTTGCTACACTGGAGGCCATCGCCTGCCGGGAAGCCTTCCCCCTTGCACATGATTTGATGGTGCAGAACTTTATCATCGCCTCAGATTCGAAGCAAGTAGTTAATGACATCCAACATGGCAGCAGGGGACCGTATGGAAATATTATCACTGAATTAAAGAACATGGCTGCTATGTTTAATTGTAATATAACATTTGAAGATAGAGCTACTAATAGCGATGCCGATAGGTTAGCCAAGTTTTCCAATTCTCTCGATCTGGGGAGACATGTCTGGATGATCCAGCCCCACGATCCTTTTGTAATCCCACTTCATGTGGAGTTTGAGCAATAAAACTTGGTGATACCCCTAAAAAAACACTGCTCCATGTACGCACGTCAACAGTTACATTATGTACTCTCTCAAAAAAAAAAAACATTGCACTAAAGTAGTGATCTAGAAAGTCTTACATTTCTTTACAGAGGGATTTCTTTTTTTTGTCTTTTTTCATAAAAACCTACATTTTATTTTTACTTTTTAATATTTAAAAAACTAATATATATTCCAAAAGTTAATTAATTAAATATTAGAAAGTTTAGTGCATAATAAAAATTCCATGTAATGTAGATTTTGTTCATGTAATTTTTAAATTATGCTCATATTATTCAAAAAATTGTTCAACACATTTAAAAAATGTTTGTGAATTAAAATAATGTGTTTATGACATTGTAAAAAAATGTTTATGCAACATAAATATTTTGTCAAACTGTTTTATAAAAATGTTCGTACCATTCAAAAGATCCATATGTTCAAAATTTTGTTCATCTTGAAGTAAGGTTTTTTTTAGGTAATGTTCATCTTGAAGTAAGTGAGACATGGGGAGCGTCAACTCAAGGATTCGCCTTAGTGTGCCAGCCCAATAGAGCGAATTTTGGAAGCTTCTATGGACCGACCGATTTCAGAAGCTTCCATGCGGTTTTTTCCTTTTTGTGTTTTCTGTGTATTTCCTCCATCTATCTTTTTCTTCTTTTTCTGTTTTTTTGTTCCTTTTCATTTTTTTGAATACATGTCAACTTTTTTAAATAGACACTGAAGATTTTAAGTATCTAGGTTGAACATTTTTCAGGTACAAGTTAAACCTTTTGCAAATACAGGTTGAACATTTATCCTAAAAAATGTTGTAAATTTGCCAAATGCACATTGAACATTTTCTGAATACACGAAAAAAATTAAACACACGTTTGAACATTCTTTTATGTGTTACAATATTTTCTATATGGGATGAATAATTTTTTATATGTTATGAACTTTTGCATAAAATGGCGTGAACAAATATAAAACATATCTTTAATCACGGAAAAAATTATAAATGTCATGAAGAATTTTTTCAATGGTACAAACATCTTTTACAAATTACGCAAACAATTCTTCACATTTTTATTAATTTATAAAAATACCACAAACATTTTTTTAATGGTATGATTTTTTTTCAAATTGCCGAAACAAATTTTGACCTTTGATGAACTTCTTTTTAACATGCAATTAACGTTTCTAAAAGTTTAAGAAAATTAATTTTTGAAATATATATATTTACAACATTTTGAAGTATAAAGAGAAGAAAAAAGAAAAGGAAGAAAACAAACGTAACCAACGAACAAATGAACCTAACTACTAGGCTGGCCCACTACATGTTGTGGTTTGACCCGAGGCGAGCTACTGTCTGGCTACAAGCGAGGCATAGCCACACCCTACAAAATCTATTTGTTGCGCGAGCAAGTGTTTAGGCTCGTTTTTGGGGCAAGATCACCTACAAAATCAAGTACGAGTAGTAGGCAAGCTCCCTGTTGTTCTATTCGGAAATCAAGTTATAAGACCTACTTGAGCTAGGGTGATATATTAAAAAAATCCCCATTATGTGCTTGTTGCGTAGGATATAAGGGTTCCTTTGATTCAAAGGATTTTCATACGAATTTTGGAGGATTAAAATCCTTAGGACTTTTTCTATGTTGGTTGTTTGATTTATAGGATGGAATCCTATATGGATTTCTTTGTAGTACTTCCAGTACGATTTCTATCATGAACTCAAATCTCTTGAAATATTCCTTTGTTTTCCTATGATGCAATCAAACAACCCAAAATTCATAGGATTGACATGGCCATTTTAATCATGTGAATCAAAGAGGCCCTAAGTCTTAGCACCCTATATGACGTGCGTTGCGGAAATTTGTCGAGCAAACACACAGGTTCATGCGTTTCTGGGCCGGCCCAGTTTGGTAGACGTAGCAGAGATATGTTTGGTCGTTCGGTATACGTGAGGTTCGGTGGATGAAGCATAGTTGCACTTTTACAACTGATTTAAGTATAAATATGAAATAACATGAATGCTTATTTATTTTAAAATAGCGATTTTTAAAAAGATGTGAACATTTTAAAATATTTTATTCTAAACATTTTTTAAAAATTATGAATTTTTTTTTCAATTCCAACCATTATTTATATATTTTTAAAATAAACACAAAAAAATGAAAATGTTATCATTTTTACGGAGGTTTTTTAAATTTTGAAAATTAAAAAACCAAACGTTTTTAGACATGAATAGGTTTTGAAACTTTTACACATTTTTTAATTTTTTTAATTCTAAACTTATTTTGGAAAAAGGACAACAAAACCTGAAAAATACAAAAGAAAAAAATAAAAGGAAAGAAAATAGGTGAAAGAAACAACATGCGTTTTTTTTAAACCAGACCTTGACTAGACTGGAACCTTCCAAAAGGTTTCCAAAACAAGGAAAACTCAAAAGATAACCTGGCTAAAACCTGTCGACCAAGTTCAAATCACTCCCTTTTGCTTCCCCCTGCGATTGGGCATCAATTTGCAACATCGAGCAGCAAACTGGAATCACAATAGTCTTTCGTAAAAACACAAACCCCTTACAGCGTTTACTTCTGGTAATGGTCGACCCATTTAGCGTACTTCCGTTGCTAGTATTGCGATGCTTACAGAAGCTTTCGGGTGGTGACGATGTCCCGGCAAAGGGGTCTCTCACCACGTCGACTCCCGGCTTGGTGGGCCAGGCTTCCTGGAACACTTGGGGTGGCCCATGAGGAGCAATAGGAAGATTCCAGAACATTTGACGTGGACGTCAATGAGGTCTAATCTTAAACCCTGGGATTCATGGAGGTAGGGGCATTCGAGGCAAAGATTGGTGGCACAATAGATCGAACTGACACGTGAAGAGAGAGAGAGAGAGAGAGAGAGAGAGAGAGAGAGAGAGAGAGTGTGTGTGAGAGAGAGAGAGAGAGAGATGCACACCTATTGGACCGACGGATGAAAGGATTCGATGGGACGGTAGCTCGTGAGAGAGGAAGAGTGAGAGACTAAATCTACGAATATTAAGAGTTGAGAGACAAAGGTTACAGCGACAACAAAGTCAAGACCTACTTGAAAATACCGCTGACAAGGACTAAATGTGGGTCAAGTTCCCTCATTATTGCTTGACTTCCCCTTTGGGGCACGAAAAGTACCGCTGACAAGGACTAAATCTAACTAGTATTAAGAGTTGAAGGATGAAGGTTTACACCAAAATAAAGTATAGGGATAAAAACCATACTTCACGATAAGTTGATGGAAATACAATTTACTCTGCATTTTTTTGCTATAAATCGAACATCGGATTTTTTAGTAGGGCAAATACAATGTTTTTTACGGCAAATTATATTGTCACGAGGATGGCAATTTATTTTAGCAAGCATGTCAAATCCTTGTCATATTCAATTTTTTGCTAGGAATTGTCATTTGCATGCTAAAGAAAACTGCCATCCTCGCGACAACAAAGTTTGACCTAAAAAACGTTCTATTTGTCATGCTTAAAAAAATCATTAGAAAATGGATGTGATAACTTTGAATCTAATTCGAACGAGGGTTATTTTTGATTCAATCTGTGAATGTATTGATAGGTATAGGATTGGGTGTGAATGTGATTTGATCAGCACACAATTTGAATCCTATTCGTTTACGGTCTACATACCCTCTCCCGCAAGCAATCTCTTCTTTTTCTTTTCTTTTTTTAGAAACTAGAAACTGATTCCATTAAACATTAAGCACAGCTAAGTCGCTGGCCACAAGGTCACATACATCACTCGGCACGTCCTTCAACCACAGACGGTGGGGATCATTGCCATTAGCTCCAATTGAAGCAAGAGCATGAGAGCATCTCCCCCCCCCAAAGCATGA